>JAVRXN010000010.1:77179875-77782375 GCA_033556935.1 Timema podura
TTTGAGGTCACCATGTGAAGAAAATTAAACTCTTTGTTTTTACTGAAGCAATATTTTATTTATTTTTGCAAAAAAAATGTTTTATGTAAGAACTGCAAAAACACTTGACTTTTCTCGCATTCCCTTCATCCCCACCTTAAAGCTTGATTAGCGGGATTAAGAAGACTTTACCCATAGATAAAATTGGCCAACTCATTCAATTATTAATATTCTATAAATATAACAGAACTCTTTATAAAAGGTTAATAGCTAAGGTTTTTTCAGTACCGTTGAATTGGGTGAGTGTTAACACATTTTGGTGCCTTATACAAGAACTTGACTAAGTGGATGCTAAGTGGACACTAGCGTGGGTTTGCTTGCGTCATCATAGGTTAAATGATGGACCGATAGTGTGCTTGGCACCAAACTATCAGTCCACTAACGTTCTTGCATACCACCCTGTATATCAATCTAGAAGTTAGGTCTTGATGTCTACTTACTACACTCAAATTCACAAATTGTTAGCATAAATATAAATTGTAAATTCATCTGTGTTTCTATTTATCCTTTGTGTAGATAGCGATGAACTTCTATTTTTGATAAAGGCGCATCTAAACGCTTTTAAAAATATTAATGGCAAGACTGTATATGTTTTATACATTGGTTTGATCAAATTAAACGAGTTTAATTGATAAAAATCCTGATAGTTAATAAAGGTGTGCATATTTTATAAGTAAAATATTCTGATTTAAAATATACTTCAAAAATATATGTTTCAAAAAATATTTTTAGGTAGTTTATATTAATATTACATAATATTATCCATTCAATTTCTCAATTCAAATGATCTTACTTTACTAATCGTGTTTTCTTGAGCTGTGTAGTTGAAGTCATAAACTATAAGAAACGACGCAAAAAAATTTTTTTAAAAATAATCCTTATTTTCATTGCGATTTCATATAAAATTTATTTACAATAATGAGTATACTTGTACATCTAACGATCTTAATGTGTGAAACACACATTCGAGTCATTAACAACGTCAATTAGTAGTTTATATAAATGAAAGAGAATATGTTATTGGCCAAAAGAGGGGATTAAATGTCTATGTAATTAAATAAAACTATTAACTGTCGAGTGATTACTTTTTTACGTTACTATTCACCCCCCTACTCCCTCTCCTACTATTTTAATATTTTACGGTACACACTATGTAAAAAGTAGAAAGTAGTGTGATCGACCTATCTCCAGCCTAACCAACTTCTTCATTTCTATCCCATTAGTGTGTAAAGAGTGCGGATATCCAAATGGTATAAGATGCATCGAACAAAAAACAGTGGACAGTTAATATTCAACAATAAATGAGTATGTGTGTGAAAGTAGCCGCCTCCTTGTGCTCTTGGACGTGTTGCAGACGTCTAGAAATCCCACATTAATTGAGAAGTGGCTTATAACTTTTATAATATATTGCTCACGCCAAAATGGAGGCGATAGATAAGTTATTGCCTGATTTGCTCAAGAATAACATTGTTAAGCCTTTTTTTCCTAGTAGAACCCTACTTTATAGTAGAATTCAGGTAAGGAGAAAGGCCTTCTTGGGGGTTATTAGTAAAATAAAATCTAGCCTTACGTATTTATATAGAATGAAAAAATCTTACATTAAGAGTTTTATAGTATTTAGATTCTATAATGAAAATGTGAGATTATAGCATTTTTAACGTTTCACACAAAAACGCTGTAGTTCTTAGATTAAAGTAAATGGTTAGAAACATATATCCAGCCTTCCTTAAATATTGATATCAACTTTAAATAGTGTCACAAAATAAAGTTTAGTACCATGATGATTGTTTAAGTGGATTTAATGTATCAAAATTACCGTTATAAACACACTGGTAAAGGCATCATCCAATGCGTCACTCTCGTTTTGGACTAGATTGCCCGTTACGAGGAGACCAGGGTTGGAATCCCTGTTGGGTGTGCTGAGGGTGATTTTTCTATATGTATTCTTAGCCTCCCTCCATACACATGTGGGTGCACTTCCACTGAAATTTTACCTACTTCCTTTATATTAAATTAGCTTGATTAATGTAGGCATAGAGCCTCTGTGGTCTAGAAGTCAGGGTTCCTGGCTGCAGATCCAGTGGCCCCAGTTTCGATCTCTGACGTTACCAACAATTGTTCTGTTAAGCAGTGGGTCTGGAACGAGGTTGAACTCAGCCTCGTGAGGACAAATGAGGAGCTACTTGAATAAAAACGTAGCAATCCTGGTTTAGAAAACTGAGATTAATATCTGGATGATACGTTGTGCTGACCACATAAAACCCTCTATCCGCAAATGTTGGCACTATCTTCGCTAGCAGTGGCGCTACTCGATCCGGTTAGCTGTCTTGCAGGCTCAAACCATGGAGTTTTTTTAGTTATGATTGTTTTTTAGTGGTTTTGATGCTTCGGAATTACCATTCTACACACACCGGTGATTTCATGGTCTAACGCACCACTCTCGTTTTTGAGTAGATTGCCTGTGAATGGGAGATCAGGGTTTAAGTTCCTGTCGGGTGTAATGAGGGTGCTTTTTTAATGAACTCCTCTCCCTCCACGAAAATGTGGGCTCACTTACGCTAAAATTCTAGCTACATTATCTCTATTAAATTTTCGTAATTAGTGTGTGCGTATAGCCCAAACGGATTCTAAGACATGTTGTAAAAAATAACAACTATCATTCCAATAAGAACTAATGCAGTATGAGAATATTTTCTCCCAAGTAGTAGACGGTGCCCTCAACGTGTGTATCCAATGGTTCACGATTGACGACACTTAGAGCAGTGATACCGTTAGTAAATAATTAATCCAAGTTGAAATTTAGACAGTTTGTAAATATGGAACGAGTATCTACGAACATCGTAATTGGTTATACCTTTAACCAAGAGGATAAAACCACAACTAATGAAAACAGCATTGTTTACATAATATGGCACTATTAATGGTTTCGCTGACATCAGACTTGTGCGTTTAGATGAATGATGCACTAAAGATTTTCAGATTACGTAACTTAACCTCATCGTTCTTACCTGACAGAATACCTCCCTACCCCCCTCCCCCTTTCCCTTCCTTCTAAACCCAACCATTCAGACACTCTTTCCACTCTCACTCTTCATTTCTCCTTAGGCTTCTTTCTTCCTTTTCTTGTCTTGTTTGTTCGTCTTTCTATTCTTGTTTTGGACCAGGTCATAACTTCCTTGCACCGTTAAAAAGGACAGCCCAAACCCTAGGTAAAGAAACGGTGCTATTACTGGACGTGAAGACATCGACCCCATTTAGGTGACTTGATAATATATAACGAAACGAGTTGAATTCGAATGGTGGTTCATTTAATTACTTTTATGGATTTTAATAACGCCTTTTTTTGAAAGCATACACGACGTTCTTCTAAAGTGTAATTTAGAAACAAAATTTTTAAATATGATTAGAAAAATTTGTATTCAAAAGAAAGTAGTCACATTTTAAAATATTTATTTGAAAAATGTCCAATATACTATTTTACTGGGAAATATTGATGTATAAATATAGTATTGAGTTTGTCTTCATATCTTTGTGAACTGTAAATTAAACCATCCAGCTTAAGTTTTAACTATTTTTAAAAATTTTATTATTATTATTATTATTATTATTATTATAGTTAATTAACGTGCACTTTTTGTAACGATTGATTATATACTCACTTGACTTATAAACTAATTGTAATCTAAAACAAACATGACCCCTATACCCCAGGTATCTATCTATGTGAAAGGAAAAACTTACATTTTAGCGATGATACATTTTCCGGCCATGAAAGACATCGAACTCAGGACCTTTGCTAAGTTGATAAAATGGACGTTGGTCTCTCAGTGAAATGTTAGCCTACCCCCTTCAAAAGGTTGAATATATGCAATATGTAGTTCTTTTACGTTTTTCTAGATCTTGTAGACACTTGTATTAGGCAAGCACACAAATCCCCGATAGATAACCTATCAGTTATAAGCAGTTCATCCAAATTTACATTTAACTATATCAATGACTCGCTTAATTTGGCACGTGGATTAAAATGTCTCACTCGTCTAGTCTGGTATGCTGGTGACGCAAAGATCGAGGTTCAAATCTTGACCAGATGTATTGAGGTGGGCTTTTTTTTTTCCATAATTAGTTTCCTTTTAGAAAAATGAGGAGTTTTTCCTCTTATTTCGACCTTGTGGTTATTTCGAAGGGTAGTAAGACGTGATGTAAAATACCAGTTATAATAATAACAATAATAATAATATCAACTTCTCACCATCTATGGATTAAATTAGGGGCAATTAGGTAAGTAAAAAGATGATCGGTAGGTTTAACTAAAAGGTCAGAATCTATTATTATAATAAAAAGAGTTATATTTTGAAAAGATTGGCGAATACGTTGAATATCTCTCGAGTCAAAGTTGTAAAGTTTTCTAATTACTTTCTACCTCCATTTGTCATATTAGGTTAACTCTCTTACATCTGTATCACTGATAACGTAAAATAAATGCCAAACTCATACAATCTTGTTTGCTGGTAACAGGGATATGGTGGTTTAGTTGCCATATGTGTGGGCTCAGGGTAGTTTTACTAGATGGTTTGTTTGCAACTCTCTCGTCAGGCAAGTGTTTGTACATCTCCTCTTAATTCTACCTTCCTCATTCCTACTACAATAGTGTAGCTATATAGATTGGATAGATAATAGTAATAATAAGCGCAGCAAACACTTATAATTAGCTTATATCGCAGGTGGTCATTTTAGATTACTGACGCTCGAATTAATTGCTAAAAAAATGATCGAAAATCTATTTTACGATTCATAGATCCTTGTACTGTACTTTTTCGGATGCAATCTATGTTTTTCTAATAAGTACATTTGGTTTGATTTTAATTATGTTCAGAACTTTAAAATATAGAATTACTTTGCTTCTCACAAATAATATGAAAAACAGAAAACCAATTATATATTATGTCTTTAGGAGGTATGATGATTATGTTAGTTGGTTTATTATAACCGTGGCCCACATATTACTAGCATAGTGGGTTACTGGCATATTTTTACAATAAAGCGAGAGCTATAAATTAAAAACTTCGAGGAAATGTACCTGGATTTTTTTGTGTATGATTAGTGGGTGCCCATTTAAAGAAAATCACCGCGGTAAACCCAGCCTCATGACAGGTAAACAACACAAAATGAAATTGACTTCTTTTTTCCGGGTGCCCCCCGGAGCGGATCGGAGTTTTGATGAAACCTGGTTAAGCAATCATCATGACTGAAATTGAGAAACCCTTGGCTAGCGAAATAATCCACAACAATTAAGTCATTATAGCGTAATACAAACATCATAAGTAAGTTAGCCTTTTATTTAATTACTGATTTTTGGTTGAAAGACAGGGAAATAATATTTTATGTTAAGAAACTAATATTTTGTACATTTTCATTCACATGAATTTATGTTATAGTAAAGGAATATTAATATATTATGTGTGTCTTAAAATAATATAATACTAATTAGGGATGGGTTTGTTATATTTGTGAATATTTGTTTTAAATATAAATTAATTGGCTAACGCTAGAGGTTTTCCAATATTTGGGGCAATTTGGGCCCAATTTATATGGATCATAAGAACAAATAAATAATTTATTAATAAGGTCTTAATTATAATTCCTAATTTGATAAGCCAACATAAAGAAAAGTTTCAAGGTCACTTCATTAAAGAGTGGGGAAAATAATTGTCTACTTCTGTTTAGTGTGTGATTTGGCGATGTGGAAAGAAACATTTAACCGATACAATATTTCACCATCGGCATACTCACAGTGGTGCCCGCAACGGTGGACAAGTGGTTTAAGACATCAGAAGCGCATCTCCCATGGTTGCCAATGAAGGGTATTTTTTACGCTGGAACACCAGCCTGCTACTATTGAATTGATTTTGTACATGTGATGCATTTGAACTTAACTAATTCACTCTCCACACTTATGCGAATATATTTCAAATAACATACCCTTCTCATTCATATAACCTAGATTAAGTAATCAACAACCGTTTTAGAAAGTATTCACAAAATTACCCATAATATTTGCTTACCAGTCTAGGTTCATGGACTAACACATCACGTGATTATGTTTACAGAGCAATACGGTGTGATTCTGGCAGTAAAAAAATTTTAAAACACACAAACGAATGTCTTTAATCTCAATATTGATAACGTTATAGTACTGTATTTATAGTGTATTATGAATATTTATATATTCAATTGTTGACCTTGGTGGTCTTGGGGTAAAGTGCTCCCCTCAAGATCCGATGCTCGTGAGTTCACACCCAGCCGGGGTCAATGGATTCATCTAGAGCGATAAAGAACCGTAGTAAAACTTCCTCCTGAGGATGAGTAAAGCCGGGGACTCCATGTCGATTGTGGCACGTAAAACAACCCTGCAAAATATGTGAAAATACCTTTTCCCACAAAATTGGTAGGTCCTTTCACGTTCGCTCATTAAAATTCTCGTGTACTGATATAATCAGTTGGTTCAGAAAGTGAACGTTTAATACCTCAAATAAATTATATATATATAATTTATATCAAAAATGATGGCTGTAAATCACATGACTTGATGTATAAACATATGAAAGCGGTATTAATTATCTTTGGTAACTTTAAAATACTGTTATAAGCAATTAATGTGTTTTACGGTGCCTAGTATTTAAAAAAAATGTGTGTTTGAATACATCTGGAACTCCAGAAGATAAGAGTTCGACCTCTTAGCTCAATTGGTAGTAAATATGTCTACTGAACTAAAAATCCCGGGTTATATTCACACCATGGCCTTAAAATGTGTCATTAGTTAAATTAAGTCATCCCTTTTCCCAGTAATGAATTGATGGCCTGGGGACTAAGTTTTGTGTCTGTTCTATATTTAAGTTAGGCTATAAGTCATACTTCTCTATTCAAGTAGCTTCTCATTTGTCCTCACGAGGCTTCACAGACAAATTCTAGAAGCACTGGGGATCGAACCCGGGATTTCTGGATCAGTAGCCAATAACTCTGACTTCAGTATATAAAACTGAGATTAATGGGCGGTAGGATCGTTGTGCTGACCACATAACACTATCATCGACAACGGTGGTGGCCGCTCGGTTGAGTTTAGTTTATAAGTCATATGCTGGGATAAATAAATCAAACAACATACTTTTTCCTCCCTTTTGTTAAGTTTTTTCTGAATCTGGAGACTTATTATCGTTTTTACTCAGATTAAGGTTAGTTCAAGTGGTATTTTTAAGTTGGGCTGGTAGGCATTGCTAGTTAAAAGCCAAAAAATGTTTAAATTTTTTATAGCGAAATATTTGTTTCAGCAAAATTAATAAGATATAACTCGAGTAGAGACATATAATAATTTAATTTATTCACATAGTGATCTCAACATTAATTTAATATCTGTCAAGAGTGTCCTAGAATTTTGTGATAATATTTCATCATAATTTAAAAAGTTGATCATCAAAAGCAAATACTCAAGAAGTGTTGCTATTACTATTTGTGGAAAATTATACTTTGTGTCTCAACTGGAGATAGATTTGATTTATTTTGGCGAGAACAAGTGTTTGCTATGAAAAGAGCAAAAAAATCTTGATATAAACAGTTCTTGAATACCTGTCAAGGGTGTCCTGGAATTTAATGACAAAATTTATCTTCATTTAAAATGTTTGTCATCTAATACCGCTATTATCATGACAAATCTTTTAGCAACAATTTTTATATCACCATGTAAAGAAAATTATACTCTTATGTTAGCACTGAAGTAATATTTAATTTATTTGGACCAAAAAAATGTTTTGACCTTTACTCACGTTCCCTACATCCCAACCTTAACTTGGTACTAAAGAAGGTAAGTAGTAAAAGCTACGGACTTAATTCTCAGAAAGTAAACTTTGTTTGCCTTGTCACTAAGTTTGGGTCATAGTGTAATACATAAAGGTACCTTACAGGATAAACGGAGTACCTGGTTCTAACGACCCTATCTAAAGATTGTAATAAGGAAGAATAAATTCGACACATTAGCTCAGTCGGTAGCGTGTCTGTCTACTGAGCTAATAAAGCTTCCGGGTTCGATTCCCGGCATGACCGAAAATTATATCATTGGTGAAATGTGGGTTGACACTTTCACATTGATGAATCAACAGCCGGGGATTGGATGGTGTGCCTAACCTAGTTTTAAGTTAGATTATAAGGCATATGAATCTATGACAGGCCTAGCAGGCCGGTAGTGGAAAATATATGACTTTTATAAAAATCTGACCCAGGCAACAAGCTGGGAACATTTATGGATGTAAAAAAAAAAGAAATAATTATGTTGTCTAGTACTTAATCAAATAGGGCTCATGTTACTAAACACAGCTAATATTCATACTATCTATAATTCTAAAAACTGTGTTTTTGTATAGATTGGTTTTATATTATTTATTATATAATTTTAAAATTCGCTTTCTCTTTATTTGACAGTATGCTTCTAGCAACTGAGCTTATTAGTAAATAAAATCAGTATTTATATTTAATAGAACCTATTGTTTACCTTATAATATACCTCTACATTTAGTTAGAGCAAACAATACGGTTAACTTTAATATGATATTCATGAATAGCGATAAACTTGCAATGTAAAAAAAATGTATCATACTATTATTTAAAAATCACTTGGATTTATTATCAATATATTACTTATATAATTATTATTGTAAAAAATAAAAAACCAAAGTTTTTGAATAGGAAAAATATTGCTTGAATAAAAAAAAATTATAAATAGACACTAAAAAGGTATTAATATAACTTATACATATTCAAATATATATTCATATACATATATTTATTTAATATTTATAAATTTCTCTATATACAAATTTATCTAATTATACATTGTTGTTTTTAAGATTTTCTTTGTTTTCCTTAGGACTCGTTACACTAGTGCAATAATTTCCCAACATTCCACAACGGTTTTATTACTCGCGGATATACTTGCTCTTAAATAATTCCATGCCTTATTTATGATCACAATACTACCAAACAAAAGATATAAAATGGCTCATATACATACTTTAAACAACATCAAATGTAGTAAATTAGGTATTCATACAAGCTTCAGGTTAAAATGTAATACAAAACACTTGGTTACATTTATAAATCTTCGCCCTTGGAGTTTTTTTCACATCATGTTTTATCCGACAATCCTCTCTTCAGGCAATTTCTGGTGTATTCAATTAAAATTATTCTTTCTGAACTTGTCAAAATAATTAAATTATTTAACTACCAGTTCTCAATATGAGTGTACCAGCTATCAGAATATATAAAGTTGTTTGAAATTTTTTTTGAATTAGTTTAAAATAGCCTATTTTGAAAACTAACCATAAATTGAACTGCCGTACCCTGAAGCGTCCGCCAATGTTATAAGGTCTGGTTTCTCGGTGACGGAGAGTTCAGGCAGGCTTTGAATTCCAGGCTAGGTTTACTGAAGATTGATTTTCTCAAGTGTTTTCCATCCTCATTCAACGCAACGGTGGATATATTTCTTTAAAAAAAACCTACCTTGGTCATCCCTCGATTATACATAACTTTAAATGTTTGGCTAGCCCAGATAGAAACCAAAACGTGGTGAGTAAAATATTTCATTTTAATTTGCCACTAAAATAATAGATTATACATGTGTGTAATACATTTTTTAGTGAACTCATTTGATTGGAAAACAAAGATAAGTATGTTTTATCTTTTTTTTTCTTTATATGTATTACATCTCTTATAAAGGGTAAGGAAATCCAACTTCAGAATAAGGGAACACTTCATGCTTAGAAATGATTTTTAAAAACATTAAAAGCATCTGGTGTTGTTTTTGTTCATATAACCCACATCAGTAAACGTGTGGAATAAACGTCAAGACCATTTGGTTTGGTTTTTCAGTGAGGAGGAGCCCAGGGAACACATTCTGATACGGTGCGCTGGAAGAGTTTTTTCTTAAGGAGTTTTTACTCTCTCTTCAAGCAAATGTGGGTAAATATTCTTTTTATTCCATCCTCCTCACCCCTAACAAATTATTGTGATTAAAATGTGGTAGACCAGAAGGGTCGATAAAAGCGGTTAAAACATTAAATTCTTAGATTTTTCTCTTCCGGGATACAGGTTCACCATTAAGTAACCTAACAGTGGCAGTGTAGCTAGTTTCTAAGTCGTGTGCTGATTTGATGTTATTGGTTCATAACGTGCATGTTAAAAACCTTAGATAAAAAAAGCTGGAAGTTAAATATTATCATTTTACGTTCATATATGTGTGTGTATAGATGCAAAAATTCTCTAATTTACCGATATGTATCTAGCTACAAATTACATCTATAGGATGTTAGCTTATATATTTGGGTGTGCTAGTAAACTTACAGCTTCCCTAGTTGTTTTTTTTTACCTTGGCCCGATAGCTTACCTGTGTTCCAGTGTGGACAGGGTTGCCATATCTCGCCGGTGTATCAGAAGTCAAAGGAAGCGACTAAGGTTAAACGTTTTCACAGCAGGGGGTACAGGGGCTGTTAGAGGGTGGTGGGGGTCTGTGGGGTGATTGGAAAGGGGGTGTACCCCCTACAGGCCAGGGTCAGGATTGAAAGAAGGGAGAAGGAGAAAAGTCTCTCAAGGTCTTTCAGTACAAAAGACTGCACAGCACCAAAGGTACTCATTGGTTCTTTTTTTCCCCCTTAGGTTTAAATATTTTGAGCCTGTGCATTTAAAGTCCGGCCCATATCAGCTGACGACTAGCTAGCCATGGATGGAGACAGTTCTCATAATATAATTTGACAAGACTGACCGATATGGGTGAATGCGAAGAGTTCAAATCCTGACTGAGGGCAATGAGTGAATTGATGGTACACATCGTATTAATTAATTTTATTTTAACCTTTTCTTAATAAAATCCTTAGATTTAGGAATAAAAATGTCAATAAAACATAGTCAAGGACTTTTTAATTAGCCTAAAAAAAAGTTAACTCTCTAATAGAGGTTATTTATGGATTTGAAACATTGTCATTTAACTTATGTGACGATAATAAATTTAATGGGTTTGAAAATAAAGTAGATAATGTATACTAAATGAAGTTACATAATGATGAGTTACATACCATGTGCTAATCACTAAATATTACTAGGGTAATCAATTTGTGTAGACTACGGTGGGATGGACATGCAACACGAATGGAAGAAAATAGAAAAAATTAAGAGGTATTGACTAGCAAACCTAATAGGAAGAGATCATTGTGAAGACCTAGGCGCAGATGAGTGAATAAGAGGTGTAATGAGTTGGACTGGAAAGAATTAGTTTGAGATAGGATAGGGTGGACGAGGTGGACTGGATAGAACAAGCTCAAGATATGGGTAAGTGGCATACTTTTGTAAGTGCGAAAATGAACTTTCGATTTTCGAGTGCCATAGAGTGAGTCAGTAAGTAATAGGACGAACACAAATATTCAGATTTTGTAAACACCTTTGTGTTTAAAATCCACCTTATACACATATTTGGTTAACCTCTCTTATCCCTTTGATTGAAAGTTGGTCTGTACTGGGATTTTAAAACTAACAACATTTGCCTTTGTTTACTAATACATACTTGATGATAATAATTTAAACCTTCATTTGTGTTTTTGTGTATGTGTGCATCACGTATTACTATTAGTCCATGCTATCTGCATTTCATACTAATAGAGTAGGGATTGAAAAATAGATTAAATGCACCAGTACTTGCTTAGTTAGAGAGGATAAAACTATATAAAGAAAAAAACGTCCTCAGCAATTCTGGTCAGGAATCCAAACCTGACCTCCCCATCATCGCAAACCAGATTATACGATGTTGACAACTTATCTTGCGAGCTCACCGATATTGGTGGAAACTTTTGAAATAAGATGTTTCAAGAAATATGTCACCTCTGCTAGAGAGTAGCACATTTTTTATTTTTATCCGAATAGATCATACCGACACAAATATACTTTGTGACAGTTATATACTTACTTTTTGAATGTTTTATTTTTAGAAATACCATCAATGTCAAACATTACAATTTAATATTCTATTATTTCAGGTGAAGCAACCATAAATATTCATTGTTTGGTAACATAAATATTACCATTATATTCGGAGAGTGGTAAACATTCCGATTCTGACTAAAGAGGCTAAAGTTCAAATCTTAAACTTTTGAAATGGAAATATGTTTTACTACACTATGACTACTAATACGATTTCATGTGCCTGTTTCCCTGAAAAAAAATTAAATCATCAATAGCCACTACCTTAACACAATATACTTTTAATTTCTAAACAAACGTAAGCATGTTCACATTCTTTGTAGGTGTCCATTTAATTTTTTTTAAATAAACCAACTCCTTAAAACAATTATGCCCATGGTCTATAAACTAGTTACGCCAGTCTATGATCAGAGGGCTTATTAAAAATTATATCTTAACAAACTAATAAATTTAGACATAACTAATGTATAAAGTAATTACACTGATTAAGCACAAGAGTGAAGCCTATATTGAACATATATTTATTTTATATTTAATGTTTATAAATACATTCCCCCGAAAAGAGGTGTATAATTATCATATATATATAAAAAAATCATGCTTTGATAGTTTTAAGGCCATTTATTTTAATTATCACATAGCTATAATTTAGTATTGCATTCATATATAAATTATAGCTATGTGATTTAGCGCTAAGAATATAAAACAGAGCTACATTAGTATAAAGATGTTTCATATCCCTAAGAACCAGAACAGCTAGTATATTGAACCAACTTACTTATTTACTCTATTTTACTAGGAACTCGATTATTATTATTAGCACCGCGTCTTAATAACCGTTCGGGTTACACAAACATACGCTAATGTGTAATGGCAGGGTGATTGTGAGATAAAATGGAGGACCTACAGTTTAACGTGGGATCCGAACCATGGTAGAGACCTGGAATAACACACTCACAAGTTGAGATTAATACACGTCTTGTCAGAGGTGAAGGAAGAGTTTTACAGTAAGATAAATCTGTGCCAGAACCGAGGATTGAATCCCGGACCCTCAGCACAGAAGTCTGACACCTTGCCAGTAGACCATAAGGTCATCTACTAGGAGCTTGAAAGTTCATTGCTGCACTTACTAAAGTATGCCACCTATCCTTATCTTGAAATAATTATCCAGTCCACCTGATTACACCCCGTTTATTTCAGGTCAGTTTTAATGTGTTACTCCCATCTGCGTCTAGATCTTACCAATGGTCTCTTCCCATTGTGTTTGGCAGTTAATACTCTGAACCAGTTTCTAGAATATTCCAATCGCGATGCTTGTCCTCCCCACCATAGTCTATAAGACTTGAATATCCTAACAATGTCTTGTGACATGTACAGGGTGTGTAACTCATCATCTTATCATTTTGTAACCTATTCACCGCCCCCCACCCCCCATTATTCCCATCCCCTTTTGGACCAACACAATATAAAATACCTTTCTCAAATATTAGCATCCCCAGAGATCAAACCAAGCTCCCCTTCTCCCTTATACTCGCAGTTGACCAATAAAATTGGGGCACAGTCATATCAATAACAGTGAACCACATGTTATTCGAAAGATCTATCTGCATAAAAATCAATCTTAAGTACAAATACTTAGTGGCATGACATTAATGACATTGGCATGGGTCCATACATTAGCATAGAACCGGCATATTAGAGATTATTTTTAAATAAATACTGGTTTAGACATACACAAAACTATATTTACTAAACAGAGAAAAAATATCGCTTTTATAACATAAAATTAGGTGGTATGTTTTGAAAATAATATTATAACCTTTAGCTCTATATTTCTTTTTATGAAAAAGGAAATATAAACATTACTATTATAGTTTCTAAGAAGTATTATCAAAAAAATTAATTTCCAAACCTAGAGGATAAGTGAAAAAGGAGTGTCCACAGGTTTAGGGGACACTAGTTTGAGCATTGGTTTTACAAAAAATTGTTTATTATTAATTTAAAGTTGGTCATCTTAGCCAAATACTAAAATATCTGACACAATAAAATTGTGTTAAGTGATTGTTGTTTTTCAAAGATGCATTTATTTAAGTACTGTTTTTGAGTAAGCTAAGCTAATGCACAGTACGTGTATTTTTACTAAACTTAATATATAAAAATTCCTGCTAGTGCTTTAACATTTTTCAATTTTTTTTTACAGAAAGATAAAATACATTAGAGTGGTTCTCAATTTATTTTAGACTTAAGTAGGCCTATAGTAAAAAAATACCGGTACTTCTTAAAAATTAAGATAGATGTATCAATTTATATTTAAGGTTTTAGTAATACACAAAAAGGTTTAAAAAACATATACAGTCAATTAAATTGTGCACATATTAAACAAATTAGAAACTAGTTTTAAGTAGAATAAAATAATAATAATATTTAGCACCGCGTCTTACTACCCGATCGGGTTATACGCTTAAGTACTAATTACGCTAATGGATTAGGAATTGGGAGGGTTGAATTTAAAGGAAGTGAACCCGCATTTGCGTGGAGGGATAGTGGAAAAACATTTAGGAAAAATCACCACCAGTTCACCCGACCGAGATTCGAACCTCTATCTCCCCGTCCTCAGCGGTTGAGCTCAACACGACTAGCGCGTACGCCACCACGAGTAGAATAAAATTGGTAATAATTCTTTAAAGTTGGTTTTTAATGACCATATAAAGAACAACGATTAAGTTTATTTGACTGTAAACCCCGTCTTGTCAGTCATTGCACACAAAGATTTACAATTGCGCAGGGGTTGAGATTTACTACCAATGTAGTCCCGTTTTAATGCCCTCCTGCGATAACTTACTCAATAGTTTCTTGTCAATTTGAGTTAGCATAAATATTTTAATTTAAGAATAATGCCTTGTACCATTTATGGTTTACATGGCTGAGAGTTAAACTAAAATGCCGTAACTATGATTAATTGTAAACTATGATAATTTAGAATTTAAAATATCCCATTTATTTTGAGGCTTTCCTACACCCAAAATAATATGTGAGGGCATGTTTGTTCCACTTTACAATAAAATAAAATAATGTGCACAGAAACTTACTACACGTCCGAGATATTCAAATTTAATCTAGCTAATGAGATGAGGAAGGTATAATTAAGAGAAAGTGTACCCACATTTAAGTGGCAAATAACACCCTTAGTACATCAGGCTAGAATTTAAACCCCGACTTCCATGTCACCGGAAAACCGCACTGGACGAGCTTTACGTTTAGTCCACGTGCCCAACAATGTGGTTAATACATAAAATATACAAAAACATTTCTAGTTGTATAGTTGGGTACTAAACCACATTATTTGTGTTTTAATAGGATAAGTTTATTTTGTGAGTTCTTCTGGTGTATATTAGCTTACATCTCATTAATTTATCTAGAAGTGAGAGTACACATACTTTATTCCCAAATATATATGTCTGCATCCCGTTAATGTCCCCGTCTATGAGTGAAAGTAATCATGATATTAACCACAATCACACCCTTTTGGGTCGTATTAATTTGCCTAGGATTGAAAAGACACAAGCCATTACTCACAATATACCCTTTTGGATCTCATTAATTTATTTGGGAATTAAAACACACATGCTATTACTTACAATTACACCCATTTGGATCCCGTTAATTTATTTAGGAGTGAAAGTACACAAATGCTATCACACACAATCACTCAATTTTGAGTATCGTTCATCTAGTAGCTAAAGGACACATGCTATTACTCACAATTACACACATTTGGGTCCCGTTAATTTATTTAGTAGTGAAAGGACACAAGCTATTACTCAAAATTACACACATTTGGGTCCCGTTAATTTATTTAGGAGTGAAAGTACACAAGCTATTACTCACAATTACACACCTTTGGGTCTCGTTAATTTATTTAGGAGTGAAAGGACACATGCTATTTTATTAATCACAATTACACACATTTGGGTCCCGTTAATTTATCTAAGAATGAAAGTGCACATGCTTTCACAAACAATCACACACTTTTGGGTATACTCAATATACTATACAATATATTGTTAATTTATCTAGTAGTTAAGGGACACATGTTATTAGAATTACACATTTTTGGGTCCCGTTGATTTATCTAATAATGAAGGAAAGCATGGTATTACTCACAATTACATACTTTTGAGCCCCACTAAATTTTTCAAGTAGTAAAAGTACATATGCTATCACTTACAACTAAACATTTTTATCTCCCATTAATTCATTTTATGGTTTAAGATTATATATTTTAACTCACAACTTAACATTTCTCCCCTCCTCCCTTCCTTTCCAGAAATCCAAATGGAAATATTAGATAAGAGCTGAGTTTTGTTTCAGACTCTATTGGTGATAGTATGAAAATTACTATTAAATATAAATTATAAATTAAAACATTGGCAGCCAGGCTGAAACCAGGGTCTCTAAACCGGTATTGGAGAGCTCCCTAACCACAAAGTGAGTGAGATCACCTCTTCTATCTCACTAAGGCGTGCTCTGCCTGTTCCACTGATGGCTGCATGTTTCACAAGCAAATATTTCGAGATACATAAAAGTAAAACCATTTGTCTGGTATTGTGTTCCTTTCTAGACAACCTTGTTAGTTGGCTCTTAAAATATAACGGATGGGCCCGCTTAACGCCAAAATTCTAAGACTCACATACATAAATTTAAAATAAATATTCACAGACAATACTTTTTTTAAAAAAAGATGAGGGGTGTAGAAACATAAATCATTTGGACTATGCCCAAATCACTTATTTAGTTTTATAATTGAAAATATTTCATGTGAGGGTTTAAAAAAATTTAATTTCATCATCTTCTTTGTGAATTCATATCGTTCATGTAAGACAATACAAATATCTACTATGTGATGGTTATGGAAGCCTCGTACATTTAGTTTAAAAATCAAATCTTATCATTATAGTTTTTAAATACTCAGTATTGTATTGCTAATATTTTTTTTTTTAGTAAAATAGACAGTTACAAAATATTATAAATCTGGCTACCCAAATCATTCAATATTTATCTTAGCACCACGTTTTAGGATACTACACATCCGGTTTATTAATTCAAGTTCATCTTAACACAAATCAAAGTTGAAATAAATGTGTACTAGCCAACTATTTTATTTGCTCACCTTAAATATAAATTAAGCAATAGCATGCAATTAAAATATGATTTAATTTTCATTTTACTAAGTTTTTATTTATAAATCCCTTCAAACAATTTGATATGAAAAAAATACATTTTTAATTAGAATATTTTAATGAAAAAACATATTATAAAAGTTTATTTTTTACGTTATAGCATACCTACCGTATATAAACACAATGGAAATGGCGATTTTAAAATATATACAGTAATTAACGAGCTTAGGTTTTTTTTCTTGATATACTCACTGTTGTTTTAGTAACCTCTATACATGTAAATATGGATTTGTTTCATTAAAATTATTTTCTTCATCTTTACTATTTAGATTAACTTGATAGTAACCTCCCTGAAGGGCGTAAAAAAAGCAAGTGATAATAAAAAAGCTCAAATAATTTAAAGCTGCTCAATTTAATATTATGTGGGGATAACAGTGTAACTTAATTCTAAATAAATGTTATTACTTTGGGTTATTCGTCCAATTAGTACACATGTATAATTATCGCTTGAGATATTCTTCCTACAGGTGACATAATTGGTAGCCTGGTTAGTATAGATCCACTTAAAGTTGCCAACCAATACTTCAATAGTAGAGCAAGGTGAAAACAGACATATAAAACCTCTTTTTGCGTGCCTACAACTGTTGGGGCAGGAAAGATTAAGGTCTCTTAGGGTAAATGTACTCCTCATTTACCTGCAGGGTTGGTGGGAGAGCCTTTAGGAAGAATCACCTCAGTACAATCGATTGGTATTCAAACGCTGACTTCCCCGTACTTGTAAACAAATTTACGCCTTTTTTAATTATTTTTCATTTAAACCACGTCTTACTATCCGTTCGAGTTATACGATCAAGTACTAATTACGCTAATGGTCTAGGAATTGGGAAGGTTGAATTTTAGAGGAAGTGAACCCGCATTTGTGTGGAGGAAGAGTGGAAATCCACTTTGAAAAAACCACTCCCAGTTTACGCGACCTAGATTCAAACCTGATATCACCGTCCTCAACCCGAAAATAGTTAACTACGTCACCGAGGCGTGTACGCTCATGTTAACGTTCACAAGAGTGCGGGCAAATTTTACAACCAAATTACAAAATGTTATTCCATAAGGGTACAAAATAATTGCGTTCGTTGATTTTACAAAGGTTTGGTAACATTATTGACAATATGTAAAGTGTCCTCAAAATTTATGAAGGACTAATATAAGTAGTTTAAATCTTCTTGTGTCCATTTTAAAAATACCTAACCTCCTTAGAAATTAAGATTGTAAATATTTTTAGTGCTTTTATTTAATAAATATGCTTCTAAGAGTTCATCCATAAAAACACGTAACGCTTTTCGCTTACTTTTTTTGACACTTATCCCCCCCCCTCTCCCATGTATCACACAAAGTTGACATTTAGCATACCCCTTCCCCCCACCAACCTGTGGTATGCTGTGTTACGTAACCTTTTTACATTAAGAGTGAATGTCATTATTTTATAGGGAGACAAATTGGTAAGTAAAAGTAAACGCTTAACTTGAATTTTCACCACCGAATGGATTCGGAAGTTATTAATATGTATGGTAACTAAAGGTGAAAACCTAAACAATAATATTATTCTTAAACATTATAATTTTAGTTTAAGATCTGTGTTACGTAACTCGGCGATGTAGGCTTAATCACACTCCCCCAATGTAACATATTGTAGACATTAGAGCCCCAACCTCACCCCCTCTCGAAATCGTTACTTGGCTTATGGATGGTATTTATATGAGTTATATACACTTGTTTGTGCGTTGTACCAAAAGTAATTACACTAATGGGTTCGGGATAAGGAAGGTAGAATTTTAGGAAATGTACACTCATTTTCTTGAAGGGAGAGTGAGAAGACATTTAGCAAAATCCACCCTCAGTACACAATACTGGGATGCGAAATATTGCAACCCTATCACCGAGAAACCGGATATTATAGGGTCTTATTTATCATCGAGACCAGGAATCCACCCTGTCCACTATTCAACTAATCATAATGGCGTCACCCCCAGACCTGATGTTCGTGGGTTCAAACCCAGCAAGGGTCGACGGATTTTTCTTGAGCGATAATAATCCGTAGAACAACTTCTCTAAGAGGGGAATTAAATCCTTCGGTCCCATGTCGATTAAGGCATGTGGTTTATTTAAGCACCGCGTCTTACTACCCGTCCAGGCTATACGCTAAAGTACTAATTAAGCTAATGGGCTAGGAATTGGGAAGGTTGAATTTATAGGAAGAGAACCCGCTTTGGCATGGAGGGAGAGTGGAAAACCATTAAGACGAACCCCCCCCCCCCCCCCCCCAATCACCCGACCGAGATTTGAACCTCGATCTCCCCGTCCTCTGCAGTCTAGTTCAACTCTAAACTAGCGTGTTAGCTAACTACGCCACCGGGGCGGGTAAGGCATGTAAAGAACACTTGAAGTTATGTGAAAATAACTTTCCCGGTAAAATTAGTAGGACATTTCGCTCTCGCTCGTAGAAATTCTCGTGTGCTGATACAATCAGTTGGTTTAGAAGGTGCACTTTAAATACCTCAAATATTAATCAAATAATAAATAAAAAGACGTTTATCGCAGTCTAACCAAACTTTGTAAATCTCGATTATGGTTATGTAGGAATGTATTTTAATGCAAATATGTTTAACAATGTGACGCGTACTGGTGGGAGTGTGGGCTAGGGCGTCAACACTATACAGTCTAGTCTTACAGAATCAGGTATATCATAAATTGAGTTCTGGCCATGTGTTATTAGGTTTTGTTTTTTTTTTTCCAAAATTTCACACGTCCCTTCTCCATTTCAACCCCCTTAGTGTAGATTTTCGGATAGCCCAGGTGAAAAGACTTGGTGCATACACAAATATTTGTGGTCCTGGTGATCAAAATAGTTGTTTGTTTGTATCTGGCACCAAGAAGTGATTTAAATCTGTGTAAACATATTATATAATAGATTAAAAAAAATATTCTCTTTAATAAAACTGCTGATGTCGATTAAAATAGCTGCTAGAAATCTACCAAAACTTTTGACATTGCGGTTGTTTAAATACTATGTCAATAATATGTATATATGAAATTACATATAATACATGGTATATTTTATCATATTATATATAATTGTATACAAACTATAATAAATATAACTTACACATATTATAATAAATATAATTATAAATCTGTTATAATAAATAAAAACCTGACCCACGCCACAGGCTGAAAACAGTAATGGATGTAGTAATATACATGTAATAAATATAGTTGTATACATGTTTTATAGTATTTTAATAACATCGTTATAATACATTATTATTATTATTACTATTTAGCACCGCGTCTTACTACACGTTCGGGTTATACGCTTAAGTACTAATTACGCTAATGGATTAGGAATTGGGAAGGTTGAATAGAGGAAGTGAACCCGCATTTGCGTGGAGGGAGAGTGGAAAACCATTTAGGAAAAACCACCCCCATTTCACCCGACCGAGATTCGAACCTCGATCTCCCCGTCCTCGGCAGTCGGGCTTAACACGACTAGCGCGTTAGCCAACTACGCCACCAAGGCGGGTGTTATATTACAATATAGTATTGAGCTTAATATATATAATTATATATATATATATATGATGCATTATTTTCTTACTCTATGACATTAGGAACACGTTCACTGCCACACTAACAAAAGTAAGCCTCCTTTCCCTATATTGAGCTGGTTCTATCCAGTCCACCTCATTACACCCTATCTCTTTCAGGTGCATTCTAATATTAACCTCCCATTGGCGTCTAGGTCTTCCCAATGTTTCTTTAGCACCTCTGTACTAATTACACTAATGGCTTTAGGGATTAGGAAAGCTGTATTTAAAGGAAGTGTAGGAACCTACATTTGCGTGTAGGGAGAGTGGAAAACTATTTTGAAAAAAACTCAGTGAACCCAACTGAGACTTGAACCTTGATCTCCCCGTCATCGACAGCCTAGTCTACTGCGATAGTAGCGTACCTTAGACCATGCTGCTATGAATGGTTAAAATTTATATTTGTATTTATTACATTATATATATAAATATAAATATTACATAATATGAAATTATCAAAATGGTAAACACATATTGGTATAAGGGACCATGGAAAATTCCCCATATTAGAGGATTCAGCCCTTAGCAAGAAATTATAATACACTCTTTAATGAACGACAGTGATTTTTCATTAAGTTTTTTTATACATTCGTTAAACATAATAGATGTTAACTAATTATTCTAAGGAATTAATTAGGACGAGTGTAAACTAACATTAATGTGAAAGGGGATTGTAAAAACTGACTATTATTAATTAAATGTCGACATTTCCCCCCAACTTACCTGCTGAGATTCAAATCTTGACCACTACATCACCGTTAATCTTGTTCATTGTGATACGGATGCCTTAAACCTTATGACCATCTTAAAGTATTCTTTAGTAAAAGGTGTTGGTCGTAAAGGATTTTTCATCATATAAGTAAATATCAAACCCAAACGTAAGTCCCAAAACCATCAGTTTACCGCTGCGAGAAAGGAAATAATCTACATCTAACAGTGAAACATTTTTAACATTTACGGGACACGAGCTTAGGATATTTAGTTAAAAATTCAGAGGGGTCACCAATATCTATCTGTGTTAAAAAGAGAGAGAGTTAAATCTTGTCACATAAGATAATGTGGCAACATTGGAAAAAAAAAAAGTTGGTTTGAAGCCAACACATAGAAAAGGAGCGAGTATGTGACAGGTTGCTATGAATAAGTTTTAATGTGAGTAGTATTATTTGTTTCCACTAGATTATTTAAATCCATTTTATGACTATTTCAATTCTTTTTATCTACATTATTTTACTTTTGAATATATAAAAAAAGTTTTGGTAGATGGTTTATTAATAATATCATTAATAAAAGTTTAAACAAGCACCTTATAAGCACAGGGATATATTATAGGCTCATGATTGACAAACTAATGTTACTTAGGAGAAAACACTTAGATTAAACACATATTCATGACATCAGGAATTCTAGTATGTAGCCAAATTGTCCAAAACTAATTCTTAATTAGTAAAATATGTGTTGTGTTACTAGACATTTTCTGGAATTAAATGAGAATCCTTTAAATATGCATTGGGTTTTAGTACAGCCCTAATTTACCTATATTATTTGATCATATGTAAAAACTAAATTATTATTAATAATAATAGTAAATATAAGTTTACCTCAGTTTTGTCACTGACAATTTTAATTGTTTCCCTAATTTTTCCACATAAAAGCATTCTTTTGTATAGTAATTTTGCTGACATCAGAAGTACACTGCCTAAGGCGTCAATCGCGCAATATTTTGGATTATTTGTGGTGGGAATGTTGGAGCTCGAATCCTGATTACGGCGTACTGATGGTTTATTTTCCTAGATTATTATTCACTGTCTCTACACATAAACACAATTAAATTTCCTCTAATTTCTATCTTTATCGTCCCTATCACATTAATATAAATAAATAAATAGCTTGGCTTGGCTACGAAGACACGGTGCACAAACACAAATTATTTTCCTAATTTCATGTTAGAATATTCTGTTTAGTATTAATAATACCTTAATTTCACCAATGAATTAAATTATTGTAAATAATATAGTTAATTTCCATTTGAAATCATCATCATATATAAGTAATACCATTGTTAAATGTTGGCACAGGAAAATACTAAAGTATAACTATTTTTGATATAACTGTAAAAAATCAAATATTAATAAGAGTATGGTTTGATTTAAGAAAATAAATTGGAGTGTATCTTTTTTAATCAAACTATTAAGCTACCAAATTTTTTTTTATAGATAGATTTTATTACAAAGCCTGTATAATTCAGAATGTTGAAATTGGTCTTTAGAACAAAACTATCTAAATAGTCTTTCACAAAATCGTTTTTATTCATTTCAACTTTTTTATATTATTAATACCTTAAGTCAGAGATTAGCTCTCTAGCTACTAGGAAATGTCCTTCTTTTTAAATGTCCAATCTTTTTCTCTATGAATTTATAAAATATTATCAATTTAGATGTCAGATATTTCTTATAATTCAAATTGAAGAGCACTTACATAAAAAAAAGTAATGTGGCAGCTATCCATTAGTGTTTCTGAGAATATGAGTAGTTTTAATTATCTATCAAACAATCGGTATGATTTTGAAAAAAAATTATTTAGGCCTATACTATTCTTGGCTTGAAATAGTTTCGTAGTGTAAAGACTACTTGTGTAGCGCCCATTATTTATTAGTTTATCAGTTATAATATTATTAAATGGTTAAAAACCTTATTAGTACAATTTTTTAAAAGCTTTAATCCCTCTCTCCAGTGCCATAGATTATATAGTGACACAAAACAATTGATGCTACAAAATATTTCAAATATATTAAAAAGGAATACAAATTTACGAGAAACTTATCCCGCAAGACTTCCAATTTAAAATATAATTAAAAAAAAATTATGGTTTATAAGTGGTTTTATTAAGAAATATTTAATATATTAAAGCTCATCTATAAAACCGAAATTTATAGTTATTAATGATTATGAATATTCTTAACCTCTGACAAGACGTGTATTAATCACAACTTGTGAATGTGAGGAATGCCAGGCCTCTACCGTGGTTCGGATTCCACGTTAAACTGTAGGTCTTCCATTTCATCTCACAATCACCCTACCATTTAACATTAGCGTAAGTGCGTGTAACTCGAACGGGTAGTAGGACGCGGTGCTAATAATAATAATAATAATAATAATAATAATAATAATAATAATAATAATAATAATAATAATAGTGATTATGAATATTTATCATATAATAAAAAGTAGCGTCGAGTTTAAAAATAACTTTTTGTTTGAATGCAAACAGTCGTATTTAAATATAGTTTAAGTTGGATAAAATCACCCTTAAATTGTTATAAACATAGATTACAATTAATATTCACACTTTAACACTGGTAAATTGTTTGGTTATTTCTAAACTGGCATGGTTACAAGCGTTTAATTATAATTAAGAATACCAATTTTTTAACACCCACATCTTTTCAGAGGACATTATGAATAAGAGAATATGTAAATAATTAAAAAATGACACTGGGACAGGGATTTGGGATAAACGTTGTTGGGAATATAACCTAGTTTATCTCAATTATGAATAGAAGATTTTTTTTTTCCTCAACCAGACTAAGATCAAGTTAGTGGCCTCTTGAGATCGATCAAATGTTACTGCAGGTAGTGTATCTAAGTAAGTAGGAAGGCCAAACAACTAGTCAACCCATGTGAAGAAATTCTTCGCTCTGTCTGGTGTTGTTTCCAAGCCTACTATAGCAGGCACGCTCTTACTACGTCATTCATGTATGTGTGGATATGTGAGGGTCGGGATTGGACTCTCCAAGACGTGTGAGCTGGTTGTGTGCTAGTTTTCCACTGGTGTGTGGGCGAAACCCGGCACACGAAGAGATAAACATTCCTTCTGATAGTCCCGTAACAAACAAATATTCATGATGATAATATTTTATTTAAGGTAGGCCTATTTAACGTGAACTTACTGAACTGACTGATTATACCTATAAACTAATATTACTCTAGAGGAAACACAACACCTAGCCCTCCTGTCGTTAATTAACCATCGTGAAAGGGGAGATTCCAATTCTATTAATGATACATATTTTGGCCATGCTAGGAATCTAACCCAGAACCGTTAGCTCATTAGATAGACACGCTACCAACTGAGCTAAGGTGTTGAACTGATTTATTACAAATATTATTAATATTCTAAATGTTATCAATTATTGTTAATTTAGGTTCAACACCTTAGCTCAAATGGTAGCGTGTTTGTCTACTGAGCTTAGGGTTCCGGGTTTAATTACTGGAATGGCCGAAACATTTACTATTGGTAAATGTGGGCTTACCCCCTTCACAGCGTAGAATTAAAGGCCAGGAGCTGGATGTCGTTTCTGTTCTAGATTTAAAATTAATGTATAAGTCGTGTGCTGATATAATCAGTGTTTTCAGAAAGTACACGTTAAATATCTCAAAATAATGAAAAATGAAATATGAATTTATAGTGTTCGAAAACAAGGTGCTTAGAAAAGTATTTGGGCCAAAAAGGTATCAAGATACTGGGGGCTGGAGGAGGTTGCATAAGGATTAGTTACATACCCTGTACTCATCACAATACATTGTTAGGATAAGCAAGTCTAGTATATTATTGTGGGTAGGACATAAAGTGCAAATGGCAGAATCTAAAACCGTGTCTATGGTACTGACTGGTAAGCCCAATGGGAAGAGAACATTGGGAAGACCTAGACGCAGATGGGAAGATAACATTAAAAAGAACCTGAAAGAGATAAGGTATGATGAAGTGCACTGGATAGAAATAGTACAAGATAGGGTTGGGTTGCATATTTTTGTAAGCGCGGAAATTAACTTTCAAGTTCCCAATGCCATAGAGTATGTAAGTTAAGCGTATAACCCGAACGGTTAGTAAGAAGCAGTGCTAAATAAGTAAAAAATACATAAGTTAGTACTATTTTTAATTGTCAAGTGTATTTGAAGCTTTGAAATGTCGTTTTAAAAGTCAAACATCAAATTTCCTTCGCTTTGATTCTTGACACCCACAATAAACTTCGGAAGAAGGGAAATCTTGTATGTATAGTGTGAACATACGTACTGTTTTTTGTTGTAATGTCTTCTTGTTCTACAGAATAGGTGATAGTACACCCATAGGTATTTTTTTTAAACAAGTACTTTTAAAAGCACTTTTATTTTAATTCATAAAAAATAAAATCTAGAATTGAACAGCGCTAGTGCAAGAAACTTCACCTTTGAGTTTCATATTTTATAAAAGTTGGTTTTACAAATTATATTTTCCAAAAACATAATTTAGGTAGGAAAATAGAACTTTCAGAACGGAATTTATACCAAATATTAGTGAGTATCTACAGTTTAATTTTTTTTGTCACGCACGTCTCTCAAAGATGTTTCTTGATATTACCCAAAATCAGTTTATTCCTAAAGTAGTTTTGATTTTAATGCTATGCAATGCTAAAACTTTTATACCAGGTATTAGTATTAGTAGTCAACAACCTAAATCTA
Source organism: Timema podura (assembly GCA_033556935.1). NCBI lineage: Eukaryota > Metazoa > Arthropoda > Insecta > Phasmatodea > Timematidae > Timema > Timema podura. Next base: position 77,206,243 of record JAVRXN010000010.1, read on the forward strand.
TTTATAATCGACAATAAAAGTCTAAAAATCTGTTAAAATTTAAATTTATTTACGTGTATGCACGAACAGAGTTTTTAATGATATTTTTATTGGTTCCTTGAAAGTTAGTTTGAAATGTATGTCTTTTTAGGTATTGTTTTACTCAATGCAACTCGGTGTTACTTTGAATTAGCAATGTAAAGTAAGATTTTACAAATATATCTTGTGCTACAAATATTTTTTTCTCTCCCTCTTCCTCTATTAATTCTACTCTATCAAAACTCTTTCTCCCTTTTTATTTGTAACATAAGACTAACAAGCACGTTTAATATATTTGTTTTATTCCTGGTTTTTCTAAAAAAAAAACTAGTCACCATATATACTTTAACAGATTTTAAATATCTCACTAAATAGAACACATTTTAATATATAGTCTCCCGGCACAGATTTATCTGATTACCAAACCCTTCCTTCACCTCTGACAGGACGTGTATTAATCAATGAATCAGTGAATGTGTGGAATACCAGGCCTCCACCATGGTTCGGATTCCACGTTAAACTGTAGGTCCTACATTTCATCTCACAATCACCCTACCATTACACATTATCGTAAGTGCGTATAACCCGAATAGGTAGTAAGACGCAGTGCTAATAATAATAATAGTAATAATAATAACAAAAACAATAGTATATAGTAGTTTCTAGGACAGCTTAAAACCATATTTTAGCAATGACTATATCAAATATATATATATATATATATATATATGCCATAATAAATCAACATACCTTTTTTTGTTTTGTTTTTCTCTAAATATTTTCTCTTAGCCTTAATGCACATAATGCATAGTTTTAAAACTAAAAGTAGTCGTATGTGACAATACAAAATCCCTATCTTTGACTTCCGCTTTGACTTTGCCTTGCATGTTTCAAGCTTCACTTTGACCTCACTTCACAATTAATAAGCGGCCTTCACACACACCCCATATTAAATTTTATTATTATTATTGTTATTATTATTTTTATTTTTATTATTACTATTATTATTATTATTATTATTATTATTATTATTATTAATATTATAATTATTATTATTACTTTGTAACATACATTTTTTTAACACATAAGAAGATCAAAACTTGACCTAAAATTTAATTGAACCTAAGATACCAAATGAAACCACCTCTGTGTTATAGTGGTCAGGGTGACCTGGTGGTCTAGGGGTAAGGTGTCAGACTTGTGTGCTGAGGGTCTGGGGTTCAATCCTCGGTCCTGGCACAGATTTATCTGATTGCCAAACCCTTCCTTCACCTCTGACAAGACGTGTATTAATCACAACTTGTGAATGTGAGGAATGCCAGGCCTCCACCGTGGTTCGGATTCCACGTTAAACTGTAGGTCCTCCATTTCATCTCACAATCACCCCACCCCACACATTAGCGTAAGTGCGTATAACCCGAACGGGTAGTAAGACGCGGTGATAATAATAATAATAATAATAATATAGTGGTCAGATTTCCTGGCTACTTGTTCAGAGGTCCCGGGTTCGATCCCTGGCACTTAAAAGATTTTTCTGTGAGGCTGTGGGTCTATAACGAGTTCAATTCAGACTCGTGGGGGCAAATGAGGAGCTACTTGAATAATTAAGTAGCAGCTCTGGTTTATATAACTGAGATAAACGGCCTGATAATTCGTTTTTCTGACCGCCTGACACCCTCTACCTTCATAAGTTGGAACTATCTTGCTAAAAGATAACGGCCGCTCGGTTTGTATAGCCCGATTGTGGTATGACGTCATGGAGTGGAGTTGTAATACACCAAACCAATACTAAATACACGGGTTTAGTGACAGAAATTGTATTAGTTGTAAAAAATCATTATGAATTAATATTTGTTTTGTTACTGGAGCAGAGATCAATCAGGTAAAAATTATACATTCTATACCTGAATTTGCTTGGAAAGAAAGTTTGAGATTACTTAGAAAAACTGCCAATATGTACCCATCCGGGACTCGAGTCCCGACATCTCTGTCACTTAAAATCCAGACTTTAGCGATAATTATGCTCGCGTAACCCCAGATATAATTTCTCTTCAACCCCCTTCTTCAGTGACTGAATAGTTTATGGAGTCACTCTTGTGTTATACTGGCCTGCTGATGACGGCTAGATTAGGGTTATAATCCCGGTTGGGTCTATTGAGGGTGTTTTTTCCTAAATGGTTTCCCACTCTCCTTCCACGAAAATGCGGGTAGACTTCCTCTAAAATGTTTCCTTCCTCATCCCTACCGCAATATGGTAATTATAATGTATGTGTATAAAACTGAACAGGTAGTTAAAAACGGTGATAAAAATAATTTAACAAATATAACGCCTTAGACGATTCGACCACAAAGCTTTTTTTGTTGTTGTAAAAACTGTAAGAAATAGAGAGACCTTAGCTCACGTCACCCCCAACCCTACCTAAAAGAACTCATCTAGCACTTCCTGTTCAAATCTATGCTAGTAAGAATAGAAAGTATTTTAGTTATCTTAAATTCAGAAGGTCCCATCACCAATCTGTGTTAATTTCTTGGATAATTTTTTTCTAAATAAAATAAAAACATTTATTTTGGTTTGGATAGTGATGAGCAGTCGAGGCTGGCATGTTGGTTACTGACCTTGCTCAACTACTAATCGATCGTATTTAAATTTTATTCAAATGAACCTCTGCCGGCTGACCTACGAATAATGTATAAATGTAGAGCCCGAACACACAAAACAACCATTGCTTTATTTTTATGGTTATTTCTTCCTCTTATGCTTGTCAGATGAATATATTGTTGAAAGGGTGTTACTATTTTTGATTGTGCTATTAAATCTAATATGAAGGCAATCCTTAGTGAAAGGGTGACATATAATATGTGAAAAAACGAAAAAAAAAGCAATAAATAAACGTCATATGCTTAGTTTAAAGAAGAAAAAAGTGGTTCAACTTATAATGGGGACCGTTTCCTTACAGCTTTTTAGGGTAGAATCAAAACCATTAACATAATATGAACTGATTTCTTATTTTTCACTCTATTTATAAGTAAGTGCTGGTATATTTCTTTTAAGAACTACCCTACTCTTCCCTACAACATTAGAGTAATTAGAATACTTGCATATAACCCAAAAAGAGTAGCAAGCCGTGGTTTAAAAAACTTACTAGCCACAGATTGCTATATACAGTACCTACTGTGAAGAAAAATATATTTGGCTCAGTGTGAAATGGAGGCGTTCACAAACGTTTAACCGTCCACACATCTCTACTTAATCTGGAATTAACGTAAGCACCAACAGACTGTTAAAAGGAGCCAGCGAACAGTCGTAGTCTATGAACCGTAATAACCATAAATTACCCTTATTTGCCATTTATCGATCGACTTGGCATTAAAAATCGATAGTGCGCTTGACCAGATAGATACCTAATGTTTTCCTTAGCTAGAATACCAGCCTTTCTTAATTGTATTACAAATATAATGAATAAAATAATTATAGCTAGCATACATTTTATGGAAGCAAAATAATTGTATTTAATTTTACAATTTGAGCTATTTTTTATGAATAAAAAGTTTGTCAACATAAAGACTTGAAAATAAATCAAAATAAGAAAATTGGCCTACCCCCAAATATTATTTGATCGATTAGAGTTCCACTTCCTTAGCTCAGTCAGTAGCGTGTCTGCCAATTGAGCTAAGGGTCCCGGGTTCGATTCCCGGAATTTCTGAAAAAATGTATCATTGGTGAAATGTGGGTTTACCTTTTCACATTGATAAATTAACGGCCGGGGCCTGGATGTTGTGCCTGTCCTAGTCTTAAGTTATATTATAATGTATATGTATCTACGACAGGCCTAACAAGCTAGTAGTGGTTAAATATATGACTTTAATAAAAGCTGACCCAGACCATAGGCTGGAAACGCTAATGGATGTTTAAAAAAAGGGTTTCACACTCAGTGCAGAATATCCCTAAATAACACAATTTTAAGGACACAGGATCATGAAGAAAAGTTTTAAATAAATGCACATTCTTCTAGGCCATTAGGGGGAAGGTTGAAATTAGTAGGAAGGATATCCACATTTTTGTGAAGCTAGAGTATAAAATTCTTTAGGAGAATACACCCGAACAGTATTCGAATCCTTATTTCCCTCTCATCGAAAGTCCAGTCTATATTACACAATTCATATGTTTAAAAAGATTTACTGTAGATAAAGCATCTTTTAACATGTCTTCTATTCCGTTGCAAATACATCATTTTGGAAGATAGTGTCAACAGAAATTTAACACTTTTTCTCTCAAGCACTTTAACAAAAAGCTTTTATCAAATTATAAATATTATATTTGATTAAAAAAATATCTTAATGGTTCCCGTTATCTTCTGCTTACTTATCCAAGGACTTTTATGCAACATATCCACAGTGTATGTTTTTAGTAACATAGTGTAGCATATATCTACCTACATTTATTTGGTTTTAATACATAGGCATCACTATCAATTAATTATTAGGGTGTATAGAATGATCCCATTTTATCTTTAAATTGACAAATATTTCGTACAGAATTAGTAAAACCAATAAAATTAAAACGGAGTTAACTCTGCATTCATATAGCATATATTATTTTTGTATTTCTCCTAAAGTATATTTTCAAATATCTTATCAAAACAACTCGCTGTTTCTTTCACGGTTATAAGATTGTCACGTTTGATCATATTATTGTGGGGGGAGGGGGGGTCTACCGTTCCTCGCTCCTAGCGACCCCCATGTTTTAACAGGTGGTGTCGAGTTCTTCCACTGAGCCTCAACGAGTCCCAATACAATGTCCTAGATCCCTCCGACACCTCAAGTAAGGGATTATAAGTAAATCTAGTTCCTCCACGACACCTAAAGCAAATGATCATAAGTATAGTTCCTCCATGACACCTCAAGGAAGGGATTAGAAGTAGTTCTAGCTCCTCCATGAAACCTCAAGTAAAATATTATAAATAAGTATAGTTCCTCCAAGAAACCTTAAGGAAGAGAGTATAATTAGTTATAGTTCCTCCACGACACTTCAAGGAAGGGATTATAAGTAATTCTAGTTCCTCCACAACACCCCAAGGGAGGGATTATAAGTAGTTATAGTTCCTCCACAACATCTCAAGGAAGAGATTATAGGTAGTCCTGTAAGTAAATATTACTCTGTTCATGATAAAGAGAACAATCTAGTAAATTTAAACAAGTTTTCCTAAGTTTCGCAGAGATTACTAGACATAATTTATTTGTAATTTATTTACACAGTTACAAATGATTGTGAATTCTTCGAAGGCTTTACATTTCTTTGGTCAAGTTAGGTTAGGTTTGATTATGTTTGTACAGTACATTAGTGGACTTCCATAAAAGGTGAGATACTCGGCTATGAAATTAAAGAGCTTTTACAAATAGGGGATCAAATCAGGTCTCGTTTGTTTTGAATACATGTAAGCTTATGTACTTTGATTCAACTAAAACCCTTTTTAAACAACTAACAGCATTTTTTATTGCCCGGTTAAGCCTATATAGAAATTTTAAAAAATCAATACGAGTTAAAGAATAACATGTAGAAATATCTTGTAAACCAATTTTTTATATCAGAAAAATATATTTTTCACCAAGTCTCACTACAAATTTGGTTTATACGCGTATATATTAATTATTTTAATGTTCTAGGGGTTTAGGGAGTTAGAATTTAGAGGATATGTGCCATCATTTTCGTGGAGGTAGAGCTATAAACGGTTTATAAATGTTCAGCCACAATCCTTCAGACCATGATTTGAATCTCAATTTCCTCGTCTTCGGCAGTCCAGTCTATTGCTAGAGTGACGCCTTATACCAGGGGTTGTAAACTACAATGCCTACAGGGGCCAGGCAGGTAACAAAGTTAGTGATGTGGACCGGGTATAGGAAAAATAAAATGAAACTTTTTTTTTTTGTCAATTATGGTGTAGTCACGTAACATTAAGCAAACATGTATTATATCGAAGGTTATATTTTGAATAATAAATGCAAAAACCTACTATTCAAGAAATATAACTATTAAAATAATTAAGATATCCTTTGTAGATTATTGTCCGGCCTCTTGGTCTAGTGGTCAGCACTCCTTGCCACTAGACTTGAGGTCCCGGGCTCTATTCCCGGCAGTACCATAGGTATTTTTCCTGCCATAGGTATTGTTGCCATTGTCGGGATAATTGGGCAGTTAGGTTTAAGAATTCTACTGGAACCACACAACCATCATAATCATTATCATCTCATCGGGATGAAGTAACCGCACCAACATGGTGCTCATAAGACGGTTACATATCCGCCACTGACAGTAGAATACCAGGAATGTCTAGTCAACAAATCCTGGTGGCATAAGCTATATATATTAGATTAAGAACAAGACCAATTACGCATGTTTTTCTATACATTTTTCAACAGAAATTGGAAAAAGGACATATGTATTTTTATGTAAAACTTCCTATTTATATATAAATAAATTAAATTCCAACGTTCTTAAATGGGAAGTATTACATAAATATATATATATATATATATATATATATATATATACACAACACTTGCCAATCAAACCAAACAAGTGTGTGGGCTGAATCAGATAAAAAAAATTGACAGTTTGCCACCACGCATTATACCATGAGAACAATGTTGCGTGTCACTTTGTATATTCAAATAATTAATTTAGATTTTTATTATAGTCCGACACCATAGCTCAGTGGGTAGCATGTGTATATTGTGCTAAGGGTACCATGCTAAATTCCTAGTATGGCTGAAAAATGTATCATTGGTGAAATTGGGGTTCCACTTTCACATTGATGAATTAACGGCCAGGGGTTGGGTGTTTTGCATGTTTTAGATTTAATTTAACCCATAACTCGTGCGCTAATATAATAAGCCGGTTCGAAAAAGTGCATGTTAAATAGGCCTAGCTCTAGTAAAAAAAATGAATTATTTTTTTGGTAATTTAACATTTTATCATCTAAGAAAAGAATAAGTTGTCCTCAATGGTCTTGTGGTAAATTGCTTACTTCAGGACCTAATGTTAATGGGTTCAAACCCAGCCAAGGTTAACGTATTTGTTTGAGAGATTAAAATCCGTAGAACAATATCCTTCGGAGGGGAAGTAAAAATATTGCTCTCTTGTTTATTGTGACATGGAAGAGAACCCTGGAAGGTATATTAAAATACTTATCTGGCAAAATTGGTGTGCTATTTTGCGCTTGCTCATATAAATTCAATGTGGAAGACAACGAGAAATCACCACACTTCCTGAACATCCATAGTACATATGATTTATACCAGATGGTGCAGGCAGCACTAACCATCTGAATGGATAATTACATCCCCAGCGTCTTAGGGATAACAATCTCACTAAACGAACCTTAGAGTCTTTGACTTAAGAAGAATAGTATAAAATGAAATTAAAAAACCACTATAATAAATCTATAGTGAAAAATATGAACATACGCTGTTTAATTTTAAACATAGATTTCAATGAAAATTTTATTCAAATATGTTTTTGGATCTGAATATTTGGCAAATCCTTCATATTTTAAATTTATCAACCAACTAATAAATTTAAAATTAACAAAACATTTTGAGATTAAAGTCTGGGTGCCAGGGATTATCTTACTCTGAAACATACACTCTAGAAATAAATAAATAGCCCACCAAAATGCTTCCACTTATTATACATTCCTTAAGCAATATTTCAGTCATTGTGAGCATCCAAACTAGGATTTGAAATCTTTAGATCTCACCAACAACATGATAACCATAAAGAATGCAAAGTATTCAAACCGATATAGAAATTGCGGGATAAACGGTATGAAAAAGAAATGAAACAAGAGGAACAATATGGTTCTCATTTAATTATATTTTTCTGTCACAATACTTTATCATTATTTTGTAAACCTTAGAAGAAAAGGTTGAAACCTAAGTAAGCTATAAGAAAAAAACTATATTGCGCCAACAACTGTATTGCCTATTTTATTTTTAGTTATTTCAACATATTTTTTTTTCAATTAGATAAGGTTGTAGTACTAAAAACCCTTTGTAGAACATCAAATAGGAATTCATGTCACTCGAATCATTGTACACTTTGACCTAATGTCAGCCTAATTTATTCTGTTTTATCGTTTATGTGAAGGTCCGGTCACAAATCCCAGCTGGGTTAGTTGAGGATGAATTTAACTAAATGATTTTTTACTTTTCTTCCATGCAAATTGCAGGTAAAGTTCCTTTAATTCTATTATCCTCACCGCTACCCTTTCAACATAGTTAAATGTGGATAGACCAAATGGGTAGTAAGACAAAGAGCAAACAATGTGGTCCTTCTTTCAGTGGATATGTATATAAACACACACGTCTAATATTTGTTGTGCATCATTATTTAACATTGATTTGGAATATTCGTAGCGCTAAACTAAATTGTTAGAAAAATTAAAAGGCAGAATTTTTAATAAATGTACCAGTATTTGCTTGATAAACAATCCACCGTAAACATGACAGGGATTATAACCCCGACCATCTCGTCACTGCCAGTTCAGTCTATTGTATGGGTGAAGCTTTAGGCCATACGACCGTCAAAGCAAGTCTCTGTGAATTATTGATATTTTTATTTTCTCGCTATTATACAGGTAGAGAAAGTATTGTGATCGTCAAAAGAATTGAACTCGAGATTTTTATGAATGTTGAAGGTTCATGACACCCCGAATCCAAAAAGTTGTTTTTGAATTTCCGTCTGTCTGTCTGTCTGTCTGTCTGTACCTTTGACTAGAGCCAAAACTATTTTACCGATCGGGCTCAAAATTGGTATCTAGGGTTTTCATAGGGTTGCCCCGATGAATTTTTGGAATTGGATATCTAGCCTTAAAATTAAGGGTAGTTTACTTAGGGGCAAAAAGAGAAAAAATCGATTTACTCCAAATCGGCTATAACGATTCTGATTAAATTTCATTTATGAACATTTATAAATATTCCAAACAAAATGGCTACCCTCAATATTTTGGCAAGATGATTTTAAGGGTTCCGGTCAGATGTGTAAATTCTTATTATTTGTCATTTCTCCGTAAATATTTGAGATATTAAATTACTTATCATTACAAATATGTAGATATATTTTGATTACAAATATTTTATTCAAAGCATATTTTTATTAGACCAATAACTTTCAAGCTATAAGCAAATATTTATATTTTTTAACTTAGTAACCGTAAAAAGAAATCTAGCCTTAAATGGATGTCAACGTCTCATGACCCCTGAACCCTAAAAAGTGGTCTTTATAATGCCATCTGTCTGTGTGTCTGTTTAGACTTAAAATTAATAAAAGAGAAAAAATCTATTTTCTCAAAATCGGCTTTAACGATTTTGATTAAAACTCGTATCTAGGCGTTGATTAAGATTATAAACAAATGGTTATTTTCGTTTTCCCATGAAAATGACTTTTAGGGTACTTTAGAGAATCTGAAAATTCCGTATCTCCACAACTAATTGAGATACTAAATAACTTATCATTGCAAAATTATAGGACTATTAAAAATAAAAAACTTTTATTTGAAAAATATTTTTATAAAACCAACAGTTTCTGACATATTGGCAAATATACTAATACAATTCTTGTGAGTTTTAGTTGTAAAGATATACTCCTTAAGTTTTAACGCAATAATTCTGTAATCCCATAAAGTAATTAAATATAAGTAAGTCTTTCAAAAATTTGTTATTTTTCCTGTAGCCTCTTAGGAGTAATGTTTGTACAACAATGATCAATCTCGCCTTCATTTTAGACTCAATTTATATTAATATATTTACATTTTTTATTGGTCAAAATTAATTAATGAGGCATTGAAAAGCAATGCGATGAACTGAAGATGTGAAACACCTAATAAAATGTCAAAATTTTAACCGGAAGTCGAAGTTTTAATACGAAATGTTGACCCTTGTGGACCCAAAATCGATCGTTTTTATTGGTCCAAACATAAATAAGGACATTCTTTAAAAATAAAATTATAAAATTTAATACTGGGACTCAAAAAATGTTTTACGTAAGTTTAGTGCATTTTTTGCTTGTGTTTGCAAGTGTATATTATTTCGTTTCTCATATATTACGAGTTTTGAGTGAATATCTCTATTTTAAAACAATAGAGCGAGAAATTCTTTGCGGAGTTCCATACCATTTATTTTTTTAGCACCGCGTCTTACTACCCTCTTGGGTTTTACGCTTAAGTACTAGCTGCGCTACTGGATTAGGAATTGGGAAGGTTGAATTTAGAGGAAGCGAACCCACATTTGCGTGGATGTAGAGTGGAAAACTATTTAGGATGACCTTCCCCCCTCCCCCAGTTCAGCCGACGGAAATTTGAACCTTGATCTCCCCGTCCTCGGCAATAGTCTACGCCACCGAGGTGGGTATTGATCTTGTTAATTAGCTATTTTAACTTAGCCACATATTCTGTGGCCGCAAGGTCTAAGGCATCACTCTCATAATTGACTGGAATGCCACTAAGGAGAAGACTGTGGTTTGAATCACGGTCGTGTGTAATGAGGGTATTTTTTTCTAAATGCTTTTCCACTCTAGTCCCACGAAAATGCGTGTCCAGCTCTAAATTCAACCTAACTCGTCCCAACATTTTAGTACAACAATTTAATTAGTGAACAACCCTAATGGATAGTAAGAGGTGGTGATTAATATAACAACTAATAATTCACGTAGACTATAAAGTAGACACCCGCCTCGGTGGCATAGTTAGCTAACGCACTAGTTTTGTGTTGAGCTAGAGTGTCGAGGACGGGGAGACTGAGGTTCTAATCTCGGTCGGATGATATGGGGGAAATGGTTTCCCACCTTCTCCCCGAAAATGCGGGTTCACTTCCTCTAAATGAAACCTTCCCAATTCCTAGCCATTAGCATAATCAGTACTTAAGCGTATAGCCCAAACGGGTAGTAAGAAGCGGTGCTAAATAAATAAATAGAAATATATAAAATATACTGTTTATTATAAGCCTACTGCACAATAGTTAGTGACATATCCCCAAATTAAGGTTAGCAAAAAAAATCCTGTTTGATTTTATAAATGATTATTATTTATTTAATTATATCCTTATAAAATATACAATACACATCTACTCATAGAAAAGTAGGATTATTTTTATCAACAGCCTCAAATGAATAACCACAATTTTCTATTATAAGTTAGAGAAAAGTTTATCTATCCGCTATCAAAATGATGTTTGTAGATTATTAGCGAATTCTGACTGAGGTCAGAGGTCAGGTCTGTCAAACCGGTTACCTCATTTGAGTAAGATTTTCAAGAACTCTTAGTGTCAGAGTTCACGTTGCTATGCGTGGCCCGTCTGACCATTGCACTTTGGCAGCCTTTAAGTCTCGTCAACTGGATAATTGACAAGAGGGTTTGAGTGAGAGAGAAAGAAAGGAAACACATCAAATACTTTGAATTGCATGAGTGAGTTGTTTGCTCTTAAAGGAGAACAGACAGAAGAGCACTGAAGCGATTTCAAACGAGATTCTCGATTTAGAAGGGGCAACGTTTGATATCAGTAAAATTAGATAAATTTATAAATATAACCTAGGTAAATTTAAGATAGTTTATAAGTTTGACAAAATAATAGCCTAAGTATGCTTAGATATACTCATTTCTAAGTTTTAAATCCAAGCTATAGTTTATGAATTAATATCATCCAACACAATTTTTTTCTATAAAAAATAGCTTTAGAATTTTATCTACCAATGGAATCAAAAATTACTTTCTCTTTCGCTCTTAGAAATTCACTCTCGTATAAACCGTATGGGTAGTAAGACGCAATGCTATTTAATAAAAATAATAAAAAATATAGAATCAAAAGGTAAGTAATACTTTCCTTGGGTCTAAATTGAAGATTTATGTAGATTAATTATATATTATTTATTTATGCATCCGTGTACATAAATGTTTGATAAATGAATAATATCTGGAACACTTACTTTAAAAGGAAAAATTATTCAATTTTTCTTTTATTGATTTTTAAGTTTACCAGCACCTGTTTGATACCTCCTCACTGAAGATAAGTTATAATTCTTCGAATTAAAAAAAACCCACCTAAGTCATAATTTAGGTATTAGTTTGAGGGATTTAATAATGAATACTTAATGTATTATTTTACAAACTATTAACTTTGTAGCTATCAATTATAAAGCTTAAAATAAATTCTAAATGTATTAATAAATATCATTATCATAGATATATATTAAAGGTGATAGATTGTTTTGAGATGATAGCATTCCTGGAAAAGAATCAAATCCGAATAGAAGGTAATAACTCATATAAAAGCCAAATATTAATAATTTAGTACTATCCTGTCTAAATTCTAAAATTATGTGTATTTTACGTTGAGACTATAAACATTCAATGTTTTCCTCAAAACATGTTAAGATTTGGTTATTTTTTAATATGTTTGGTAACTAATTTAAGTTATGTGTTACATAAATTATAGTTCATGACATAATATTATTATAACTATGAACTATTTTTAAAGATTTATTTGATAAAAAATAACATTATGTGAAAATGTTCATTAAAATATGATTGAAATTTTATTGGACGTCTAACTATTCTATTTGTATAACTTTTAAATATATTGTTTTAGCTATGTGAAAATAAACTTTAGGCTTTATTTTTTGTCAACATATAGAGCTAATAGGTAAGCAATTATTATATTCCATAAAATGCATACATATTAAGCCGCTTTAAGATTTGATCTCTAAATATTCCCTGTATAACAATGTAAATATGATTTAGGTCATGTTTATTCCCTTTTATTTTTATACATCCACTACTCCTCCACTTTCTCTAATCCTATTTCCTATTTAGCATTGGTCACATGGTCTTAGGCATCACTCTCGCTATAGACTAGAATGCCTATGATGAGATACTAATTTTAACCCCACTCAGGTGCATACAAGTAGTTTTTCCTGGAGGTTTTCCCACTCTCTCTCCACGCTAATATGGACACAAACTTAAATCCTATATTCCTCATTTATAGATCATTAGTGAAAAATGTGCGGGCATCAAAAACTATTAACAAGTATCTGTCCATCAATATAAACACCATTTGATTAAGCCTATGGGAAATGTAAGTCTGACGCTGAATTCTGAGCCGGACTCCTGTGCAATTAGCTGTGTAATGTGTTGAACTCCCGGCAAAAAATCAGTCCATAATAATGTTATTTATCTTAAAAAAGGAAGAAAAATAAAGTAAATTAAATGTAAATTTCTGCGGCACGTGATTGATTTCCAACATTATTTTCTGAAAAAGTGTGGATCCAATTCATATATCACACATTACATTATTTAAGTGTCTTTAACTATATTTATTCTATTTTAACATACAACTATGAATAGTTTGTACAACTTATTAGATAAGTTTTCTATTTTAATCCATCAAATAATTTCTTGGGAAAAAAAAATACAAACATTGGGTTTCTAGCAATTCAAGCGCCAAATGCATGCATCATACTAGTTTTGAAATTTAAATTATTTTCTTTAATGTATCACTAGGGAGGTTTATTATGTAGATTTATACTCTCTTAGTGACCTAGTTCAGGTGGTAGGTCAATATTTTACAAATGTTTAGTTTACTGAATCAAATAGGTAAGCTTATACATATTTATAAGACATGCAATTAATTAAATAAAATAATATAAAAAGAATGTCCATACCAAAAATTTCAAAATTTGTATATAGATGTTTATTGAAATGTCTATAATACTAAATGGTGCACATAACCTGAGCAGGTAGTAAGAGGTGGTGCTAAAAATAAACTCAAATATAATATTCAAATAGAATAAAGGGACATAAAAAATGAGTGGATCAAATCAATTCTGTATGAAACCTATAGCTATACCTTACGATATTAGTGATGAACCTCTTTTTTATGTACAGTATGTCTGTTAAATATTATTAGCGGATGATCTTAGTTAAATTTAAAGCCCAACGCCAAATTTAGACAGTAGATTGTCCATTTACTATCTGCATGGTAATATATTTGGTGGTCTTTTACGGGTATATAACAAGGACATTTGTACCATAAGACAGTAACCCTTACTTATCTAATCTATGGCATTAGTAACTCGAAAGTTCATTATCACACTAACAAAAGTACGCCAACTATCCCTTACCCTACTACAAAAAAAAGTTGATACGCGTCCTAAGAAATGTTCCAAATTCTTCCAATACGGGATATTACACCGTCACGTCCAGATATGACCCATTCTCTACGTCCCTTGCGTATGTGCGTATGACGTAAACCGTCGGTTTCCCTAGAATCATCCCCTAACCCTGACGAACGCATCTTTTTGTCGGGAGCGTCGCTGCTACGTGGGTCCCCTCACCCTCTTCTCTCCCCCCACCCCTAGCACTCCCCCTCGTGGCTCATTCCGAGTGATGGCTAGGAATGACTCAATTGAAGACTTCGCAGGAATACTGATGAGATTAATCCGTGCTACCGAAAGAGAGACAGACAGACAGACGATGTGATCCCCGCCAACAGAGTGAAGGTCCATCCCTTCCTTCAAGTCACTCGGTGACACCCGACACAAGACAACAAACAAGTGAGGAGTGAGGAGGGAGAGGGGGGGGTCATCACCCCTCTGGACCGTCTGGCAGGTCCATGATCAAATAAACAGACGATTGTTTACAAACCTTGGACTACCGGGAAATGATATAGAGATACATTAGTTAAATTATACGTTACCCACTTCGGTGGTCCAATGGTTTAAGGAATCACTCGAAAAAAAAAATTGAGTCAATCAAGGGGAGATCGGGGTTCAAAACTCAGTCGGGCTTATTGAGTATTTTTTTTCCATAAGTTGTTTTTCACTCTCTCTCGCTCTCCAAGAAAATACGAGTACACTTACTTTAAATTCAAAATTTATCATCCCTTTCACATTCTTGTGCTTAGTTAACTTATTTGTAACCAGAAAGGAGTGAGGTGCAGTGACAAAAATTTAACACCAACACCTTTTTCCAACTCTTTGGGGAATCGACCTCGGGGACCTAAAATTCAGTAGGAAAACGCGCTACTGACCCAGTTAATGTTTCGTAACATATTTTCTTATTTTTCTGAGTGTTTTTGCGGAAGTATTTCTTCACCAAGTAACTTTGCTTATCTGATATGAGATACGTTCCGATGAAGAATCTTGATTTAGGGAAGCAGACAAAAGAGACGTAGGCCTATAAATGTGCAAGAGTGGAAGTTAAAATAATATTGCAAGATTTGGATTAATACCAGTTCCCCAATTAGGGTTCTAAACTGAAGAGTATCCGTTTCTGGGATGTCTGACGTCAGATACAATGGCCTTCACCCGCCTGCATGGCCAACAGCCGCCCGCACACCTTCACACTTTTCCTCGTTGTCGCCTGGTCAACTGTCCTTCCAACTGTTTGTTACGAGCAAACTCTGACTTGGTAGAACGCGTTCACCTGGTTGTTCTAGTTACCGATTATATGTTCATGAGAATGTTGATGTATTTATATTGAATCAACTCTTCTTATCATTCAAACGTGCTGAAAGCTACAAATAAGTAAATGTAAGACCAAAAATATCCCACCTGATGACTTTCTAAACTGCTCACCTGCCTAGAATATTGTTTTTCCAAGCAAGCACTGTACCCCAAGCTCATTTGACCACCTGCTCGCTAGCCCACTTGCCCTACCACCTACACTTCTGCCCAACTGCCCATTTTTGGCATTTCACACTTTCATTTCTAAGTTATGCTTGTTGATTGTTATAGTTGTAAAATAATATTTAGCACCGCGTCTTACTACCCGTTCGGGTTATACGCTTAAGTACTAATTACTCTAATGGATTAGGAATTGGGAGGGTTGAATTTAGAGGAAGTGAACCCGCATTTGCGTGGAGGGAGAGTGGAAAACCATTTAGGAAAAACCACCCCCAGTTCACCCGACCGAGATTCGAACCTCGATCTCCCCGTCCTCAGCGGTCGAGCTCAACACGACAAGCGCGTTAGCCAACTACGCCACCGAGGCTATAGTTGTAAAAAAAAGTAGTTTTCATAACTAGTGTAGCGTATTGCTTTAGAATAAACAACATATTAATTAAAGGGATATTCCATCTTCTTTTTATCTGAGTGACGCCATTAAGAATTTGAAACTGTATTCAACTAAACCACGTAGTCCCACACCTAAAGTCAAAAACCTATACGTTTCGAGTTTATTATTCTATATTATACTATCCTAGCAACTTATTATTCTATATTATACTATCCTAGCAACTTTTAGCACCAAAAATTTGTATTATTTTTATAAACTAAAAAAATTTTTGAATGAAACTCGACATTTTAGCTCAGTTATTAGTGTGGCTTTCTACCGAGTTAAGGTTTTTAGGATCAATTCCTGTCATGACCGAAAAATTTATCATTGGGTAAATGTGGGTTTCCCCTTTCACAATGATGTATTAACGCCGGGCTGTATGTTGAGTAGATTTTGTATTTAAGTTAGTTTAAAGGTCATGTGCTGATATAATCAGTCGGTTCAGAAAGTGCACGTTAAATACCTCAAATAAAAAAAAGTTAAAATGTTTGCATGAATATGATAAATAACAAATTAAAAGTTGAGAAATTCGGACTAAATATTATATTCATTTAGCACGGCGTCTTTCTAAACGTTCGGGTTATACGCTTAAGTATTAATTACGCTAATGGATTAGAAATCGGGAGGGTTGAATTTAGAGGAAGTGAACTCACATTCGCGTGGAGGGAGATTGTAAAAATATTTATGAAAAACCACCCCCAGTTCACCCAACCGAGATTCGAGCCTCGGTCTCCCCGTCCTCGGCAGTCTAGCTCAATACTAAGCTAGTGCGTTAGCCAACTACGCCACCCAGGTGGGTAAAAATATTATAAATGTACAGAAAGTTTATAAACAAGATGATATACAGTATTATCCTCCTTTTAAAAAATCACAATTATTATAATATGTGTATTCAAACAAATATGACTTATTTTTGTAAACACTTGGTATGAATTTATCTACTTTACAAGTACCAATACAGTAATTAGCATACCACCCGCTTCAGCGGCCGAATGGTCTAGGGCTTCCCACTCTCTGGCCCAGTAAATACGGGTATATTACCCCTAGAATGCTTCCTTATTTATTCCTACCCTATTAGAGTGATTATTATATATTCATATAGTCTGAGCAGGCAGTAAGACGCGGTAATAAAATTAATAAATAAATATTTATACAAGCATAGCGTTTAACTCATATTTTGGAGTAACACAAATAAAATGTTTGAAGATATAAAATAAGCCAGTAAATTCAAATATTTTGAAGACGCGATGATTAAAAAAATACCCTTTTTATGAAAAGATAGTACAACAGAAAGTTATTTAAAATAAAATTATTGTTTATTCCTTGTTATAATACAATTAATTAATAGATTCAAGCTTAATATTTAAGTTAAATTTTATCAAATTTACTTATTTAGAAAGCCTTTTAGCAATTTTCTAGTTTTTAATTTCTCATATTGATTGTAATCATAAACATTTTCAACCTCAAAATTATGATGAATATATACGTTGTATGTGTGTCCAAACCTCTCCTCCACCCCACCCCCTAAAAAAAAGGCTTTTACAATTTTGTATGTCTCTGTGTCTGTCTGCCTGTCTCTCCCATACGGTTTGATGTATTTGATTCAAACTTGATATTTAGATGTAATAGGGCAATACCTCGTGACTTTTTGTTGTTGTTTTAACTCTATCCCTAAAATTAATGGCTGCTTACTGATAAGTGATTTTTCTGAATTCCAAAATTTTAAAAAATTTCTCTAATGATTTTATTTAAAATGGATATCTAGGGAGTGTTTGACCTTAAAAATAACACGCTATACTTGGTGTTTTGGTAAAAATTCGTTAAAGGTTTTCTTACTGATGAGTGATTTTTAAAAACACAAAATATTTTGAAAATGGCTTAAAGTTAAGTTTTTATTTAAAATATATATCTGGAGAGTGTTTAATATGACAAAAAAATCCGTATACTATTTTATAGGAGAGTATGGGTGGCGAGGTTAGTCTAAGGGTAATTTAAAGTCAACTTATTTTTACTTTGAATATTTTTTAAAATGGATTTAGCGATTTGGTTCAAAATGGGGGTCTGTTTAATTATTTATATTATAATGAACTATATATGTATTTGTTTTTCCAAAATAAAATTAAAGTAGTTAACTTGTGATTAATTTTGTAAAATTTGATTTAAAAAATTTCTTAAACTATTTTATTATTAGTGTCGGAGAACTATTTTACATGATCAAAAATAATGTAAGTTTATTTTTCTAAGATAAATTAACTTAAGGTTTTTTAGGACAATTAATAGAACAATTAAAATTTCCAAAATTGGCTTTGAAGATTGAGCTCAAAATAGGCATTTGGAAACTATATCATGATAAATAAGATACAAAATTTTATTTTTACAAATTAATAATAACTTTATAAAATATACATTATTCAAATTAATTAGATAATTTGGCTTGAATTATATATAAATAAATGTTTAAATATGTATTATGTATAAATATCTAAATATATATTACATATAAATATTTACATTTATATCTGTATTTGTGTAAAGAGTGTTTATACTGATTAAGGAAAACTTAAGGGTAATTTACTGAAAACCTATTATTAAAAACTGTCTTCCAAATATAAAACACAATATGAGATCGTTGGTAAGATAGTGTCATACCATTTATTTATATGTATTTTACTAACTGTGCGGAAAAATATTTTTTTTTAAATAACTACCTACTAATTGCATAGAGAAGAGCAAGGTAGAATTGAAAGGAAATGTACAATATTGGGTGGAGGGAACGTTTAAAAGCATTTAGGAAAATACACCCTCAGTAAACCCGGCTGGGATTCAAACCCCAAAATCACCTTCACAAGCAAATTATACTAGAATAGCTTTAACATTTATTCATTGTGCTCTTGGGTATATATGCACGTGGGTGTATGTATATATATATATATATATATATATATATACTTGTAATTATTAGAGATGGGATGATACCAGTTTTTCGATTCCTATTCTCGATTTAGATTCTCAAAATTTTATCTCGATTCTTATTGGCCTGAAATGAAGTGGGAACGGCCATATTGGTTTATGTTAGTAGAAACCAATATGGCTGCCGTGATAGGTAAACCTTTTTTACCAATTTGATTTTATTCTGTAAATTTCAGTAAACGTTTATTAAATATTAATTAGACTTTTAAAACATTTTTGCCTTAACAAATTACAGTAATGATGTTAATTTTGGCCTTAACATTTTGAAATAAACTTTACCTATATTATTATTACTATTTAATTGGTGACAGTAAATTTTCAAAGCAATAGTATTATATTTCTTAACACAGGTTTGGTATCTGTTAATATGGAGGTTTGTTTTTGTTTTTTCTTGAATACATTATACTACCGCGATAAATATGTTTACATATTGAAGCAAAACATCAATTTTTAGGTTTTCAAATTTAATCAATGCTTTTATAAGATTTACTATACAAATATATGGGATTATTAACGAAAAAATGCGTTACAAACGGTCTTTAATAATCAATATGCATTAATCTCTTGATAAAGCATTCACGATCATTTTCACGTATCTTTAGGAATCAAGGCATCAAGAATTGAGGTATTTTCTCGATTCTCGATTCTCTCGATACTCTTAAGAATCGATAGGTATCGAGGATAGAATTTTCCAACTCTAGTAAATATATATATATTTTATATGTTTTTATTTAATTATTATTATTTTACTTTAGCATATGTAATAATTGCGCTAATGGTTTTAGCGATTAAGAAAGTTATATTAATAGGAAGTGTACCAGTATTTGCGTGGAGGTAGACTGGAAAAACATATTGGATAACCACCCTCAATACACCCGACTGAGATTCGAACCTCGATCTCCCCGTCATCGCCAGTCTAGCCTACTGCAAGAGTAGTGAGTTAGACCAAGTAGCCACCGAAGTGGGTCATATTATATTAAAGACACTAAAATATCAGGAAATCGGTTCTCTTGTTTGAAACCATCTTCAAATAATTAGGTTTTTGTACGATTATAATAAAAACAAAGCATTTGTTTTGGTGTGAAAAAGGGGACTGTTACAGTGTATATAATTACATTTTTTAGAAATGTTTATTTTTCACATAGTGATAAAAAAAAGCCATTCTTCTAATCCATACTTGCCGAGTATAAAAGCTTCAGACAGCTTGAAATTTTTTTTATCTTGTCTCCTATACTGTTCTGCTAGAGTGAGCAATGTTCTATCCAATATATTTATGAGTAGTATTAAGGTGTTATAGAATGTAATATGCACTATACATTTTTGAAGTTGCTGGCAATCATAAAGTTTAAAGGAAGGTTAGATGAACTTGCAGTGTATAGCTATATTTTTTTTAATAACCAATATACACGAGCGATGTTTTCTTCCTTAATTAAGTAAAGCTACTTGTAGTGTATCGACGATTTCATCTATTATGAACACATCTGTGGAGTATCATTCAAAGTGTTATAGTTTCCATATTTATTTTTGGAATGTTCACTTTTAACAGGCTAATAAAAAATCCTATCATAAATTTGTGTGTGTTTGTGTGAATTAAAATTTGAATATACAGCTTGAAACAATATGGTATATTTGTTAAACCCATGAATACCTCTATAAAATATATGCATTTAAAATATTTTTCCTCAAATAATTTTTTTTCCAAAAGCTAAGATATTTCCTTCCACTTTTGTTTGAAAGGCAAGGAAATAACTGTTCAATTTTCTAAAAAATCTCTTCTGGATCACGGAAAATTATATCCTAATATAATACAAAACTATGCACACAATTTCATGATAACTATTTGTTTTGTTGGTAGACGCTGTGGTAGCTGGTCTTTCACATGGAAATTGTTGTATTGTACTATATTTATTACTTAACTAAGCAAGGCAACATCATGAGAATGGGGCAATAAGTTTAGTTCCCGCTTTAAATACACAGTTATGGATAGATAGGTCTAATTAAACACTACCGTACACCAAAGATCATAAATGAAATAATATACACTGATACTTACTCTATGGCATTAGGAAATAGGAACACCATTACAGAAAAATTGAGAAAAGAGAAACGTCTTTGTCCACCAAAGAGCATAAGAATCAAATTCATTTTCAAAGACCTGAATCAAAATGTATATTTGCTAATAGTTCAGAAATTATTGGTTTTTTTAAACATATATTTAAAATAAAAGATTGTTATCTTTAATAGTAATATATTTTCAATGATAAGTTATTTCGTATCTTAAATAGTTGCTGATAAATTATGAAAACTGAAAAATTTCCTTAATTTAAGGTACTCTCAAAGTCATTATGAGAAAATTAGAATTTCTATCTTGTTTATCGTAAGTGATAAACAGTATCTAGATATAAAATTTAATCAAAAATGTTCAACGAATTTAGAGAAAACCGATTTTTGTCTTTTTGCCCTTCAGTAAACCACCCTTAAATTTAGGGTTGGATATCTAACTATAAATACCCCTTGAGAGGACTTTATGAGAACCCCCGATATCAAGTTTTAGCCCAATCGGTACACTATCTTAGAGCCTTCATTAGGGCCTGGAAAACTTTTTATTCCCCAATCAACCTATAGATTTTACAAAGGACCCACCATCACCCATCCTTTCTCCACTTCACCTTAGTCTATTTTGTGTGTATACATCTCATATTTATTCCTTAAATTCAATCTTTCCTCAAATACTCATGTCCAGCCCCTCTTAGAGAGGAAATAAATATTAAAATAATACTAAAATGTTCATATTAAACTATTCAATTTTCTCATAGCCCGATTTAGTGGCTGAATGCTCTAAGGCCAATCTTGTGTTAGACTGGCCTACTGCTGTTGGAGATATCAGGGTTTGAATCAAGGTCGGGTGTATTGTGGGGTTTTTTTTCCTAAATGGTTTACCACTCTCCTTACAGCCAAATTCTGGTATATTACCACTGAATATTCCCATTCTCATCCCTAACCTATTAGGATAATTATCATAGATTCGTATAACCTGAATAGGTAGTAAGATGCGGTAGTAAAAATATCTTATAAGATCACCAATTACAAGCGTTCAAGGTAATTTTTCTCTCACTCGAATATTTTTTGGAAGCATTTGATATATTTGCGAGTCTCAAAGACTCAAAGATTGATTTTTAATGACGATATAACTTTCTTAAACGATCTACTGAAAATGTCTGCAAGATCAACAAGTCGATCGTGATCAACTGGTTGCCAACCTTTGGCCTCGACCATAGTAGAGTAATGCAAGCTAAGTTTGCTACTTTAGAGGATCAACGAAAAGTACATATCTTAAAACCACCGTTAACCCTGAAAGATAGCAAAGTTTATATTGATTGGTTCCGCTATGGTGTACCTCATAGAATAGGACCATAGTGTAATCATTCGAAGTGAGACTGATAGTTTTCAGAGCCAACATAGTGCGCGTGGAAGAGGATCTAGTCAGTTGATTAGACTAAAAGTTAAGCCATTTACAATGATCAAGGAGTAGGACGCTGATAAACGAAACCAAGATTGGCCTTGAACTGAAGAAAACCGTTTCGAATTTCCTACCTTGATCCTTCTACAAGTTTATATTTCTTACTCTCTGAAAACGGTGACCGGAGAAAATACTTTATTTCGATTCAACTCTCCTTTTCCTCCATTATAATATGAATAGGTGGGTGAATTGGGGCCACTGCGCAAGTTTAGAGAAATTGTCAGTGCAGTCTATTAGAACTCTTTCAATCCAAGTTCATAGAAACACATACATATTCGGATATTATATATAAATATAGAAGTAGAGCATTTTATAAATTACATACAATGAGACATAGAGCAATTTGATATATTTTATAATAAAAATTTCTAAGTTTTAGTAGTTTTGGAAAAATTTTCAAAATAATGAAAGATAAATTCTAATTTTATCACGGCGTCAACAGAACATATTATATTTTAGTAAAAGAATAGACTAATAGATAGTTAATTTATGTAGAGCCATACTTTTATTGATACATATATAAATAGATATATGAATTTATGGATGTATGTTACTGAACTAGTAAAAGCAGAATAAGTAGTTGCTGTATTGATTATTTAAAGATAATTTTTTATGCATTTTAAATTTTGGTAATAGTTGGGCAAGAAGAATCAGGAAATTGAATACAAACCAAGAGGCCAATCCCTGTACAGGCATATGTGTATGTGTGACCATTACCCACCATCTCCAAGCTAAATATTTTAATATAATATACAATTTTGTCCAAGTATTTTCAGAGCCCCAATAGTATCTCTGTCTTTAACTTAGACATGGACCATACAATCTACTCTGAAACTATAAAGAAATTTAAACTACAATGTATATTAATTAATTAATATACTTTCTGGGAAATTGTTTAGAACTCACCCTATACCTTGGACACAAACTTACGTGCAACAGTGGAGGAAGTGGCTTTATTGTGCTCAAGGGTTCAAGCACACCTCTAGCTGCACAACGTGATCATACTCCAAAGTCAAAGGTGGCTGAGTTATTAGCGATCACGATAATCTGATCACTTAATTGTAAATAATACCTACTTCGGTGGCCATATGATTTAAGGTGTCACTCTCGTGATAGACTATACTGCTGATAAGAGGTAGATCAGGGCTTGAATCCCAGTTGGGTGTACTGAGGGTGGTTTTTCCTAAATGTGTTTCCACTCTCCTCCACGCAAATTTGGGTACACTTCCTCTAAATACAATCTTCCTCATATCTAACTCATTAGAGTAATTAGTACATATTCGAATAACCTGAACAGGTAGTAAGACGCGATGCTAAAAAAAATTGTAGGTGACGATTTTCCGTACGTCCATCAAAGACTGCATTAAAATATTAGTGAAGAGTGACCCTGAATACGGAACTACTCCTGAATTCTTCAATGTTAGAGTATTGCTGTACTAAGCCAAAGGTCCCGGACTCGATTCCAATGTTCAGGTTTCACTTTCATTCTAAATAATATATCTATATGCAGCTATAACCATAATCAACAACTATAATAGCTTGACTTTTTAATTCATATTCCAGAGTAATAGCAGACCTTTAATTTTCTGGTTCGTCTCAATGGGTGTTACTAAAGGTTACGCATGCGTAATCCAGAGCTCCCAAAATGTTCAATGTCCAGTATATTATTTGAAAACGCTTGAACATAAGTATTTAATTTTACTGTTTTATAAAATGAGTCCTTAGTATATTCTCATTATATGAATCAACAAACAGTGTAATATTAGATATGCAATTTCCTCTCACTTTCAACTGTTACCTATGGTAGCAATGGACACTTAAATCCCTCAACATTGTTGCGCCCATAGACTAATAACCGACCCTTTTTTACAAGAATGTCAAAGACCCTCCACATTTGGAGTTTGTCAAAGGTATAAGTAATATTACACCTCAACTCTTTCATCTTGGTTAAGAAAGGATGGGGGAGGATGGGAAGATATTTGTGTGAAAAAAAATCACCAGACGTATCTTATTTTTTTTATACCTATCTAGCGACCCAATGAATCCCTTAGAGGTGTCTGTTTTGTAATGTGTTAGGTGAATGTAAAGGATGCTCCCCACTTGCTATTAAACTAACTATTCTGTCCTGGAACAAGGCGATATGAAAGTTGAACCTATTCTCTGTAACGGACAAGGCTAACCCATCGCCATGTGTGTTTGTGTGTGTGTATGTATGTGTGTTTTTTTCATTTTTGTGAGGATCCGAACTCAAAACTATAGATACACCGGTACATCTTTCCACTCTTTTCTGCAGGACAACTTTTTTTTTCTCCTATCCTCTTTGGATCTTCATGTGTAGCTTCTTTTATTCGATTTTTCTTTTGTTAAAAAACACTTCTATTCTGTATGCTCATTCTGGGGGATGCCCCTATGTGTTTGTCACATCGCACTAGTTTTCTTCGGGTGATGTTCAAAAGGATTGGGATTTTAAAATACAAGAGGGTGAAAAATACGTTAACTTTTTTTTTTTACCAGTTTGAGACCATATTGAATCCTACAGGTGAATATAGAAATAAAAGAGGATATAATTAATATAATTATTTAAGAAATATGATTAATTAATTTATCTAAACGATATTAGAGTGTAAATAAGGAAAACAATTCAGTCAGAAAATTCATGCTATTACTCATACTCAGTCAGTAAATTATTTACATTTCGCCTGATTTCAAGGAATGTAAAATACAGAATATACAAAAGAATAATTACTTTACAGGTTGTTCTCTATGAGTATTAAATATGATCGCTTACCTTACATGACGAAAAATAATTAGAGCGTTTGAAAACAAGGTGCTTAGGAAGATATTTTCTCCAAAAACGGATAAGGATATTGGGGTGGTGAGGAGGATACATAATGATGAGTTACATACCATCTACTCATCATAAGACAATGTTATGATAATAATGTCTCGTAAATTACGGTGGGCCAGACATACAGGATGAATGGGAGAATCTAGAACCGTGTTCAGGGTATTGACTGGTAGATCTAATAGGAAGATACCATTGGTAAGACCTAGACGCAGGATAACATTATAATGGATCTGAAAGAAATAGGGTGTAATGAGGTGGACTGGATAGATTTATCTCAAGATGGGAATAGGGGGCTTACATTTGTAAGTGCGGCAATGGACTTTTGAGTTCCTAATGCCATAGAGTGAGTAAATATTTATTTATAATATATTCATAAATACATATAATATATATATATATATATATATATATATATATATATATATATATATATATATATATATATATATGCACGTTTAATAGTTTTGTAAACTTATCTCAACAAAACTTCAACGGTGGAGGGGTGATCTAAATGTGTGACTCATCTAATCTGGTTTGTTGGTGATAGTGAGGTTTGGGTTTGAATCCTGGCCAGTTGTACTGAGGGTTAATTTTCCTTAAACAATTCTACCACTCTTCTTCCAAATAAAAGTGGATGTATCTCCCCTAAATTCTAACTTTTTCATCTCTGTATATTTGTTGTATATTTGTTTTAATTTCAAGTATTTATCTTGCACTTTTTGATCCAAATTATTATATCAGCATTAAAATTCAAACATCATAGATAGATGATAAGACAAGGTACATAAAAATAACCAATCAGACTATTGTTTCAAGCTGAACGAAGATCATGCCACTTTACAGAGTACATGTATTTAAAAGCGTGTTATTTATTTATTCTACTATCTTTAGTAAAAATAATAGTCTAAGATGAAAATAATTGTGGATTTTGTTGGAACCTGAAGAACTGGCAGTAAGGAGAATGTTTGATTTTAATTTTAGAAGTTAAAGTTCGATCCTAAGCAATTGCACAATTGCACAGAACGGGTTTCCAGTAGTCAACACGGGCTCTAATCCAGTGTTTCCTAACCAGGGGTCCATAAACAGGCGTTGGTCCGTGGTCTCTGATAGTGTTTATTCCTAAATGGTTTTCCACTATCTTTCCACGTAAATTCATGTACACCTCCTCTAAATTAAACCTTCCTCATTCAAAGCACATTAAGATAATCAGAATATATGGGTACAGCCCGAACTGGTAGTAATAATCGGTGCTAAAAAAAATGCGTATATAATCCGGACGGGTAGTAAGATGAGGTGAGAAAAAAATATAAATACAAATTGAATCTTTTTTTTCAAACAATGTTTTTTTTAAAGAAGAGTTACAAGCACAATAATTCAGAGAATAATTTTGAAAACTAAATAAATCCCAATCTAAAATAAATGTGGTAATTAAATGGCTCAACTAGATGGAGAGGTATTTCTGTCAGGGTTAAAGTATCGTAGACTGGTCCTGAAAGCTACAGGGGTTAAACCATTTTGTATATAATATTTGTCAATCGAGCCAGACACACGTATCTGGATAGTTAAATATGGTACTATTGCCATTTCAGACGGTAGCATAAATATGATCAGATATATGTTATTAAAGACAGTTTAAAGGATTTTCTTACATACAGAATAGGAATTTAATAAACAGAAACTATTATTCATACTAAGAGCAAGTTCACCAGTTACTAAACTTATTCTCATATTACACTAGCCTATTATCAACTTTAAAATTATGTTTTAATTCATCAACGATTCATGGACTTGACATAATGAAATAATATACCAGGAAAACTCGATAATAAAACATAATTTTATATAGATGTACTCCAAATGAGCCAACACCATTGTAAAACCTATTTAACATTATTTTAAGGATAGTAAGAAATATCAAACGAGCATGGGCATCTAGAAGACACAATTATAAAGTTTGGGCAAGAATTTTTTTAAATTCATTAAAGAATGGGTGTTAAGAAATAAAAAGATTATGTTTGTTTAAGCAAATAAAAGTGTTGCTCGAGGTAGCCACGCAATTCATTGCATTTTCCCGAGAAAATGACTTTTAGGTAGTTAAAATTAGTGGAAATTTCCCATTTTGATTATATCTGCAACCACTCATGGTACGAAACAACTTATCATTGTAAAGTTGAAGTTTAATATAAAATTATTTAACTGACATATAATTATTTGTAAAAAAGCAGTAGTTTTCTAGCTATAGGCAATATACTTTTTAAATTTAGGTTTTGGAAATAAAATTTTAGTTGTTATGCTCTTTAGTGAACAGAAATGTTACTTTTTTTTCCTTAGTATGTTTCTGTAAAAGTGTATTTAATTTATTCTCTTTGATGGAATTTAATGCTTTTTTTTCTCCACTATGGTTCTGAAATCATGTCTAATATTTCTTTTCACATATATTACCAGTTTTGAGTAAATAGCTCCATTTTTAGGTAAATAAGCGAGGAAGAATGTGAGGTGCCCCATACCATTTATCTTAAAACAAAATAATGTTCGGACTACAAATTATTTAAAATAATATTGTTCCGTCAGCCATTATTATCTGCGGCTAATATGTCCTAGCACACCTGTATTGCGTATTGGTTGGCAAATAGGATGTGATGTCAACCAAATCTGGTCTGGAATTACGCATAAGTCAGAATTCTAGTCCCACCTGGGTGTTTCTTTCCTAAATGATTCTCAACTCTGCCATAAAGCAAATGTGGCTTTACTACCTCTAAATTGTATCTTCCTAATTCCAACCTTACGAGTTAGCATACTTTAGTAGGACTGGTGGTGACAACTATCAAATTTAGCAGATCTACTCTCATGTATCCATTCGCCAAGCCATATGATCTGAAATACCAAAATTTTGTTGATTTATCACTTTTGGCAGTTTAGACTATCACCACAAACAATTTGTACTTAATTACTCTTTCTTTTAACGGTTTTTAAATATTTTTTCTGGCTATCAGCTACCACCACTTCTATTACGAATGAAAAATATGTATTCATTTAGCTTTGATGGGTAGTAGGACATGTTCCTGAAACCACCCTATAATTCTTTATACCACAGTTTCATTTTAATCCCGAGGATATTAACTGTCTGTAATCTTACAACATCTGGATTATAGAATAACCTATATATATGGTCTTCCCCAAATCTGACATTATTTGTTTTGGAATTATCTGAGCTTGAACCAGTGAGCCTTCTCTACAGAGAATATTCCGTAGACCCGCCTCCGTTACGCGCTAGTTTCCTGTTGAGCTATACTGCTGATGATGGGGAGATCAAGGTTCAAATCTCGCTCGTATGAACTGGAATTGGTTTTTCCTAAATGGTTTTCCACTCTTATTCCACGCAAATTCGAGTTCACTTCCTCTGTATTCAATCTTCCCAATTCCTAACCCATTAGAGTAATTGGGACTTAAGCGTATAACCCGAACAGGTAGTAAGACGTGGTGCCAAATAATAAAAATCCTTAGGAATAAGACAATCCAACTAATTATATCATAATTCATTGTTTAATTTTTTCCCAGCCAACGTCGTGGTTTCAATTAAGTTTGACTCAATTCCAAAGGCTCTTAAAGTTGAAGCTTTATCCTCGCTTCAATCTATTTTTTTTATTTCCTCCACGCGTAGAGTATCTTTAAAATATCTCCCTTCTCCCTTTAGATGCCCTCTTCTCCCTCTCGATTTCTGGCCTACCCTTAGCTATTTTTTCTCGCCAACTACGTGACACGACTTGTAATAAGGGTGGCGAATTTCGGTGCTAGCAACGACGGGGGGTGGAAGTGACGAGACCCTAGGGAATGGGGCCTATTTCCAGTTCTTCTTGCAGAGACATAAGTCAAATGGTTCACCTAGGTACGCATCCACCGAGTGCTTTGCTTGTATACACCAGTGCCAGTAATGACTATCAACAAATCTAACTATTTATGACCTAAATCGGTTGGCACACGAGTTAAACGTCACGCTCGTCTAGTCTGGCTTGCTGGTTTTGGAGAGGTTGAGGGTCGAGTCCCAGCGGAGTGTTTTGAGGATTTTTTCCTCAATCATCTTCGTGCAAATGCGGGTACATTTTATTATAATTCTTATTTCGTTTCTAGCCCAGGTAGTTGATTTTGTATAGGTTTTTATCTCGAATGGCTTAGCGGAGTTGATTTTGAAAATTTGATTTGCAGCTTTGATTTCCCATCCCCACTTCAACTGAATACGAGTTCACTTCTTTTAATTACCCTCCTCCTTACTCCAAAGAATAAGCCGGCAAATAATCTTAGAGTGTTTGAACTAAATTAAATAATTTTTAACCTCCCTTTTTATTTAGTACAATGATTATTGATAAAGTATGGTAAATATATCCTTTTTACTTTCTCTCTATCTTACAGGTAGAGAAAGTATTGTGATCGTCAAAAAAATCGAACTCGAGATTTTGATGAATTTTGACGTTTCATGACTTCCTGAATCCGAAAAAGTGGTTTTTGAATTTCCGTCTGTCTGTCTGTCTGTCTGTCTGTACCTCCAACTAGAGCCTAAACTATTTTACCGATTGAGCTGAAACTTGATATCTAGGGTTTTCATAGGGTTGCCCCGAGGGGTTTTTGGAATTGAATATCTACCCCTAAAATTAAGGGTAGTTTACTGAAGGGCAAAAAGAGAAAAAGTCGATTTTCTCAAAATCGGCTCTAACGATTTTGATTAAATTTCATTTATGAACATTAATAAATATTACAAACAAAATGGCTACTCTCAAAATTTCGGCAAAATCGTTTTAAGGGCTCCGGTCTGATGCGTAAATTAACATTTTTTATAATAGCTCCGAAACTATTTGAGATATGAAATTACTTAGCATTACAAATATGTATATATATTTATAATACAAATATTTTATTCGAAACATATTTTTATAAAATCAATAACTTTCAATATATACGCAATTATATAAATATTTTTAACTTTTTGGGCATTAAAGCTTAAGTATTGCGACCGTAAGAAAAACTAACCTGAAATGTTGATGGATGTCGACGTCTCATGACCCCCCGAACCCTTAAAAATAGTCTTTGCAATGCCGTCTGTCTGTGTGTCTATTAAAACTTAAAATTAAGGGTAGTTTACTGAAGGGCAAAAAGAGAAAAAGTCGATTTTCTCAAAATCGGCTCTAACGATTTTGATTAAATTTCATTTATGAACATAAATAAATATTCCAAACAAAATGGCTACTCTCAATATTTCGGCAAAATCGTTTTAAGGGCTCCGGTCTGATGCGTAAATTAACATTTTTTATAATAGCTCCGAAACTATTTGAGATATGAAATTACTTAGCATTACAAATATGTATATATATTTATAATACAAATATTTTATTCGAAACATATTTTTATAAAATCAATAACTTTCAATATATACGCAATTATATATATATTTTTAACTTTTTGGGCATTAAAGCTAAAGTATTGCGATCGTAAGAAAAACTAACCTGAAATGTTGATGGATGTCGACGTCTCATGACCCCCCGAACCCTTAAAAATAGTCTTTGCAATGCCGTCTGTCTGTGTGTCTATTAAAACTTAAAATTAAGGGTAGTTTACTGAATGGCAAAAAGAGAAAAAGTCGATTTTCTCAAAATCGGCTCCAACGATTTTGATTAAATTTCATTTATAAACATTAATAAATATTCCAAACAAAATGGCTACCCTCAATATTTCGGCAAAATGGCTTTAAGGGCTCCGGTCTGATGCGTCAATTAACATTTTTTTAAATAGCTCCGAAACTATTTGAGATATGAAATTACTTAGCATTACAAATATGTATATATATTTATAATACAGATATTTTATTCGGAACATATTTTTATAAAATCAATAACTTTCAATATATACGCAATTATATTAATTTTTTTAACTTTTTGGACATTAAAGTTTAAGTATTGCGACCGTAAAAAAAAAACTAACCTGAAATGTTGATGGATGTCGACGTCTCATGACCCCCCGAACCCTAAAAAATAGTCTTTGCAATGCCGTCTCTCTGTGTGTCTATAAAAACTTAAAATTAAGGGTAGTTTATTGAAGGACGAAAAGAGAAAAATTTGGTTCTCTCAAAATCTGCTTAAACGATTTTGATTAAAATTCGTATCTAGGCGTTGATTAAGATTATAAATAAACTGGCTATTTTCATTTTCCTATATATTAATACAATTTTGTGAGCTTTAGTTGTAAACATATACTACTTAAGTCTTAACGCAATAATACTCCAATGCCATAGAGTAATTAAATATAAGTAAGTATCTAAAAAAAGTATTTTATTTTTCCTTAAATCTCTTAGGAGAAATGTTTGCATAGCAATGATCTATCTCCATTTTAGACTCAATAGTCAATATTTACATTTTTTATTAGTCAAAATGTATAAATGAATAATTAAATATCAATGCGATGACTTGAAGATCTGCAACACCTTTTAAAATGTTAAAATTCTAACCAGAAATCGAAATTTTAATACGAAGTGTTGACCCTTGTGGAAGACATTAAACTGTTTGAAATGTTCTTAGGTGGACAAAGATGCGCCTCTTTTCTCATTGATTCTATATCATTGTATATTATTTTATGCGTGTTCTTATGTGGAGTGGTGATGATACAATGTACATTATTCCGTTCAGAAATCTTACGAGTTTATAGAAAGAGAGAGAAAGTCTGTGCGGTGTGCCGTACCATTTATTTTTTTAATACTCATATTCTTAAACAATCTCAAATCAGTATTTAAACTGACCTGAAATATAGATATTTAGTTCGTTTCTCGTCCAGGCACGAATGGGAAAGGGGTTCCACATTTATATTTTCATCGCCACTTTTTAACCCTAACACCAGTCAGTTATGTAAGTCCCTTAACAGCCATTTTCTCTAAGAGTGTACTTAGCCACGTCGGTGGGCACGTGGTTTAAGTAGCAAGATAATGTGTACAGGTTTGTTGGTAAAGGGATTGTTGGGGCTCAAATCCCCACTGGGTGTAATAAGTGTTTTTTTTAAATAATGCTTTCTTACTGAACCCTCCACGTGAATGTGGGTACATCTCTTCTAAAATATTAGCTTCCGAATCACTATCGCATTAGCATAACTAATAAAAATAATAATATCAATAATTTTGTGTGTCTGGGCAACATCTTTCGTAGCCCAGTAGTATAAAGATTATCCAGTGGTAATGTACCGGTGCCTAAAGGATGCCCGAATGTATCAATATAATCGGACATCCTTTCCGTGGAGACTCTTTCCATGTCCCGATGAGATGAGCTGACGGTTAACCAACCTCTGGTGACCGTTGGGGCAGTTCTCCTTTTGGGAAAAATACTCACGGTACCATTCTAGAATCAAACCTGAGACCCCTAGACTAGTAGCCAGCTGAACTGGCCACTACACCATGAGGTTCGTAAACGTAATTAATGTTTGCGTACAACTCGAGGGGCTACTTGGACGAGGTGAGAAAAATAAGTTCGTATTCGCGATTGTGGGTGTTTTTTTAAGTTTTTTTAAAAACTGCTTTTTACCATCCGTTGTACTAATAAGGTTAATGTTGTAGAAAATATGAAGGTTTTATATATATATAATATATAATATATTATATAATATATACTATATATATTATATAATATATATAATATATACAATATATATTATATAATATATATAATATGAAGGTTATATATATATATATATAACCTTCATATTTTCTACAACATTATATATATAGGACGTATACCCACATTTGCGTGGAGAGTGAATGGAAAACTATTCAGTGAAATCCCAAATGAAATTTGAAACTCAATTTCCTTGTCATCGGTGGTCTAGTCCACTGCAAGAGTAGCACTTTAGACTATGCAGTCACCGATGCGGGTGTGTTGTTAATTTATGATTTCCTACAAAAATGTATTTGTATTTTTTTGGGTAAGCTGTTAAAGAAGCCATAAGTCAATGGTTGAATTTAAATGAATGCGCTATCATTCGTATGAGGGGGAAGTGAAAAAATCACACCTTTAAAACATTTAAATCCTTCCCCTATACGTTCAGAGCTTGGCATGCTATAGGTTCCTTAACTTAGCCAGTGCTAATACCAATAATAGTATTAATAATACAATATTTTATTTAGAGCAATAAATGTGATTTGCCAACCCCAACTAGGTCACTAAAAATGCGAATGACGGAGTTAGATAAGGGTTTAGTATTACTGACCTTAATTTGGGAAGCAAGGACTTATCCCTGGAGGTTTTTGAAGCCAGGTATTTGCTTACATTGTGGCTTTCTATCCTCATTTTACTCAAATAATAGTGAAGTATCTTAAAATGTATTATTTCCTTCCTAGTCATCAACATAACGCATCTCCTACCTGCCCTGGCTCATTGGTAAGAGCATTGGCGTATTAAGCCACAGATTCTGGGCTCGATTCCCGTTTCTAAGGGTAGATTTTTAAATTTAAGGAATATTTTATTTAGTTGTTGCTATAACTATAACTAACAACTAAAATAGGATGGTTATTTAATTTATCACGATATGCCTAGTCGTAAAGTTGCCATTGCACCAGTGGCACGATAAGGCCCTCCCGAGTCGACGCTGGCTGCATTATCTGATAACGCACCATCTTAATTGATCACGTACGTGTAGCTGACGATTTATGCACGTCATTCATAGACTCTGCTTTAAAATATGAGTGAAGAATGACCCTGAGCATGGGATGACTCCTGGCTCAGTGATAAAACCATTGGCATACTAAGCCAAAGATTCCGGGTTCGTTTTCTTTGTTCAGGTGTCATTTTTCAATTTAAAGAATAATATTCTTGTTGGACATAGTTATATTAAATTCTGGTTACAAACACAGAATGATACGAAGAAATCATTTCTGAATGTGGTTACTTTACTTTATACCAACGTATGTAACGAACAATTATATTTCTGTCAAAAATCTAATTTTTAAATCGATACAAAATTGTTTAGAAAAGGATTGTTTATTTACCTTTGTTGGTGGAAAATTTGAGTGGTATGTTCCATTTTGTATAATATTCATTTCATTTTGGTTTCGTTGTCTTCATACATTCCCTTGAGGTTCAGATGGAGATTTCTTGCATGGGATCTAAAAAGAAAAAAAAATCTAAAATAAATTTAATTAAAAATAAACATCCGTGATTAAAATAATTTTTTCATGTCAAAAGCAAAGTTTCCTTTTATTATGAATTTAGAAAATATACTTTAAGTGCTCGAGAATTAAAGTATTAAATAATATGGATCTAATAATAAAACAACTAATATTATAACTAACAATTTCGATATTATATTGGAAATGAGGAAAAGAATACAGTTGGGAAATGGGTGTTATTAATCAGTTAGTAAGTTGTTTACATCTCGTCAGCTTTCAAGGAATGTAAAACTCAGATTATCCCAAACAATAATTTTACCGGTTGTTCTCTATGGGTGTGAAACGCGATCTCTTACCTGAAATAACAAAAACTAATTTAGAGTGTTTGAAAACAAAGTGCTTAGGAAGATATTTGGTCCAAAAAGGGATAAAGATACTAGGGATTGGTGTAGGTTACAAAATGATGAGTCAAATACACTCTACTCACCGCAGGACATTTTTATGCTAATCAAGTCTCGTAGATTACGGAGGGCACAACATGCAGCGCGAATATGAGAATCTATAATATTGTTCAGAGTATTAACTTGAAAACCTAATGGGAAGAAACCACTAAGAATACCCAGACGCAGATGGGAGTTCAACATCAGAATGGACCTGAAAGAGATGATGTAATAAGGTTGACTGGCTAGCTCGAGATAGGGATGGATGTTGTACTTTTGTAGGTATGTCGACGAACTTGAGAATTCCTAGTGCCACATAGCAAGTAAATAATTTCAAAATGTCCACTGTTTCTTATGAAGGTTTTTAAGGCACAACATGACAGTTTATAATAGTTCACATACCACTAAATATGTGCCTCTTGAAGGATACAGGTTGGATGAGAACACAAACCAAATAAGGATCCTGAAAGGATGTAGGCCAACGCCTCTGACTTAATGACAACTTAGCATCATGACCAGGACTCGGATTTTGACGACATGTCATCTTTTTAATTTATCGCGAGTCCCTGGAGAGAAAAAGTATTTTGGTGGTCAACAAAATTGAACAAAGATTTTGATAGATGTCGATGTTTCATGGCCCCTGAACCCAAAAAAATGTTTTTTTTGCAATGCTGTCTCCCTGTCTATCTGTCACTGGGACTAAGAGCCATAACTTTTTACTGATCAGACTAGAACTTGATACCTAGGGTTCTCATAAGGTTCCTAAGATGAATGTTTGAATTTATTTTGACCAAATTAAGTATTGATATAAAAACTGCAAGAACTCATACCTTTTCTCGCGTTCCTGTCTACCTCAACTTAATAAATACAACTGTAAACATGTCATAGCAGCGATTTCCAACCGATTTCAACTCACGGAACACTTAGCAAGGCGCTAAAATTGTCTAGGAACACCATCCGATTCTTAAGGAGAGATTTTATTTTTAAAATAACAAGGATTAAGATTGTGTTTAAGAATTCAATAGATCAACCTCTAATAAGTGTGTGATTCAAAAAAATAGTGTTGATCATGGAATTAAAAATATTAATTTTTATTCCTCAAATTTTTTCTAGTTTTTTTTATTATTTCCCATAAACCTACGGCACATCTGACGAACCCTCGCGGCACACTAATGTTCCATGGCACACCAGTTGAAAAAAGCTGTGTTATAGGCTCGTTTACTGTAATGTAACATTGATTGATATATTATTTATATCATTTCATGTTAGCTTATTTTCAGGTAGTTCCAGGAAATTGGAGGGCTAAAGGGACTCCTTTTAAGGTATGGATTAACTTCTAGCTTGGGCACTTACATAGATGAAATCTGTAGTGGAACGTGCGATATCATTTATGGATTAGCTAAGGACTAGTAATAAATACGTATTAGTGTTATGGGAATAAGGCCCACTTCGGAGGAGGGAATCAGGAAAATGGCCTTCTGGTATCGTTATTTGCAATCGATCCAATCATTTACAATTTCTGACCGTCCCTATGGCTGAGAGGTTGATTTAAATTATATAGATGTCTCGGAGGCTATTTTTGGAAACTTAGTAACCAATTTTTCCTTAAGTTTCAATGGTTTGAGCCCTAATTTTCTGTAGTCTGGGGCTTTATTTTATCAATTGTAAGTGTTGATCTCCTAGTTAATAGCCATGTTATGTTAGTTTGTAGATCATGTATTGTTTCGACTGTGTATTTAGGGAATGTGGTGAATAAATACGACCATCAATCATAAATGCATCCAACTGCTTACTGATATAAAATTTCCATGATCTATTTCCATTAAGAACCAAATATGTACCTCGATTTAATTGGTTCCCTACAAATAAGTGGTTAATTTATTATTCTCAAATAGTTATTAAACATTTGGATAGCGCTTGTTTTTGAGAAATAACAATTTTCATTAGATAATAAATTCAATCAATGCTAATTTTATAATAAGATGACATAAGCGATACAAGTGATTAATCTCATAGATAAAAAAAATCCTTAAACAGGGGCTAGATTTAAACTTATCTGGGCTTATCTAACATAATCTTCTGTTTATACGATTGGATGTATGAGCATACATTCACAACCTTAAGTAGTATATAATAAACTTCAAGAAATACAATGATAAAATAAGGAATCTCAATTTAGTCTAAATAGAAAATCATCGAATAAATCGTAAAATGACACCTGGCTAAGGGATTCAAACGTGGTAACTTTGGTTCAACAGGCCAATTCTCTGCCACTGAACTATCCTAAGATCATCCCATGTTTATGGTCATCATTCACACATAATTTAAGGCAGAGTCTGTGATGGGCGTGTGAATATCATCGTCTACTAAGAGCTGCCATTGATATCACAGCCACTAGTGACTCGGCTGTGTCAATTTTAAATTTATTTTATTATAATTGAGATACGGCTCATTTCCGTAGCTATAATCATTCATTCCCAAAGCTTCATCTTTCATAAATACTTAACTATATGGAGTTGTTTTCTTCCTAAACATGATAGTTTTGAACATAACGCGGAGGCACAGAAATAAATCTGGTAAAAATGTTCAAAGCTATCAGCACTGGAGGGGAACTGAGACATCATATTCACTATAGATAGGATCGATGAAAGCCAGGATGTTGAGGTTTCGAGTTCAGACCAGATGCATTGGAAGTGATTGACCAGATGGAATTTATTACTTTGCTTTCACCATTTATTATTTGCGTTAATACGATTGCACCTCCTCTAAGCTAAGCCACCCTCCTCGCACAAACTTACTATTTAAGCCGTTAAGTAACCAATGTGTTAAAAAGAGTGGAAGAATCTTCATGATATTAGAAATAGTTTATTCTGTGGATAGATAAGAAAAATCATCTTTGTGCGTTAGATATAACATAACCTTCTGATAACTATCTGAAACAAAGTGTCAACTAATTCCATTATAAAATTAGCTATGTAGTTTTTGAAAATAAAGCTAATAACTTTTGTAAAGATAGTCAAGTATCGTAGATTACGGTTGGCAGGACAAGCAGTGAGAATGGGAGAATCTAGAACCGTGTTCAGAGTATTGACTGGAAAACTTAATGGGAAGAGATCATTGGGAAGATCTAGATGCAGATGGGAAGATAATATTAGAATTTACCTGAAAGTGATAGGGTGTAATGAGGTGAACTGAATGGAACTATCTCAAGATAGGGACTCTCACTCTCAAATGTGGGTACACTTTTCTAACTTCTACCCTCCTCATCCCTAAATCATTATAATAATTACTAAATAAGAGTATAACCCGAATGAGTAGATGCTAAAAAAATTCTCAAAAATAGAAACCAAAGTTGTTGGATCAATAGTAAGTGAACGTTCTCCTTTATGGGAACTGATAATAAATACAAATTCTTTTCATTAAATTTATAATCAAGAAGGACTTATCTTATTTATCATCTAAATATTGAAATTTTTGCTATCGATTATTTCATATTTGAGTATAAAATAAGCTCTAATCATCAAGTAATATTTGAAAATCGTATTTAACAATAGATTTAAGAAGGTATGAATTACTATCGTAGCTGCCCAATTGCTTATATATCTGACCATCATTACATACATCTTATTAGAGGTAGGTTTATGATGGTAGAATGACGTCACATGGTCAAATGGTGGTACATAGAACATAACTATTAGTTTATTTGTTATCAAGGAGAAAACCGCTATTTATCACATAGGAATATTTTTTTATCCAACAGTTTTGAATAAATTTAAACCACTGTAATGTAAATTTAAAAGGTATTTTTTAGCGTCTGTCATCAAGGTTTGTCGGCTAGACATTCCTGGTTTTCTACTGGCAGTAGCTGATACGTAACAGTCTTTGGAGGTTGTGCCACTATGTAGGTGCGGTTACTTCGCCCCGATGAGATGGTATATGACGATTATGTGGTGCCAGTATAAGTCTTAAACCAGCCATTAGAACAATTTACCTTCGGGAAAAATACCAACGGTACCGCTGGGAATCGAACATGGGACCTCTGTTTTAGTAGCCAGAAATGCTAACCAGTAGGCCAGTCTATTGGTGATATTATATGATGCTCAATCTTTTCACTGATTGAAAACCAAAAGAAAATACTCATTTTTGAGTATATAATTACAACCTGCCTTCCTTTTTCCTTGCGTTTCTTTCTAAGCTGCACACATTTTAATTACGATAGTGGAGTAAAAATGAGGAATGCATTGTTTTAAAGGAAATGCAACCTTGTTTTTGTGGAGGTATAGTGGGGGAAGGAGTTGGAAGAAAACCTTAGTACACCCAACCGAGATTTAAACACCGACCTCCTCGACATCGATAATACAAACTTTATCTTGAATTTCCAACGAATGGAGTACCTTTTAGATAAATACAAACATATTTGTTTGCAGTCATCTATGATAACACTTTACTATATTTTTCTTGTTATTGTATGGGTATTCAGGACATGCAGCGTGAATGGGAAAGTCTAAAACCATGTTTAGGGTATTGGCTGGCCAACTCAATGGGAGGAGACTAGTGAGAAGGCCTGGACGCAGATGGGAGGAAAACCTTAGAATTTACCTGAAAGAGATAGGGTGTAATGAGGTGGAATGGATAGAACTAGCTCAAGATATGGATAGGTCATAGGCGGTGGACTTTTGTATAAGTGCGGCAATTAACTTCCGAGTTCCTAATGCCACACAACAGGGGTCAGCAACAGGTCAATCTCGCAGCAATTTTCAGTCGATCGCGTAAGAAAACCACATTATCACGAAAAGCCAGCCTACCTTGCATTATTCCACTATGATACGTACAGCTTATAAGGTAGGACCATAGTGCAATCCGTCAAAGTAAGACTGCTACCTTTCAGGTTAAACAGAGTGTACATTTTATCTATTTTGTGTATTTTCTATAAGGCAGGGACATAAGTATTGGAGGAAATATTGAATTTAATCAATAAATACAAGATGTATGTAAAATAAAAAAGCAACAGTAGAGTGGAGAAACGAAGGATGATCGTGAGACCTTTTATAAAATAAAGATTGCTGACACCTGCAGCATACAGTAAGTAAGGTATCAGCAGGCTTGATGCACAGAAACCTAAAATCCGTTTACTATTTTGTTTTTCAATGACTAGAACAATCGTTAGGCCATAGACATTTATTATAAAGGCCTTCCAACAAATTTAGTCATAATTAATAAATAAAAAAAATCTCTAGTTGCCGCGATTGTGTACAAGCAAATATTGGTCGATGAGAAACAGTAACTTCCCTGGCAAGTACCCAGTTTAAGTACTTCGCGAGTATTTATTGGATGGGCCAGCGCGTTCTTGGATTTATAACCATTCGACGGCAATGCTAGGAGTGATTCAGGTTAGGGGAAGGAAAAGAGGAGTTACTGGGAGGGGTTGGAAGGATATGGGGAGGAGGGGGGGAGAAGACAGGTTTGGGGACGCATGGAATGTGAAATGAGTCCTGGTCTGCCCCCTTGCCCCAGCCCCGATCAGCTGATCACGCTAGGCTAGCAACACATGGAAGGTACAGCACGTGGTACTCGGGCCTCATCCCTCTTGGTGGGGAGAAGAGGGGAGGGAGGGAGGTGCTCCCGGCATGAATATTACATGAAACTGTTTTGAATAAGAATCCAAACACTTGTAGAGGCGGTAGCAGTTAGCCTAGTAGTTGTGGTGGTGTTAGTAGAACAGTGTGTGGACCACGCTAAGAGCCTACAGAACAGACAAACACTTTTCAGTCTTGCAGAGTTAATTTATGTTTAGAAAAACAAGTGGATTGTATTCACCCTCAGAGGACCTGACCTTGACCGTAGAATCGGAGGAGAAAGAGAAAGAAAAAAAACGGACGCGTGCTACCACGGCACAATTGAATAATATTTGCATATTTATTATGTGGTGGCAATTCTTAGTCTTGTTATTTTAATATATTTTTTGTTGACGACACGTGACCCTTGCAATTAGATGAAAATATTTTGTTTGTTTTTTTGAAGCGCGTAATGGATAAGTTTTCGTCCTCAGAAATAATCTATTTAAAGTGAATTACAGTATAGCTTCTCAATGATGAGCTATCGATCATTATTCTTATAATATTTTAGTGCTGATACTTCTAGTTTACTATCAATGCTAATACGTATTTATAATATTCTCAAAGAAATGTCATTATACTACTGATATTTCCATTCAACAAATAATCTCATATTGATATTTTATTTTTAAATTAAGCTGTGCTATACATAAATTTCTAAACATATGATTAAATTAAACTCTCAAAAATAACTAAGAAAGAATATTCTGCATCGATAGACACGCGGACTAGATGTCACGCAAGTCTAATATAGTATTCTGGCTACGGGGAGGTTGGTTTTAGAATCCTGGACAGGGGTCCAGAAGATTTTTTTTTTCTTGAAATGTTTCCGCAATCCATCCCCCAAAATGCTAGTGCATTACCTCTAAACCTTACCTTACTTATCCCTAAGAGAATAAGAAAGAAACTCCACTAAACATTAAACTACATAATTATCTTAGTGGCATTTTGAATATTTGACTATCTCAGAGAAGTCATGAATTCATTTACGAATCATCCGGGGAGTAAACTTGGAATTTTTCAACTTATAGTGAGCCTCGCACCACTCACTCATGAACGTGGGTACATCATACATAAAAAGTATTTTTACACCCATCTGCCCCTATTATCCAAACAAGGGTAGCTCATACAACTTAAAATACAATATTTTATTTATATAGTGATATTTTTCAGCTTATTAGCACCTTAAAACTCCGCGTCATTTGCTGCATGGCCTAAGTCGTTACGTTCGCAATATAATAGATTGCCTATGAAGAGGAAATTAGGCTTCAAATCTCGATTGAGTGTACAGAGGGTGATTTTTCCAAAATGGATTTTCCCTCAACCTTCATGCAAGTACAGATACAAATCCTCTAGATTCAACCTTGTTCATCCCTAACTCACTAGCGTAAATAGTAAATAGACGTATAACCCGAACGAGTAGTAAATTGG
Organism: Timema podura; assembly: GCA_033556935.1. Taxonomy (NCBI): domain Eukaryota; kingdom Metazoa; phylum Arthropoda; class Insecta; order Phasmatodea; family Timematidae; genus Timema; species Timema podura. The sequence continues at coordinate 77,248,321 of JAVRXN010000010.1, forward strand.
TGTGGTAAAAAAAAAGCACCCCATAACTTGATATTTTAAGTTCGCAAGATGAGGAGGGCAAACAATAATTAAAGGAAATAAAATTTTAATAAAATCGAGTAACCAAGTTAACTGGGAAAGGAACTGGCAGTCAATTGTTTTCTGGATTTTATTCAGAACTTCCAGAACAAGCAGTCACTTAATTTCCAATTTTTTGTCTAAAAGACTATTTCATTTTGTAGCGTGTATGTTGACTGAGCTCAGGATCCCAAGTTCAATTCCTGGCATGGCCGAATAACTTATCAAAGGTGAACTTAAGCCTTCCCCTTTAATGGTGATAAATTAACAGTAGTAGGACTGGGTGTTGTGTCTGTTATAGAGCTGTTAATTTGTAAGTCTGTTTCAGTAAGTTCACGTTAAGTAACACAAATTAAATTTGGGAGATTTCACCAACATTAGTTTTGTATTTGGTCAATTTGTTGGCCTAAGCTGTATGAACCTTTAATATTACCTAATGTGGTTTACACTTTTATTATATGACACTACGCCTTTTATACTACTGTGCTAAATTTGAGAATCATATAGCAAAGTATTATGCTATTTTTTTCGCCAATAACTAATTATCTTCTTTTCTAACACTCTGGAAACCAATGATTAATATTGTTTTCAAATAGTCCAAAATGATAATCTTGAATGCTTTTTATGATACATAAAAATATATTTATATTTTTACCAAACTCATAGAAGTTTGAAAATAACCAATTGTTGTAAATTTTAAATGAATACAAATATGGTTTGATTTTTTAAAACACTTTATATGAATAGTGTTTAAAGTGGTTAACACGATGGTATGATTGCTATACGGAGGAAAACTTACTTAAGGGCAGTTTACTGAAAATTTATTTTTGGAAACTTAGTTTCAAATTATAATTCACTATAAGGTGACCTGGTGGTCTAGGGGTAAGATGTCAGACTTCTGTGCTGAGGGTCCGGGATTCAATCCTCGGTCCCGGCACAGATTTATCTGATTGCCAAACCCTTCCTTCACCTCTGACAAGACGTGTATTAATCACAACTTGTGAATGTGTGGAGTGCCAGGCATCCACCGTGGTTCGGATTCCACGTTAAACTGTAGGTCCTCCATTTCCTCTCACAATCACCCTACCATTACACATTAGTGTAAGTGCGTATAACCCGAACGGGTAGTAAGACGCGGTGCTAATAATAATAATAATTCACTATAAGAGAAAATTTGTACTTTTGTAGAGTACCATTTATTTTAAAAATTTTTTAGGTTTTGGGGATGGGGTGGGTGTTAATAAAGGGGATACGTGGAAGTTTCTGACGCCCTCCTCTTCCCTGGGTGCACCTATAGCTGTATTATGGGAGGCCGAATCTCAAGGGTTTTGAAAAAGGGGAAGGGGACGAGTCGGGGTATCTGGACCCTCCTAAGGAGGGCTTTATATACAGATTAAAGCCTTTACTGTATAAAAGTACAGTTATATTTTCTAGTGTTCCACCTGTAAAAAAAAAAGCTGTCTACGTCCTTGTCAAGTCTAGATCAAGAGGAACCTGGTCTAACTCTAAAGTGTGCCTACTTCAAAGACTGATATATTCAAATTCTTGGTCCACATATCTGGCTGGATTGTTTGAGATGGATGGCATATCATCAAATAGCCTACCCAGGGTACGCAGATCATGTTCATTGTTCATGCCTTTATAAGGAAGCGTTGTTAGATTGTGAAATTGATTTTCTAGGAAATCGTTTTGGTTTTATTTCCATGAATTGTAGACTATCAGACTATGTTGGGCTATTGTGTTTGTCCTAGATCTATGTTAACATTATAAAACCTATGTAAGTTTACTTACTCTATAGCACTAACCCGCCTCGGGGGCGTAGTTAGCTAACGCGCTAGTTTCGTGTTGATCTAGACTCCCGATGACGGAGAGATCGAGGCTCAAATCTCCCTCGGGTGAACTAGGGGTGGTTTTTACTAAATGGTTTTCCACTCTCCCTCCACGCAAATGCAAGCTCACTTCCTCTATATTCAACCTTACCCATTCCTAACCCATTAGCGTAATTAGTACTTTAGCGTATAACTCGAACGGGTAGTAAGACGTGGTTCTAAGTACTATTATTATTATTCTATGGTATTGGGAACTCGAAAGTTCATTGTCACACCAACCTATCCCAATTCCATCCAGTCCACCTCATTACACCCTATCCCTCTCTTGAGCTAGTTATATACAGTCCATCTCATTACACACTATTCCTATCTTGAGCTAGTTATATACAGCCCACCTCATTACACCCTATCCCTATCTTGAGCTAGATACATACAGTCCACCTCATTACACCCTATTCCTATCTTGAGCTAGTTCTATACAGTCCACCTCATTACACCCTATTCCTATCTAGAGCTAGTTATATACATTCCACCTCATTACAACATATCCCTATCTTGAGCTAGTTATATACACCCCACCTCATTATACCCTATTCCTATCTTGAGCTAGATACATACAGTCCACCTCATTTTACCCTATTCCTATCTTGAGCTAGATACATACAGTCCACCTCATTACACCCTATCCCTATCTTGAGCTAGATACATACAGTCCACCTCATTACACCCTATCCCTATCTTGAGCTAGATACATACAGTCCACCTCATTACAACCTATTCCTATCTTGAGCTAGATACATACAGTCCACCTCATTACACCCTATTCCTATCTAGAGCTAGTTATATACATTCCACCTCATTACAACATATCCCTATCTTGAGCTAGTTATATACACCCCCACCTCATTATACCCTATTCCTATCTTGAGCTAGATACATACAGTCCACCTCATTACACCCTATTCCTATCTAGAGCTAGTTATATATAGTCCACCTCATTACACCCTATTCCTATCTTGAGCTAGTTCCATCCATTCCACCTCATTACACCCTATCCCTATCTTGAGCTAGCTCCATCCAGTCCACCTCATTACACCCTATTCCTATCTTGAGCTAGTTATATACAGTCCACCTCATTACACCCTATTCCTATCTTGAGCTAGTTATATACAGTCCACCTCATTATACCCTTCTCTTTCAGGTCCATTATAACGATACTCTCCCATCTGTGTCTGGGTCTTCCAATGGTCATTTCCCATTGGGCTTACTAGTCAATACCATGAGCACGTTTTTAGATTTTCCCACTCACGCTGTATGTCTTACCCACCTTAACCTGCAAGATAAGAGTAACCTAACAAGGTTTGGTGATGAATATAGGATATGTAACTCATCATTATTTTACCTCCAAAACCCTCCATTAACTTCATCCCTTTTTAGACCAAATATTTTCTTAATTACTTTGTTCTCCAACACCCTAAAATTCCAATAAATGGCTCAATTTTATTATAAATAAATAATAATAGGTAGGGCCTACTTAAACGCATTCAAGTGACATTCATACTGAGCCAATGCTTACACTATTCACGTCAAGTGTTAAGAACATATATATAATATTTAGAAATTTAGAATCATAATAATATACTTATTGATATTAAATTTACCAATCTATATGCTTTTTATTAACAGTGATATATATGTTAATAAAGAGCATAAATACTAGTAGGTACACATATATATTATATATATATATATAAAACAAAGACAATAAAGATTAATATGAATATCACTATTAACAAAAAACATAAGGATTAGTATAATATCAATGCATTAAGTACGTTTTTTATGATTCTAAATTTCTAGAGACTTAGCATGTACATTTTTTTCCCAAAGAGGAGTTAGATCAAGGACTAATAAATCACACTAATTCAATGTGGTCCAAATAAAGATAAAAGCTATGTGTATTTAATTAGTTATCCATCTACTATTACGTATTACTACCCGTTTCATCTCTATCTATTTTCACCAGCTATAGTGTCTGAATGGTCTAGATTCATCACTCTCGTGCAAGACTTGCACGCTGATGACCCAAATGATTACCTCTAAAATGCTTCCTTCTTCATATCCACCCCATTAAAGTAATTGCCATAAATGCGTACCGCCTCAGCAGGTAGTAAGATGCGGGGAAGTGTACCCACATTTGCATGAAAGGATAAGGGAGCTTCGTTTAAGAAGAACCAATTCAGTACAACCGGACGTGATTAAAGCCCCCATCTACTCGTAACTGGAAAAATAGAGTGGATGAATCTGACCTTTAGACCGTGTGTCCTACGATAAAGGTATGTATACTAAGGTGGGATGGAAAGGTAAGAAAGCTAAAGCCCTTATTTTGGCAATCTGTATTCCAATATTTTTTTTTTTTTAAAAAGAACTCAATCCACCTTAAATAAACTACTCATTGACCTTAGTTGACTATGGTACAACAAACTCATTTGGAACCCTTATTTACTAACGATGAAATAGATACTAACACTAGTGAACCTAATAGGTTTTTCTGGCACCGCGTCTTAGTACTCATTCCCGTTATACGCCTATGTACTAATTGCGCTAATGGGTAAAAGATGAGTAAGGTTGGATTTAGAGGAAGTGTACTCCATATGTGAGGAGAAAGAGTGGGAAAATATTTAGTTAGAACCACCCTCAGTACACTCGAGTGAGATCTTCCCGTGATCGGCAGTCCATCCTATTGCGAGAGTGACGCCTTAGGCCTTGCGTCCACCAATTGGTTTTTAAGAAAACTGCAATTAAAGACTAGAAAATATATTAAAGTTTATATTTTGTATCTAGATTTTCTTTCATTTAAAAAAAGAAAGCAATATTTTTCAGCAATAAAATACTTAGGCGTGTACAAGTGGATGTTTAATGATTAATAAAAAAATATTCTCTTGGTTTAAAATTTGTTTTAAAATTTTCATTGATTAATAAAAAGCACTACCATGCTTTTAGGTTTTGGTTTGGAAAAAATATTCAAAGTTATATTTTTACTATGTCTTACTGCCCATTTAGGTTAGAGGCCCACGTATATGAACTAATTAAGCTAATGTGCTATGGATGAGGAAGATTGAATTTAAAGGAAGTATAAACGCGTTCAAGTGGATATAGAATTGAAACCAATCTAGAAATAATCACCCTCGAGCGGGAGTCAAACCCAAATCTCCTCATCATCAGCAGTCCAGTCTATTACGAGTTTGACAACAAAACAAGAAGTCAATTTTTTTTAAATTAAATTGTTAAGGAAGATTCCTAACAATGTTTTTTAGAACAACATTTGTTGATCGTTTATCATCCCACAAAAATAAATAGTTAAAAACAGCGCAAAGCACGCTTGTACTACCTTAAGAAAATCTAATCCAAGTGTATTTGAATGTAAGAGTTATTTAAAGTGTTAGTAAAGAAAACCTCAATAGCTGGCACCTGAACCTGATCTAAAATAATATATGCGATACTAATCCCGCGACACATAGATGCCAAGTAGACTTAATCAACATATATAAACCGGTGGTGTCACATATTCAAACCGGTGTTGTCACTACTGGTCGTGAGGTTAGCTCTGTAAATATGTTTTTAGCTTATTGGTTATCAGGATATTACGTCAGCAGTTAGTAAGGTTAAAAGAGATTTTTTTTTGTATTTAAGTTTAACTTTAAGATCCAACTCATTATATCAGTACAATATTTGTAAATTAAATTAAATCTAAAACAGACACAGCCTCCAACCCCTTGCCGTTAGTTGCCGTTAGTTCATCAATGTGAAAGGGGTATACACACATTTAATCATTGATAAATATTTCAGTCATGTCAGAAATCGAACCCGGGACCCTTAGCTCAATAGACAGATACGATACCAACCGATCAAATTTGTTGGACAAGATTTTTTTTTAATGAAATTGATCTTGGACGACGCTGGTGTGGTGAATTGTAAGGTGGCGTCGTCTTCCATGTTGTCACAGCGCAACAGAGAACGCAAAAAGGTCTGTATCGCGATTGCTTAAGCCATCCCATCTAACCTGCTCCTCTCATGGTCATGTAGTGACCTACATCGGTGGCTACAAGGTTACACCGTGTAGTAGGTAGAGAAAAAAAACACAAAAAACGACAACATGGCACGCCCAATAAACAGATAAATCAGACATTCAAGGTATTTCTCTTCTACTCCTCGGTTCACATTTTACAGGTGCGTTCTGAAAGCGTGCCAAGATCGGTGATGTTGCAGAACTCATGGCCTTCTGGGACATAGCAGGAAGATTAAAACAACACGCTCGCTCATACGATTCCAAATCCCGTACCTTTGGTTGCGGAGTTTAATATATCACCCTCTTCAGTAGCCGAAATATCTAAGAAGGCCTCACTCTCGTGTTAGACTGTGGGGTTGGAATCAAGGTCGGATTTACTGAGGGTAGTTTTCCTTAAAAGTTTTCCTATTCTCTTTCCATGCAAATGCAGGTAGATTATCTCTAAAATTATCATTTATGCGTCTTGCTTTACGGGAAGTCAATAGAGGGTATCCCATATTAATGCATTTACATTTTAATCGTTGAGTTTTATGGATATAACGTTTAAATAAAAAACACATACTCTTAAATAACTCTGAAAATAGTCATATGCTGTCATAACATTATTTTCTTGGGATATATTTTTTTAAATATACAACTCAAGCTATTTTTGTTTACTCACGAAAATGGCCTGTAAAAATCTTTCTGCCAGGATTTAGATTAAAAAATTCGTGTGAGAATACTTTCTATAATAGATAACAAGAGAAAGGAAATTTAAAAAATACAAGTCAATAATGTCCAGCACAAAATGTAGAGTGAGTGTGTACACTCGTAAGCATAAGAGGAGTTCACAGCAGATAAACATGATTCTTTGCCGGGGAACTGCTACTTTTCTTCCCTCTCTTTCTATTTCGTACATTGGCGTCTAAGTGTGGTAGTGCTTAGAGTGCTTTGGCACGTCAAGATAAGATACAACCCACTTCACAAACTAGCTTTGAATTCACCAACTAAACAATGGTGTGCTTATAATTTTATCAGGAATGCCAGGCCTCCACCGTGGTTCGGATTCCACGTTAAACTGTAGGTCCTCCATTTCATCTCACAATCACCCTACCATTACACATTAGCGTAAGTGCGTATAACCCGAACGGGTAGTAAGACGCGGTGCTAATAATAATAATAATAATAATAATAATAATAATAATAATAATAATAATAATAATAATAATAATAATATAATTTTATCACCAAGATTCTAATATTTCTGACACAGTTGGTAATTTTTAATGTCGGAGGAAAGGGAACTCAACATTAAAGCACTATTTTTGTTGTTTTAAAAACTTTTTTTATTTTTAACTCAATAAATAAAACATTTCTTCAATAAATAGTTTTAATTTATTTTTCTAAATACAGTTATCTCAATAGATCTTTGTTATTTGCCATGGGAATTCTGAAATTAGGGAATATTTTTTTAAGTTCATTTAAAAAGTTTCTCGCCAAATTACATAATATTTATTCATAAGATATATTAAATAAAATTTGATATAAATATGTGTGGAAAATTAAAACTAAATATATTTCCTGTGGTAGGATTATATTTATTTTTGTAACAAAAAACTACAATACAAAGCTTTCTCTTTCATCACACCTAAAATAAAAAAAAGTAGTTTATAGGAATTAAAGAGCTGTATCACCTACATAGGGATATTTTCAATATTTATTAACATTAAATGTTATTTATATCAAAATAATATAAATTTATTAGATTTAAAACTATTATAATTTTAGCAACGATTAATAATTTCACTAACAAATTTAGAAGATGATAATATTTGGGAACATTTTTCTATCTCAAATGACTAACTCCTAACCATTTATAGCACTTTAAAATATAAGTTTTTCAATATTTATTTTACCTTTATTTCATCGTTAGTATAATTAGGTATATATACAGAGATGTGTATTTTTATCAAACGAAGCAAATTTAATATGAAGTTGACTTATTGCATATAAACTAATAACGCACATTCATGGAGAACTATTTAAAAAAATAATAGCATTATTATCACACTTGAATACAACCGGGTTTGATTATAGCCATTTTTTTTAAAGAGAAAATCTTTTTGGTTGTATGGACAAAATAAACAATCACTAAAGTGCCTGAAAAAAATTCAAGATATTCGAGAGATATTTTCCACTATATCCTTGTACCTTTCGTGTTATACGCATACATTAATTGCGCGAGTTGAATAGGAGTGAGGAAGGTAGAATTTTGATGGAAGTGTAGCCGCGATTGTGTATGGGAAGAGTAATAAACTATTTAGGAAGCAACAGCCTCAATACACACGACCATGATTCTAATCGACAATACAGTCCAACACGCAAATAACGCGTTTGATCATGCGACCAGTGATGAAGATTTATTCAAGAGCTGAACAGCAAATATAAAATAAAGGAGGACATAATTTATACCAATAATACAGTCGGGGAAAATGGGGAAATGCATGCTACAAGTCACTAAATTGTTGACAACTCGCCTGGGTCAAGGAATGTAAAACTCAGAATATACAAAACAATAATTTTACCGGTGGTTCTCTATGGGTGTAAAACGTGGTGTATTACCTTTCATGACAAAAACAAATTTGAACTTGGAATTTGGAATTTGGAATTTTTGAAAACAAGGTGCTTAGTAAACCATTTGGTCCAAAAAGGAATGAGGGTACTTGGGAGTGGAAGAGGTTACATAATGATTAGTTACATACCCTGTACTCATCACAAGACATTGTAAGGATAGTCAAGTTTTGTAGTTTATGGTGTGCAGGACATGCTGTGTGAATGGGAAATTCTAGAAAAGTGTTTAGGGTATTTACTGGCAAAGCCAAGCAATGAGAAGATACCATTGGGAAGACCTAGACGCAGATGGGAGGATAAGATTAGAATGGACCTGAAAAGAGACTGGACTGGAGAGGGACTGGATAGAGCTAGCTCAAGATAGGGATAGGTGGCGTACTCTTGTAAGCACGACAATTAACTTTCGAGCTCCTAATGTCATAAAGTAAGTAAGTAAAAAGTATAAATGTTATGGAGATAGAAACATGCTTACAAAGTTTAATAAAATTTGAAAAGCTATTTCGAAAGTAAAGGGGAAACATATGTTTACGATTATACACATTATACCCGCACCTGTGGGTATGCGGACTAAACGTCAATCTTGTCTGGTCAGGTTTGCTAGCGACGGGAAGACATGGTTTATATATTGGTGCGGTGTAGTTAATACTGAGGCATTTTATTTTTTTCAAAATTGTTTCCCACTCTTCTTACTCGCAAACGCTCCTTTAAATTCTACATATAATACCTACCCTGTTAGTGTAGGTATGTGGATAACGTAGGTTGCAGTACGATAAACATATGTGTAAACGAATATATAGTTACCCACTACAAAGGAAATGCAATTTTGTTTTTGAGTTGACAGTCAATTTTGAACTGACTTTAAAATAATAGCCATGTCCTGTACGTAAATTCATTCTAGAGCTAGAACATTTTCCCCAGCAATTATTATTTTAATTTAATCTCTGGTTATAATGTTATAAAGGACATGATGCAATCCAATGTTAGACTAATATACAAATAAAACAACGTGCCCATGCATAGTACTTCTGGTGAGGATGAGCCTTTATCCTCTCGATGCATCGAGTTTCAAATAAACGTCTTGGAAGACAGGAAATCAAAAGGGTATCAACGCGTGAAGGGCTAGTATTTGACAGCATTGCTTGTCCCCTCTTCCCGACAACTTAAGATCTCTGGGGGCAGTGGGGGACTTTACGGAACCCATTTGATTCCCTATAAACCAAGAGGGGTTAAGTAAAGAAACGGACAGTTTAACTTAATGGATGTCTACAGTGGATACTGTTAAAAAAAAAAAAGAATTCTGTGTTTCGACGACGAAGGCAATGGGGAAAAACGCACACACACACACACACACACACACACACACACACACACACACACACACACACACACACACATATATATATATATATACACACACAGATATAATATGGGATATTAATGGTGGTTTATTTCTAACCGTTGTTGTGTCAGCACACAATTTACAAGAAGCTATAACCAAATATTATATGATAAACATCTAACCGGAAGATCAGATATAGCGTTGGACCTCCTGACTGATTGAGGACACTTAAGCTAAGGTGGAAATATTTTTTAGAGGTTTTTTTTCCAATACAATGCCTGCTGAAGGTTGGCTAAGTTCCTTATCATCAAAATTTTAAATTTAATTTTCTTTTCTTAGAGGGTTTGAGTCACTTATAATTCATATCCATCCAAAATCTCGGAATGGAATCATAAAGCACTATGATAAAGTGCAAGAAAATCTATAGAAATATTAATAATGCTATTCCTCAAGAATTCTCTAACTCTGCAGTCCAATGAATGTAACTGTCGTAAAAAGAAAGTTTTTATTTATGTGTGGGCCATGTTGATATATTTATGAGTACTTGATGTAGCTGCATTTAATTAACTTAGCAACTTTGATTATAGAGTGTTTTGAAACCCTAAATTTAAGCACATGCTGCGATAACTAATTACGTCCAAATTGTTGAATTTCTCAGAAAATGCGACAACTTAGTAAAACAAATCTAGACTCAACTAGAGCAAATAAATCTAACGATATGAATAACTTGTAAATAAACAATGAATTCTTAATAAATTTCTATTTTTATGAAGGGCAGCCATAAGAAGGGCCTAAATGTAGTGTTGACTTGTCTGTTTTTTCACCAAATTTTGGATTTTTCACATTTAAGTAAACTAAATGCTAAAAGATACTTATTGTTGACTAAAAGACCAAATAATTTCTTATCATGCACTAATTTCCAAACTACCGTATTTATTCACACCAGTTCCAGTGATTATAGAACTCACATTTCACTTGAGATAACATAAAATTATGCCAGTTTCAATTAGATTAATGGGTTTATTTTCCTTGATTTGACATAAAGTTTGGATAAATCTCACTGGAAGTCAATATGAGTATCTCAACACTAGTACAAGCTTGGTTTATAGTGGTAAGGATTTGCGAATGTGGCACTCTACTTGCAGCCTGGTGTGGTTAAGTTCAAGTTAAATTTCCAATAAGAGATCGATATTTTCTTAATTAAAAATATTGTTTTTTTATTAAACATCTTAATAACTTCTTCCGCCTTCTTTACGATTTACTTTTAAAAATTAAAGTTCTATTATTTACATAGGTTACTAGCGTCTGAGACTTAACAAGTAAAATCAAATCTAGCCAATAAGTTAATCTACCCATTATCGTTCCAATATCAGCTCTGAGCTAAAATTCAATATATATATATATATATATATATTCTGAGAATGTATGTAATGTGTGAACTTAGGTCTGTGATGTGGAAGGAGTGTATTTAATAGAGACTGAGCTCACAGGCACATTCACTAAGATAATTCAGGTGGAACATTCTAATTAGTATTATTTACACTCTACAACAATAATTTGATCAGCGTGTTTCGTTAAATACATATTTACAATTTAAATTTAATTTTAGAAATGTATTCATTTCTAAATATTGGCCAGACTAAAGTTATTACTCTATGTGATGTGTGGTTAGCTGTTTATTATTTTGAATATTCACAACTAACCCAAATATATTTAGTATCAGGAGAACAAGCACAGGATCAGGGGAAGAGAATTTTAAGGAAAAGCCACGACATTGTCTGTAGAGAATATGAAATGACTTTAATTATATAGACTATGCTTGATACACCAATCAGGGGTTTTCCACGTCAGAGTCAATCAATTTGACGCAAATAAAACATGATTTTATTAAGTATTTTAATTTGTTAACGTTGCAGAGCCAAGTATTTGCAAATAACAGGTTAACGTATGGAGAGTCCTTATTTAAATTACAAAATATGTTGCAAATAATGAGAGACTTTGAAAAAATAAGTAATATTTTTACCCAAATTTTAGTTTCAAACCCCTATAGATGGACAAAATATTGGACTGTGTCTTACTTTTGACTAATCGCATGGATATGTTAGTGATTGTGGTTTTGGAAAAGTTCGGCTATGACTCATCCTTCCTTTCTGAACCATTGATTTCATCACGTATGAAAGAAAGAGACAAAAGTGGGAGTTTTATTATTGATGTTTATAGCTTATAGAATCTGCAGATACCGTTACATATTTTATAGAAGATGGTCCTGGCGTGAAGAGGAAGGGGATTGGGGGAAGAACCTTCCTTGCACAGTTATTGCGTCGCTGCCACAGCTGTAATTCTTGTGAGAACCATCGAAGAGACTACGTGCCTGTAAATCTCTTGGGTATTCCCTTACACCACTAAAATAGTAGTAGATTTTCATTGCTTACTGGCTTCTTTCCTTACTTGTTTGTTTCCTTGCTTTAATCTTTATTTCTTGGTTTCCTTATTGGCCTTCTGATTTACTTGATGTCATCATGCCTCGCATATTTGCTCGCATTGTTGGTCAGATATTTAATTGCAGTCTTGTCACTATCTTTATAAGGACCATACCTAAGAATTTTTCACCCCGTGCCATATCATACCTTGCTAACCCACTTCATCCTTCAACTAGGACTTAAAATTTTTAAAGTTATTGTGCTAATTATATGTAAGCTTCATCATGTATGAATAGTAACCATTAATTTTAAATAGAATCATTAATAACAATTCATAAATTAATGAAAGAACAATCATAAGACACACAATACGTTTTTAGTTTTTAGATATTTTTGCAATATCTGGTCATATTTTATACCAATTTCCGTTTGAGGCACTCTTTGTCTGATAGCCAGTTTCTTTCATCGGTAATATATTTTAAGGTTAAAACTTGTTTTAGAGCTTAGTAAACCAAAACAAAACCATAAAATGGATCTTCTTATAATCACTGGGGCCCTTAATTGCCGTAAAAAAAAGAGATTAAAACACTTACCACTGTTGTCTATAACAATGCGTAAAATCAAATTTCTGTGATTCATACTCAGGAACACCTGAATATTCTAAATTCATCAGCTATGACCCGTGTTTCCAACTCATAAGTATGGAAGTATGACTTACCAAGTGTTAAATATTATGTTGTTTTAGGGGATTTGGGGAAAGTATTTGACAAGGAGGGAATAAGGGAAAACGTGTTCATCTAATAAATTAATTTCATTCTATTTTTCTATTTCATACATTTTTTGCCGCTCCCTAAGACTTTCTGCCCCGTGCAAATGCACGTCATGCATCTTTGGTACAGCCAGATCTTTGTATGAAAGCCTATTTAGTTGCAAGATTAATTATTTTGTTTAGCACCGTGTATTACTATTAGTTTGTTTATACGCTTATGTAATAATTAGGCTGATGAATGTAGGGATGAGGAAGGCTATATGTATAGGAAATGTACCCTTATTTGTGTGCAGAACGATTTTGTACAAACCACCCTCAGTTTACATGACGAAGATTCGAACCCCGATCATCCCTTCATCAGTAGTCTAGTCTACTGCAAGAGCGACTCTAGACCATTCAGCTAGCGAAGCGTGTCACGATTGATTGTCACCTCATTGCTTAATATATATCTGATATGCTTGCTTCATTACGCGTAACTATAATCTTAAATATTTTATTAAGATCTATTTCTCACGATATTCACGTTTCCATTCTTTGTGTTTTCCTCTTTGATTGTACTAGTCACTTAAATCCTTCTTTGAATACTCAAATCTAAATTTGATTGTTTCATCTCTTGAATTTTTGATCGAATCTTACGTGAAGCCTTATTGCATAATTATTTATACCTTTTCACCTAAATAATTATTGGAAGCAATTTTACTTGCTTTATAGATTCCTGGCTTACATTCCTGGTCGCTTTCTTGTTTTTTCATCGCTGAGCTACATGATTGTTATTTGCACAAATATTTCTACCTTCTATACATTAATGATTCTATTAAAGTTGCATCCCTGTTTGCTTCATTTATTGATTCATTACTTTTTTTATTGCTTGCATTATTACTTAATAAATTCACTAAGCCTTGATTACATTATTTATTGAATTTTATCTTCCATTTTTGCTTGCATTTTTTGTTTCGACCTTGTTTTCACATTTTCTTTCCCTCTTTAGAAAATACTAAAGAGCCATCTCCTGCTATTTAAAAAAAATCGCATAGGGATCTTTTATATAACTTATGTTGCTGTACGCTTTTGTTTTAAGGGTTACAGTAATCAATGTAATATTAATTATTTGGGACTATTTAGAATATTGTGGATTAATTTTAAATAATATTTTTGTTTGGGCTCTACAAATATGTTTGTAAAACAACAGCTTTACATTTATATTTATGGTAGGGCCTACTTATAGTTTTGAAGTTTCCATGAATTCATCAAAATATAGAAAATTTGTTTTTGACTAACTCATAATATTTAAATTTACATTACTTTTATCCCTTTATTTAAAAGTATATTACCAAAGATTTTATAACTATATATTATTATATATCTTAGATAAACAGTAGCTTGAAAACATACTTTCACTCACATAAAAACCAACAGTAGTATAATAGGTCTATTTCTTAGGCTAATGCAAATAACTATTTTCTATCTTTATTAGCATCAAAATTTTCTAATTTTTTTAAACTATCGCCAAAACAATTTTCCAACGCAAGACATTTCTATCCTAGAAAAAGAACGTGAACTGTATCATCTATATAAATCTGAATTTGATTTGCAATGCTTAGAGGAATGATATAATAATTAGAATAACTTAAATAATCTACAATTTGCTCATTATTTTATGAAATTTCGTATCGATAGTGGTATAATTTATTCCAGGACATAGTATGCTATAATCAGAAGAATAATATAATAATTTATTCTAAATTTATGTAAGGAATTTTTCATTATTCTTACATATATATATATATATATATGTAAGAATAATGAATAGCTTTATATATATATATATATATATATATATATATATAAATGTAAAGTCGCTTATATATATACTTAACGAATTAATTATAAGCGACTTTTCGTTGCAAGTAATTATGGATACGTAAATATATTTCCTCTCAAAATTAATAGTACAGTACATAACATTTATTTGTAACCAAACTAATAAACAAAATAACTATAATCATAAAATTAAGAACCTTTAAGTAGGTCAAGTTAAAGAAAATTTGTAATTGTTAATAAGGTTATGGCATGTAAAGCAAGTAGTGGGTGCATTCTTGAATATATTTTGACTCTAATAGCAACTTATCTATTGGGAATATTTGACTGTCGGCTGGTAAATAATTGCAAGTTAAAATTTAAAAGGCAATGCCCATTTACCGATTATATAGTAAAATTGTATATAGGAGTTTATTTATGTGATAAATTTAATATTTTGGCAAGGTCTTTCAATTTCCACTAGGCATCAAATTGTTGAATAAGGATGTGTTTTAATACTAGCAAGTGACTAAAAAATTATAGGTGCTGTGTTTGAGTATAATACATATTTTAAATTTAAATCCAGTGAAGCGATTTTAGTAACAGGCCAAAAATAAGCTTTGTAGTCTACTTTTGTGAAATATAGCATGTAGGCGATTGTGGTTTAGTTAGGGGTACTGGGTATAATAAATAAAACAAATCTATTGTCAAAATCTTCAAAATTTAAAATGTTTTTAGTAAACAAATCAAGTCTCTCATGAAATATATATATTTTTAGCACTGCGTCTACCCATTCGGATTATGTTCCTAATATGTTAGGACTTAAGTCTACTAATTACACTAATGTTCATGTGTTGAATAAGGTTGAGTTCAGAGTAGGTGTCCCTCCAATTGGGGAGAGAAAGGAGAATTATTTAGTTAAAAAAACATTCTTAGTACACTTGACCAATATTTGAACCTCAATCTCTCCGTCTTCGGCAATCCGGTCTATTGCGAGAGTAACGCCTTAGACCATGCTAATACCAAGTATTAGAACTTGTACTATATTGAAATACTTAGTGTTGTTTTTCAAGTTGAGCCAAAATAAAAAAAAATTACAAATGCGTTGTATACAATTTTATGAGAGAAAAAAATGTTGTTAAATTTGACATAATGCTACCTTTTAGTCTTGACTATTTTTAACTATTTCATTACTAGTATAAATCCTTATACAAACAATGTTATACGTAAGGTATTTGTGAGTTTTATGGTAGTATGAATTACATTTTGAAGACAGCGTGTTCTTAATAGTTAAGGGTAGGGAACTATGTAGAAGATTCTCATCTCTTAAAGTTGATCGCGATCCACCCCCACGTATCCCTCGTAGCCAATAATACCCCCTACCAAGAACTAACATTCAACGAATACGCCCAATATACGCCTCTAAACGCAATATACATAGAATTTAGATTAAAACACCCAACATTACCCTTAATTTGGTCTATAAATTCTTCCCCAAGACCATTTTATTGGATTGAAACTATTACATACCCTTGAATTGTTAGGGGAGAAGATTTTTTTTATTTTTTTAAAGATATATTGCATACTCTTTGTTATTATTAATATTATTTGGGACCAGTAAAACTGATCCAAGCTCTTTATGTGCATCTTAAAATTTGAACTGTTTTGTAAATATGTTTGCCTTGAAGGGCAATTATTAGGACCCTTTTTTATTATGCATCCATAACCACGTATCGTTTAAGGGAGTATTAAGGCCTGAGGGTGGAATTGCAAACTTGGCTAGAGGGGACTGACTTTTAATTGATTTACGACCTCTTTGGAAATCTAGTCACAATGTTAATGCCAGGCTATGTATGTGATGAGCTGGAAGTTGGCTATAAAACATTGAACATGACGACGCCCATATCTGTGACCTAGAACTTAAGGAGTTCAACTACGCGTCCTGAGCGCACGCATCGTCAACCACGTGGTCTGAGGCGTTAGAACTGCAATTCACTGGATTTACAGTGACATAGAGGCTGAGTTTCGACTATTGTTGAGTTACAATGGGGGTTGTTTTCCATCTTTGATTTAATATTGTAGTTTTCCCACACATGCTTCATACTAATACGCGAACATTTCCTCAATCTACCCCATACTTTCCCACAAGTTGAAGATTTAGTGTTTTAGGACTTCAGAATATTTGTGATATTCAGACCCGTACCCGTGGACATATGGAATAGGCTGTCAGTCTCGTTTAGTCAGATTTGTCGTTGACAGGGAAGCTGGGGCTTTATTATGGGACTGGTGTACTGATTTTTTCTCACTGAATGGTTTTCCACTCTTCCTCAATATTATTGTCATAACATTTTCTTCTCAACGCTACCTTACTTATACCTATATTACTTGTTTGAATATGCAGATATTACGGCAAGGTAGTAAGATAAAGTTCACATATATGTTTATTAAGATATATACATACATAAGGTTAAGGCACTGTAACTTCAATTGTGACCGAATCACCTCTTGAAAGCATTTTTTTGGTTTGGATCCCGGTGTGGTCTAGGTTCCTTAAGGTTTTATGCAATACAAAAGTATTTGAGGAACAAATAATTTGGAACTCACCACACGTGTGACCCCAGGACCTAATAGACGATGTCATAGATTTATTATACGTAGGTATAAGCTATATGTTCAGGTTATACGCAAATAGCTAATGATAATTAATCTATATTTGGGTAGGGGTGAGGAAGGAAGCATTCTAGAGTTAATATACCATCATTTGCATGGAAGGAAAGAGTGGAAAAACATTTATAAAAAAATCCTCTCAGTAGACCCGACCAGGATTTGAACCCAGGTCTCGCCGTCATCAGCAGGCGAGTCTAATACGAGAGTGACGCCTTAGACCATTCGGCAAATGAAGCTGGGTTTATTTTTTAACTATAGGGCATCAACGGCAAGGAAAAGTTATCATGTATCCATTCACCAAACCATATGATCTATAAGACCATAATATGTTGATTTGTTGTTTCTTTTGGTAGTCAAAACATTCACCCAAATAATCAATTTGTTTTTAATTACTAGCTGTTTTTTACATTATTGAAACACGAACTTATGAAAATAGCCGTTCGGATGTTTCCTTTTTTTCTAAGTAGCAAATTCTTTTCAAATGAAAGCTTCTAAAATGCTGCGTGCTCTTCTGAAATCAAGATCGCCAACCAGCCGAAACCAGGGCTGTTGATGACGTCATACAAACCGTCTTGTCGGTTGTGTTCATGCTCTGTTTACAAAATAGAAACGTTTAATTTTAAACTAATATTATGTATGGCTCTGTTTCTCTAAGCTATAAAAAATATATACTCATTTTGGTGACGAGCTATGAGATACAAATATTTATATAATTCTCTTTAATTTATTAATTCATATATTATAATATCTCTTGTTGCTACAACCGAAGAACAAAATTCATAATCATTTTATTAATATATTTCGTTTGTTCTATCAATAAGTTGAGTAGCTCAGTTTGTGGAGAGTTTAACCAGTAGCCTACTAATGTACCGTTGCCCAGGGGACTCCCAAGTGTACTAATCGTACATCCTTTCCGTGGAGGCTATTTACATGTCCTGACGTGTTGAGGAGAGGGTGATAGTATAAGGATAAAGATCCATTAGAAAATTTTTAACTTAACTTAAGCCTAATTAACCAAACGTTGGTGATCATTGGGGTAGATCCCATTTCGGGGAAAACACCAAAGGTACCAGCCAGGAATCGAGCCCGGGACCCCTAGGCTTGTAGCCATGTGCACTGACTACTACGTCAAGGGGAGGATTTGTTTTAGATGATGATATAGCATTAGTAAGCAAATAATAATTATTTCCCAATAAGCTGACATTAGTGATTTTCAGTCATTTGTTGTAATTAAGACCCTTATGGTAGGTGTCAGATACCACCTCTTCTACGGTGGATGCTCTATATATTTAACTAACGCGCCATTTTCGTGTTGAGCCAGACTGCCAAGGATGGGGAGCTCGAGGTTCAAATCTCGCTCGGGTGAACTAGGAGTGGGCTCACTTCCTCTATATTCAACCTTCTTAATTCCTATCCCATTAGCCTAGCTAGTACCTAAAAGTAGGCCCTTTAACACGAAGGGGTTTTAAGATGCGGTGCTAAGTATTATTATTCTATTCTATATAGCTTTCAAGAAGATCCAGTTTGAAAAATGTTGGAGGTGAAAACTACCTCAAAATAGCTTATGGTGGCATCTAGTTTCCGAGAAAAACTCAGGCGAGGAGCAATCTAAATAACTTCTAGAAGTATCTTAATTTAAAAAAATCTGGATGAGGAATGTTAAAGATAGCTTCTAGAGACATCCATATTTCAAAAATTTTCTGAAGGAGGAATACTCCAAAGAGCTTCTAGGAGCACCAACATTTTAAAAAAAGTCGGAAGGAGGATTACTCAAAATAGCTTTTCAATGAGTTTTATTTCCTAAAATTGGGGTATGGACCACTCCAAATTTGGACATTGAGACTGGAAAGATGGGTTTAGGAGGGGCAGGTCATTACTACTCCTGGAATAGATTAGCCTCCTTCTAGATGTATTTCTCACCTTCTGATATTCTCGAAAATAAATCTGAAAGACTTTCCTCAAACAGCAAATAACTTAAAAAAACATTCAGTTTTCAAAAATTTATGTATTCGCACCACTCTAGTTTCTAGAGGCATCAAATTTTTAATTTTTTCCGGGAGAGGGACAGTCCAAATAAATTCTAGATGCATATAGTTTTCAAAAATAATCCAGGTGGAAAAAATTCCAAATAATTTATAAGTGAATCTCTTTTAAAAAAAAGTAAACTGAGAATCATTCTAAATACATGACATTTTCAAAAAATTGCTTTAGCAGACCATTTCAAATAGTTTTTAAGTGACATCAAGTTTTCAAACATTTGTCGTCGAGGGGGTTGAAGGGGGGGGGGGGGGCAAGTCCCTAAATAAAATTATATTTTCTCGCACTTCTTCCCCTATATAAAAAAGGTTCCACTTACAGTGGTCATAGCTAAGCCCTCAGCCTAGCTTTCAAGACGGAGTGAGTAGGCACACTAACATTAGAGCCAATCCTGTGGTGCCAAGCATAAGGTAGGTTGTGGTAAAGTGGAAGGTTGGGTGAAAGTGCGCCTCCCTTCCTGTTTGCATGAAGCCAGATATTTCCAGGCAGCCTATCTGTCTATCCGTCTGTCGGTCTATCTGTCTGCCTCTTGGCTGGATGGCTGGCTGGCTCACAGCCGCCGTGGGTGGCAATAAAAAAAATCTCCAGTGTGTGATCTGCCGTGAAAAAAAGCGTTCCGCGTTTTAAATCCTGGTGCTATTGTACAGAGTGCGTGGTAGGGTGTGGTGCGGGGGGATTACGAAAGGGGGTTGGAGGGGGGGGGTGAAGGCGGAGAAGTACTGAGCTATTGACGAAAAAGTGGTGGGTAGGTGCTTCAAGCAGGGGGAGAACGCCAAACGAACAGTTAGGCCATTCCGGAGGTTGATTCACACCGTCAGATCTTGGCGACTGGCAGCAAACGCATCTGACACGATCATGAAAAGTCGGGGAATCTTATTCTGAAGGCTATCGGTGACTTTTCATTTACAAACATATTTTTTTATAATCTATTCATGTGAGTTCTGATAAAATTCCACAAAAATCTACTCTCTTTTAACATGTTATTCTTAGTTTCTAAATTGATTTTATTAAAACCAGCCCACATTAGTGGAGACATGGAATTTGGATTAAGTTGCCAGCGATGTGAAGGTCATGGTTCGAATCACGCTGGATGTAATAAGGATGTGTTTTCATATATGAGTTTTAAATCTCCATCCACGCAAATGTGGGTAAATTGGGTACATTATTTCTAATTTCTATCTTCCTTATCACTACACCATTTGCTTGGATAAATATGGGTTCCCTGAATGGGTATAAAGATTGGTAGGGGGAAAAAAATTAAATGAATTTTAATGTGAGTGTGATATAATGTTTGGTTGAGTTATCAATCCCCCATTAATGTACAGTAGTACACGTACTCACATATTGACTGTCCTTACAAAGTCAAATTAGCTGTGAACATACCATCCTATGGCCTTTAAGGTCTCAACTGGGTATCAAACCAAATTTCAGCCAGGGTTTTTTAAATTATATGTATATAAAATCTGAAAATTAAGGGTAGTTTAATGAAAGGCAAAGAGAGAAATTTTTTGTATACAAGCCTGCCTTAACGAATTTGATTATATTTTGTATCCAGGTACTGTCTAACATTACAAACCAAATGGAAATTCTCACTTTCCCATGAAAATGTCTTCAAGGGTATTTTTTATTTAGCACCGCGTCTTACTACCCGTTCGGGTTATACGCCTAAGTACTAATTACGCTAATGGATTAGGAATTGGGTGGGTTGAATTGAGAGGAAGTGAACCCGCATTTGCGTGGAGGAAGAGTGGAAAACCATTTAGGAAAAACCACTCACAGTTCACCCGACCGAGATTCGAACCTCGATCTCCCCGTCCTCGGTGGTCGAGTTCAACACGAGTATCGCGTTAGCCAACTACGCCACCAAGGCGGGTCAATGGTATTTTAAATGAGCAGAAATTTTCCAATTTGATCATATCTCCCAACTATTTGAGATACGAAATAACATATCTTATAGTACAATCAAAAATTAAAATCTTTTAATTGGAATATTTTTTTTATAAAACTATTAGTTTCTGAGCTATAAGCATATATATATATATATACATACACATACATACACTTTTATATAAATACATATATATATATAGATATATATATATATATAAATACATATATATATAGATATATATATATATCATTTTTTGAGCTCTTTAGCGCTTTGACAATTGAAATTGATTGTTATGCTCAATGGTGGACAGAGATGCTCTTCTTTTCTCAATTTTTTTTTTTTTTGTAAAAATGTATATTATTTCATCGATGCTCTTTAATGGAGTGTTTCTGCAACAATGTAATTGTAGCCTAGTCTATATGCTATTTTTTCACGAATTTCATTAGTTTTTAGTAAATGTCTCTCTACTAAGATAAGAGAAAGAGAATTTGCTGTGCACCATACCATTTATTTCCTACATAGGCTTATTAAATAAAAATTGACACATACAGTGTGGCTATATCTAGATATTGACAATCTTTAGTCATTATAAATAGTAGTGACTAGATAAACCACGAGTAAAGATACTCTATTTATGACACCACATCTAGCTGTCTTATTTACATTTGGTTAAGGTTAATAGCACAGGAATATATTTGTTTGTATCCGGATATATTGATTGAACTATATTCTTTAATCGAATCGAAGGATTTATTTATTTTAGTTCCTCCCCTTCATTCTTTGGTGAAGAGGAAGTCGAGTTTCATCCCAAGTTGCTCGAATTAACCCTCATCTTTAATCTCTCATCTCTAGGGGTTGAGGGTGAGGAGGATCAAAGTCAGTACATTCAAAATTCCCCCCTTGCGTCCCCTTGGTCTGACTTGCTCCGCAAAGCATGACTGTCTTATTTAATAGCTTAGATATTTAAAATGCTTTCGTTTAAAACACTTTTTTTTATTTGATTTTACCCACACTAGTGGGTACGTGGACTAAACGTTGAGCTCATCTAGTATGATTTTCTGGTGACGGGGAGGTTGGGGATCGTATTCTGGATGGATATACTGAAGAAATTTTCCCCTAAGTTTCTTATCACTCTTTCTACACGAGAATACACGAATACCCCGATTTTGGTTAATAGAACAGTCTAGAAATTCAAACATATTTATTTGCTGCTAATATTGATAGCATTTAAATACATTAGTTGTTTATTTTATAGGTATTGATTATATCTATCAAAGGTGATAGTTTCGAATAACGTGATTTGATGTATGAATATATTAAAATGGTCTTAGTATGATTAATAACTTACAGATATTGTTCTTCCTACATAATCATTTTTTAATTTTTCTTTAAATTGACGCGGTAGTGATTTCAAAAAATGAAGAGCCGCTGAAAATCAAAATTGGAAACCAAGAGTTGGAAAACATAAAATAAATCAAGTCCATAGGAGGTCTGCTGACAAAGTATGCCTACTGCACCAAGGAAATTAGGTCAAGTATCTCCATGTCCAAGGAAGCTTTCAACAAGAAGAAGTTACTACTGACTAGCAAGTTGAGTTTGGAACTGAGAAAGAACCTGATGAAATGTTACATTTGGAGCGTAACACTGTATGGAACAGAAACTTGGACTTTTAAGAAGATGGAAAAGAAATTCTTGGAGAGCTTTGAAATATGGTGTTGGAGGGGACTTGAGAAGATAGGATTGACAGACAGTCTGACAAATGAAGAAGTCCTAAGAAGAGTGGGTGAGAAAAGAACCATTTTGGATGGGATTCTTCGGTAAAAAGCAAACTGGATCAGACATATCCTTAGGAGGAACTGTATTCTGCATGACTTCCTAGAAGAAAAGGTTGAGGTCAAGAGAAGGATTCAAATATTGGATGACTTGAAGGAAATAAGAAAATTCTGTGAGGTGAAGGAGGAGGCAGAGGACAGGGCGCATTGGCGGCCTAAGTTCACTGACAAAAGTAATGGACCTGTGATAGGACATAACACCTAATAATAAATAATATTACCTTTATCGTCCTTAGTAAGCTATTTTAATTAAATTCATGGAAAATGGATTGTAAGTATGACGCGGTAGAAAAAGTTCAATTGAGCTTTAAACTTTCTTAAGAGGTCAATTTTAGTTTTCGTGACAAGACATTAAATTAGGTGCTAGGAATTACAATTACTAGATAAATGATAAAATCAATTGCTTTTGTAGACACAACCAACATCTAAATCATCAGTGCAATAAGACAGAGATTAAAAAGATTTTTATCTAAAACTATATAGCTAATCCAAAAATAAATTAAAAATAACTTAATCTGAGATCTTAAAACAAAACTAGCTAGAACTAATAAACTATATTAATCATAATCTTCATAACAATAGTTTTAACGAGTTAGAAAAATGTATTATAAAGTACTTATATTAAATGTTTATTTAGCTAAAATTTTGTTGGAATGTAGACCATAATAAATAAGTTTGATGCTAAGTATTGTATACATTCCTAAACTTAATTTTAGCACATCTAAAATGTTTTATCAGAACATTGGCGTGTAAAAAATTATGTCCCAGTTTCGGTTCTCCCTATGTGGAGGATCTTTCTTATACATATAGATAAGCTTATACACCATTATGGATTAATTGGCATGATAGCGCATCGAATTGAGGCACCACATTTATAAATTCCATCCACCTCAACCAGTTATAGATTTTTTTTATTTATTTCACTCAAACCACTTTAAAAGTATTAAGAGCTATAAATTATCATAGTAAATTCATAATATATTTAAAAAAAAAGATTAAATGGCATAACTTCAAAATAATCTATTCGCTTCTGTACTTTTATGCAAGTAGAATATCATCGATATTCCTTAGTTATTTGATAATAAATACTGTGGCTGTTTTTATTATAACACATTTAAAATAGACAAGATAAAATTCGTCCTATTTATTAAACAATATTACTATTAGTTTACCTTTAATTAAATATATTTATTTATTTGACTTGTATTTAACGTTCACTTTCTGAACCGACTGCTTACATCAGCTCAATATAATTTCTATGAGTGAGAGCGAAAGGGCCTACTAATTCTGCCGGGAAAGGTATTTTCATATATTTTCCAGGGTTCTTTAACATGCCACAATCGACATGGGACCAACAGATTTACTTTCCTTCTGGAGGAAGTTGCGCTAATGATTTTATTGTAAAAAAAAATCTGTCTAACCCGGCTGAGCTTAAACCCAAGCACTTTACTCCAAGAGCACCGAGGTAGACTCTTAATTTAATAAACAAAGGACAATACTGATTACGTTAAGGTCTTTTTTTTAGCACAGCGTTTTGCTACACATGTATTAATTATACTAATGGGTTTGGGATGAGGAAAGCTGAATTTAGAGGAATTTACCATTTAGGAAAAATCACCCTCAGTGCACCTAACTGGGATCAAACCACGATCTCCCCATCATCGGCCATCTAGTCTATTGCGACAGTAGCACCTTAAACCATGAGACCACTAAAGTGGGTTTAAAGAATTGTACCTGAACATTAAAACAATGTAAATGTTTTATATTAAAATGTTTCCAGTTATTTAGTATAAATTGATTTGACAACCTAATTTTGATAACAGAGCTTCCAAAGAATACTCTTTAAGAGAGTACATCACATGTCAATCAACTCTGTGGTAGAGTCTGCCAGAAATAATAAGTTTACTGCATCGAAAAGTCCATTTATGTTCATTTTAGATTGGCTTCACAGCTAAGCATTGTGCACAAATCTTTATTCTGTAATAATAGCGACATACTGTAGCCTTCACAAGAAACTTTTAGCTTTGTCCCCCATCGTCACCACGAAAAATTTCTAGTTATCATCCAAATATGAATATACTGCGCACATTTCTGCTATAGCTTGGTCTTTTCTTTTCCCATTTACTCCTATACCTCGCGCGCGCTGGGAGCTGAGTTGGGCCTGCTATGATGAACGCTCTTAATTATCTTACTTCACTCACTCTGGTGGTCGAATTGTATAAACCATAACTCTCATATTAGACTGGACTTCCGATGACGGTGGGATCGCGTTTAGAATCCCAGTCAGATGTACTGAAACTGATTTTCTTAAAAAAAAAAAAAATCACTCTCCCTCCACACAAATGCAGGTGCTTTAACTCAAAATACAACACTACTTTTCCATAACACATTAGCGTAATTAGTACATCTGCATTCAACCCGAATGGGTAGTAAGACTCGGTGTTTGAAAAATTTCTTTCTCGCAATTATTTAATTATTTTCTTTCGATGACATGAATGTTCCTAGCTTGAACACAAGAGAAGGCTAAACAGTTATATTGCATATGTTTATATAAAGTTTTGACGCACTAAATCAGTTAATTAAAACTACCTCGGTGGAGTAGTTAGCTAATGCGCTAGTTTCGTGCTGAGCCAGACTGCCCAAGACGGGGAGATCAAAGTTAAAATATAGTTCGGGTGAACTGGGGGTGGTTTTCCCTAAAAAAATTCCAATCTCCCTCCATGCCAAATGTGGGTTCACTTCTCCTAAATTAAACCTTCCCCATTTCTAACTCACTAGCGTAACCAGAACGGGTAGTAAGAGGCAGTGTTAAAAATTAGATCCAATTTAATAACTAATTTTGTAGTTGTGATAGGCCTATGTCCAAATGTCTACGGTAATCTTCTTCTATAAGCTATATTCAAAAGTTTTAGTAAGTATTTAATGAAATACAAAGACCTAATAGTTTAAAATGTATTATTTATGTTGTAGTAGAGATGTGTATTTCACGAAAGATTAGTCCAAATTGAACTATTTACACAAATAAACACGTCAAACTGGTATCTATCGTTTAACTATTCAAGAGAAATTGAAGACACAGAACAATGTTAATTCTTTGGCCAATCTGCGTCAAGGAAACGAATTGATCTATTAAATACTGTACTTGTTTTGGAAAAATGCTTGTGAGCAGGAGAAAAACAAGCAAGCAGAGGAATACGAAAAACACATAACTTTATGCAGCCCACCGGATAGATAATTTAATGTTTACTATAAGGTTTTTGGCTAGTGGTTGTTTTAATTCGAGCTATTAAATATTATTCATAGTATAGTACTGGTATGTTAATGCTATAGTAAGTAGTATGTATGACTTTATCACGTACTTAAATAAATATTTTGATAAGATTTGTTGGTAATCAAAAGACTAGAAGAAAAGTTAGGTTTATATTAAATGATTCGTACCTCATCACAGCAACATATGTATGAACTTAAGATTTTGATGTGATAGTAAAAATAATTGTTACAATCTGTAGCTAGCTAGCTAATGAAAGATTGACTCCAAGCTTAAATTTATGGACTCGTGAAAAGTGACTTCAAGTCTAAAATAATGAGTTAGTGAACGATTGACTCCAAGTTGTAGGTCAAGAGCTAATGAAAGGGTGATTTCACACCACAAATTATGGATTTGTGAGTGATTTACTAAAAGCTGTAGGTGACGAGCTAGTGAACGCGTGATTCCACGCCACAAATTGCAGACTAGTGAACGATTGACTAAAAGTTTTTGGGTCGCAAGCTGGTGAAAGCGTAAGCCGCAAATCACAGACTAGTGAATGATTGATTAAAATCTGTAGATCATGAGCTAGTGAAATCGTGATTCCACGCGACAAATTGTAGAGTAGTGAACGAGTGACCTCAAGCTGTGTATTACGAGCTAGTGAATTCGTGAATCCACTCCACAAATCAGAGGCTAGTGAACGATTGACTAAAACCTGTATGTCACGAGCTAGTGAAAGCGTGATTCCACGCCAAAAATTGTAGACTATTGAACGAGTGACTCCAAGCTGTAGGTCACGAGATAATGAAAGCGTGATTCACGTTTGTAAACTAGTTAACGAGATTGACTCCAAGCCGTAGGTCTCTAAATAGTGAAAGATTGACTCCAATCTGTAGGTTGCGAACTAGTGATGAATTACTGAAATCAGTTGGTCACAAAATAATGAAAGATTAATGGCCAAATAATTTCACTGCTTATTTGTATATAAGTTTAATCGTGATAGATTAGTGAATTATTATATTTTTATGTGGCTGAAATAGGTAGTGAGCTATTGATTTCAGGCCTTAAGTCGTGAATTAGTGTTCAATTTAACTATTTGCTGCAGACCCACCTCGGTGGCGTAGTTAGCTAACGCGCTAGTCGTGTTTAGCTCGACTGCCGAGGACGGGGAGATCGAGTTTTGAATCTCGGTCGGGTGAACTGGGGTGGTTTTTCCTAAATGGTTTGCCACTCTCCCTCCACGCAAATGTGGGCTCACTTCCTCTATATTCAACCTTCCCAATTCCTAACCCATTAGCGTAATTAGTACTTAAGCGTATAACCCGAACGGGTAGTAAGACACGGTGCTAAATAAATAAAATAAATATATACTGCAGGCTGCTAACTAGTGAACGATTGAACAACAAGCCGTATTTCATGAACTAGTAAACTAATAGTTAAATGAACTATTAATTTCAGTGAACTAAATCACCTTGTACGAATCCAAAGAGTGACTAAGTTAGACGTTATTTAAATTGTAGTTAATAAATAAAGCAACACATTATCGATTTAAGTATCTGTGAATAAATAAATTGCATAGTTAAATTATAGATTTTATGATAGTCCATGTTAAAATAATATACAATTAATGGTGTCAGATACCATTTAGGGAAAGGTAACTTTAAAATCACTCTCATAATATTTAAAAACATATTTTTTTTATGTTTTTCGGTATCCTACACGATGTTCTACAAAAAATATATAGATCCTATACTTCAAGTCTTTTGCACGATTTAATTGACATAATCATTTAAAATGTATCATCTATCTTCATACACATAAGTAAGGCTATGTGCATCGAGATAATGGGCCAGTTTCATAGTCAGATTTAGTACGCCTCAAGTGCGGCGCTATACTAAATACAGGACGACACCTACCTAGACCAAAAATGGAATAGGCCAGTTTCTCATATGAAACTGGCCCATTCCATTCTATTTCAGGTAGATGACGTCTTGTATTTAGTATAGCGCCGCACTTGAGGCGTACTAAATCTGACTATGAAACTGGCCCAATGATTGTGTGTTCAAAAATCATGGATAAAATATACAGTACCTATCTTTGAGTAACATTTAAGGTCCATTTATTCATTGTGGATTATTCGTCCAGTTTCCTTAAGAATTTAATTTTTTTGATTGTGTTTTGAAACAACATCAAAATTGCTAATAAATTTGGTATATATACGTTAGCAAATATGACCGTCTATAAACTCTATGCCCTTTTACAGCCAGTCACATTTTGTGACTGACCCTGTACAAACTACAAGGTTTTAGAATAAAATAATAACGTTTTTAGTAAAATAATACATACATCACAGGCTTCTTGGTTATATTGTAAGATTATGACAGCTACCAGCTGAAATATCACTCACATTGGTAGCTTATTGGCTTATTTATGGTATTATCGTTCATAAGAATAAGACTTATAAGTATATAATGTTGTTATTTACCTACTCTATGATATTAGTAACTCGAAAGTTCATTATAACACTTACAAAAGTAGGCCACCCATCCCTATCTGGAGCTAGTTCTATCCAGTCCACCTCGTTACACCCTATCTCTTTCTTTATAATATTACCCTCCCATCGTCGTCTAGGTCTTCCCAATGGTCTCTTCCCATTGGGTTTGCCAGTCAATACTCTGAACACGGTTCTAGATTCTCCATTCGCGCTGCGTGTCTTGACAACCGTAATCTACGAGACTTGATTATCCCAACAATGTTATTTGATTAGTACAGGATGTTTAACTCATCATCATGTAACCACTTCCACCCCCCCCCCCCCCCCCCCCCCCCCAATAGCCTCATTCTTGTTTGGACCAAACTTTTTTTCCTAAGCACCTTGTTTTCAAACACCCTAATTTTGTTTTCGTCAAGTAAGGTAAGATACCACGTTTCACACCCATAGAGAACAACCGGCAAATTTATTATTTTTTATTTTCTGAGTTTTACATTCCTTGACAGCAGGTAAAATGTCAACAACTTACTGAAAGAGAGATTGCATGCATTTACAGAATGCATTCGTTTACTAATTTCCAATCTATTTGTTGTTTATAGTTAGAATTGTTCCAAAATATTTAAAATCATTAACCCTGTTAAATGATATGCAGTTAGAAGTAATCTCTAAACTATCGTCCCCAATGTGTTCTCTTTCTGTTCATCTACTTATTCTTTTTATCGCAACCACTTCTAAACATATTTCCTTACTAGCGTCTAATAAAATCTCTGAATTTTTCTTGAAACATCTTCCTTACTAGTGTCAAACTAAGCTAAAAACTCTGCATATACCAATAGATACATTGTACCGTTTAATTCCAGCCCTTCCCTAGTCCCTTGCATTATCTTAATAACATTATCTAAGGCTTGATTGAAGAATAGAGCTCATCCCCTTGTTTAAGCCCTTCTGTATCTAGAAAGTATATCATAATCGGGAATTAATCCGTACCATACCACGCATATCAGTCAAACAGACTTCAATTATAGATAAATATCCATTGCTGTTTCCAACAGGTCAATTTTTTTCAAGTCCACTACCGGCTGGTTAAGCCTGTCGTGGCTTCATATGCCTTATAATCTAAATTAAGACTAGGACAGGCACAATATCCAGTCCCCGAAAGTTAGTTTATCAATGTGAATGGGTTGACCCATATTATATCAATGTTAAATTTTTCGGCCATGCCAGGAATCAAACCCAAGACCCTTAGCTCAATAGGGATACACGTTAACGACTGAGCTAAGGTGTCGGATATTTATTGTTACATGTAAAAAATCCATAGTAAAACTGAAGAATTAACGTTTGTGTTCAACATAAAATGTATATTTGTTGATTAAATGCAATTAACTTACTAATTACATTTCTGAATTAGTCCTTTGTTTATATTTTATATTTTACTCTGCTAACTCAAAACAAATGTAAGTCTTCTTATGTAAAATATCAGTACAATATAATTATAGATATTCATATATAAAGAAAGTATGAGTAAAATGTATAATAGTTTATTAATAATATTAGGTGACTTAAAACCCTTAAGTAATTAGTTTGTAAAACTAGTTTTAAGCTTTGACCAATTTTTATCATATAGAATTTGCTATATATAATGTTGAGTGTTTACATAGAAGACGACAAAAGTGGAGGTACACTATATCAAGTCCTATAAAGTCCCTCTAAGAGGATATTTTTTTCCCCCTTTTGGAATTAAAACCACTTGATAGAACTGCCTAGATTGTTTGATCACGTTCCACTTAATTGAATAATTCGGTAGTATTGCTTTGGCTTTTAAGAAAAGCTAGGTTTGTGAACTATGTTAAAAGTAAAATCTTTTAATGGGGTTTTTGTGGTGGCTTCCAGCAACTATTTGGTTATTTGTTGAGCATAAACGTTAATTCTTCAGTTTTACTATGGATTACCCGCCTCAGTGGCGTATTTGGCTAACGCCCCAGTCGTGTTGAGCTCGACCGCCGAGGAGGGGGATATCGAGGTTCGAATCTCGGTCGGGTGAACTGGGGGTGATTTTTCCTAAATGGTTTTCCACTCCCCCTCCACGCAAATGCAGGTTCACTTCCTCTAAATTCAACCCTCCCAATTCCTAATCCATTAGAGTAATTAGTACTTAAGCGTATAAGCCGAACGGGTAGTAAGACGCGGTGCTAAATATTATTATTATTATTATTATTATTACTATGGATTTTTTATATGTAACAATAAATATCCGACACCTTAGCTCAGTCGTTAACGTGTATCCATATTGAGCTAAGGGTCTCGGGTTTATTCCTGGCATGACCGAAAAATTTGACATCGATGTAATATATTTATATAAATGTAATATTATTTAAAATATTTTTTCAAAATTTTGTAAGATCATGATCATCAGAAGATAGCCTACAGCGCAAATGGGAGATTCTATAACCTTGTTCAGGGTACCGACTGGCAAACCCAATAGGAAGAGACCATTGGGAAGACCAAGACGCAGATGGAAGGATAACATTAGAATGGATATGAAAGAGAGAGGGTGTAATGAGATGAACTGGATATAACTAGTTCAAGATAGGGATAGGGTGTAATGAGGACTGGATGGAACTAACTAGCTCAAGATAGGGATAGGGTGCAATGATGTGGATTGTATTGAAATAGACCAAGATAGGGATAGGGTGTAATGAGGTGGACTGGATAAAATTAGCTCAAGATAGGGATAGATGGCGTACCTTTGTAATTGTGGCAATGAACTTTCGAGTTCCTCATGCAATAGATTAAATTAAGTAAAGAAACAATTTAGTTTAAAGTATTCTCTTCATTTACCTTCGTTTATTTTTACTAGTAAGCTAACCATTGGGGTTATTTAAGACTTAAAATAATGGTATGGTGTTTAAAAGGGCCATTTAAAAAAAGTACTAAAAGTCTTCTAGATTTGGGATAAAAAATCACATTGTGTAAAAACTACTACCAGTGCACTCACCTAGACTCAACGCTTGTCTTTCTCGCGAGATTAAAGCAAGCTATAAACTAGACAAATTATTTTTGCGTTTAGAGATGTGTTTCTACTATTTAGTATAAACATTAGGAGAGTAGCTAAGAGTAAATGCATCAGAATTAATGTTTTAAGGGGATAGAAAAACCACAGTGAAAATATTTTTTTTATCATCTGTTCAGATTATACACATATATGATAGTTACAATTATTGTGGGGGAAGAAAGCCATTTAGATATAATCTACCAGCATTTGCGTAGAAGAAGAGTGGGAGACCATTTAGGAAAAACCACTCTCACTAAACCCGACCAGGATTCAAACCTCGCTATCCCTGTTTTCAACAAGCCAATCTAACATGAGAGTGACGCCTTAGACAATTCTGTCACTGAAGTGGGCCAAAGTGAAAATAATCTCTGGAAAATAGAACCAAGTGCATCCAGCAGGGATTCAAATCTCATCATCTCCTTGTTAACTGAACTCTAGCCCAATGCAAGTTTAGTGCGTTAGATCAATTGGTTAAAATTTTGGGTAAGTTAATCAATATTTGTATTCTACCGACTACCAACATAGCTGTTTCAGTAGTTATGTAAGAAAAAAAATCGTCCAAGTATTTAATTATGTCTGAATTATTAACTTAGACATTAGTTTTGAAAAATATGCCACAATTTGAAAAGAGATTTGTAGAAACTTGGTAACATATGTTCAATTAAATATAGAAGCTATTTTAGCAGCCTTGGCTGTTTATATATTAATAGAAATCCAATCAAAATTTTATTAAGGACTATAATTTCAATAACATTACTTTTTATAAAAGGTTATCAAGTATATACTTTGAAATACCCACAACAATTTGACCAATTGAATTTTAAACTAGCGTAAATTTCCAAACACGTATTAATTTCCACAGCAAATTTTTTTAAATAAATTTGGACAATCACTTAAATTAGTGGCACGGATGACAAATGTAGTGTGATGTGAAGCTTATTTAATTATATAATTCTATACTTATTACTAATTTATCTGGAATAAAAATGTGCAAATAAAATCTTTGAGGGGATGATCACATGTTAAAGACATTTTATAAACTTCCAAATAAATATTATTTTATTCAATAATTTTTTTTAGCACAGCGTCTTACTTCCCGTTCGGGTTATACGCCTGTGTTCTAATTATGCTGATGGTTTTAGGTACTAGGAATGTTGAATATGTAGGAAGTGTACCTACAATGGCGTTAAGAGAGAGTGGAGAACCATTTAAGGAAAACCAACCTCAGTAAGCCAGACTAAGATTCGAACCCTGATCTCTCCGTCATCGGCATGCCAGTGTTTTTCAAGAGTGACGCCTTAGACAATGCGG
Organism: Timema podura; assembly: GCA_033556935.1. Classification (NCBI taxonomy): domain Eukaryota; kingdom Metazoa; phylum Arthropoda; class Insecta; order Phasmatodea; family Timematidae; genus Timema; species Timema podura. The sequence continues at coordinate 77,281,742 of JAVRXN010000010.1, forward strand.
CCACCGTAGAAAGTAATATGTTTATATATTAGATCATACGAAATAAATTAATATTTAAGTACGTATTCTTGACACTTTTATATTCGTATTTATTTTCATTTTCAAAAATAGTCCTACTTGATTCAAAAATTTTGTTGTTGTCTGACACCTTGACAGCTAGTATAACGTATGTCTATTTGATCAATAGTTCCGGGCTAGATTCCTGAAATGGATGATACATTTATCATTTGACAAATCGGGACTTTCCCTTTCACAATAAGAACCCAGGCCCTAGAAGCTGGATAGGTACTGTATCGTTTCCAGAAATAAAATAAGGTGATATACGTCAGTTCAGCAAGTGCACGTTAAATTTTAAATATAAAGCCATACTTTATATTTTGATAAATATCAGAGAATTCTTTACTTATTAAATAAATTTAAGAAATTGTTAAACTCTTTCTAATGAACTATAACAGATTAGGTCAGTTCCATATTAACGTTGTTAAGCAAAAAAACTCTTTGCCAAATAATTGGTTTGTTTGCTCTTTGGACTCTTTTCACTGTCTGTTTAAATAGTAAAAATCTTAAGTACTCGATAAAAAAAAGTCAAATAAAACCAGTTTTATTTATTTAGTTTTGTATTTTATCTTCACTATAATATATATAGCAACTTAAAAAAGAAAATCTATAAGAAAATATATATATATTTAAGACCGGTACATTATTACCTGACCCGCCTCGGTGGCGTAGTTGGCTAACGCGCCAGTCGTGTTGAGTCAGACCACCGAGGACGGAAAGATCAAGGTTCGAATCTCGGTCGGGTGAACTGGTGATGGTTTTCCTAAATGGTTTTCCACTCTCCCTCCACGCATATGCGGGTTCACTTCCTCTAAATTCAACCTTCCCAATTCCTAATCCATTAGTGTAATTAGTACTTAAGCGTAGTACTAACGGGTAGTAAGACGCGGTGCTAAAATTAATTATTACCTGCTTCGGTGGCTCTATGATCTAATACGTCATTGTCGAATTTGACTAGACTGCTCATGACAAGGACATTGGTGTTCAACTCATGGTCTGACGTACTCTTATTTTTTTCATTTTAATAAATAATATTAAATTCAGTTTGTTTGAAATATGGTTTTAATAAATAAGTAAATTATATTTTAAAATTTTATATATATAACGTAAAGCATGACCCGAGTATCTCAATTTATACTTTTCTACTGTACAACATAATACATAGGTTTATAAATTGATATCTGAGCTTTAACGCTCAATTCATTTCACATATAGTTTCCTTAGATAAATAGTCAGTGAGTTCAATACGAGCTGTAGAAATGTTTAATTCGTGAAGACTCCGAAAAAGCTGTATAAAAGAAAATGAGCTTGACCACAAGATTCTAGCTCTTAATCACAATCATTCGCGTCCTTTATTTTCAGCCCACATTTTAAAAAGATATGCCCTTTTTCCAGGTACGCTGTCAAGTGGAAGGGTAGGGTTGAAGAATGAGGACCATCTCCTTAGGGTGCCTTGCCCATTTCACCTCCACCTTTAACTTAGGAATGAAGTTTTTTTTTTTAATTTAGTTTTCTTACTTTCTTCAGTTTTTTTATTCTCTTAATTTTTTTTATACTCCTTGTAGAATCTACTTTGGTTTAAGGTTTGAAGTGCCAAGAGAGTTTTAGAAGGTTATAACCAACCGTTTGTTGGTGTTTTTCAACTTTTAAGTCGGACAGGATCGTTTCCCATTTTCCCCTTCAGCGATGACAGAGAAACAGGTCTTGGGCCAGTCGGAGGAAGGCGGCTACAGATGAGGATTCCATTCGACGCAGACAAGAGGACTTCATAGCTTGAGGGCCTCTGTTTCATGGCTAGCTCGAGACCAGGGAGCTTTAAAGCGCACTTTAGGATTTCAGAATTTCATATGTTAATGTGTCTACGTTTTCTTGAGATGAGTTTTAAAAAATTGAAAAAACAAAACCAACTTAGATAACTCTAAGGATACAGTAGTCTTATACTGTCACAAAATTATTTTCTTGATTATAAAATAGTTTTTTTTTTGTAAACAAATATATTTTAAATTGTCTACAACTCAGGATATTTGATATATTTACGAAAATAGTCTGTTAGAATCTTCCTAACATAGTGAAGATAAAAGAGGTCCATTGAAGTATGTGTCTACCCAGAATAGGAGGAAAGAGACAATTTTTAAATGCAAGTCAATGCTTTTCAGGCAAAATAGAATTATTATTATTATTATTATTATTATTATTATTATTATTATTATTATTATTATTATTATTATTATTATCATCACCGCGTCTTACTACCGTTCGGGTTATACGCACTTACGCTAATGTGTAATGGTAGGGTGATTGTGAGATGAAATGGAGGAACTACAGTTTAACGTGGAATCCGAACCACGGTGGAGGCCTGGTATTCCACACATTCACAAGTTGTGATTAATACACGTCTTGTCAGATGTGAAGGAAGTGTTTGGCATTCAGATAAATCTGTGTCGGGACCGAGGATTAAACTCTGGATCACCAGCACAGAAGTCTGACACTTTACCTATAGACCTACAGGTCACATACAATAGTAGAATGAATGTTTATACCCGTCAGCAGAATAGGGGAAGTGTTATCAACAGATAAACAACAGACTTCACAGGATGAACGGCTAATTTTCTTCCCTCCCTTTCTATTTCGTAAAATGACGTCCAAGCGTGAGAGTGATTAGAGTAATTAGGTGTCTCAAGTTAAGATGTAACCTGATTCAAAAAATAGCTTCAAGCTACCAAGAAACATCTATATATTATGTTTTGAGATAATTAAAAAAATAGATATGATAAAACCCCTGGTTTTAAAAATGTAGTACATAGATCCTCTAAAAAAAATTCTACAAAATATTACCGAAAATCGTTTGATCATAGTAGCAGACTACATTTTCCTGTTAATAATAAGAAATCAGTAATGCCAACTGCGGAATCGTTTTATATTAGAATCAGACAACTGTAAACACAAATATTTACTTCACATGATTTTCACAACTTATACCAAGAATTATAATTGAAGCACAGTCTTAATAAGTATTAAACAATGAACATATTTCAAAAAGTGACAAAAAACAATCTGCTTCGCTGGTCGAATTGGCTAAGGCTTCACTATGGCAATTTACCAAACTTACGGTGACAGGTATATAAGGGCTCAAATCTTGCTAGGCTAAACTGAAGAAAGATTTTTCCTAAATGGTTTTCCACTCTCTCTTCATGTAAATGAGGGTTCACTTCCTCTAAGTTCACCCTTCATAATTCCTAAAACATTAGTGTAATTAGGTCATGCATAGAATCCAAACGGGTAGTGATATGTGGTGACCAAAAATACTTGCATATGATTATGTGAATGATATATTATAAGTAATAAATTGGCTTGCTGATAAAATATATTTTATTTTGTACATTTCACTAACATCTTAAAAACGAAGATTATACCAGCATAAGACAACACAATTAGTCTTACGTACTCATCTAGATATCTACGCATTAGAAAGAAGTGAGAGGATGTAAACCAATAGGAAATATCTTTAATATAACCGATTTGGTTGGTCTACCCTAGAAAATTAAACTCTTTTATTTGGTTTGACAGGTAATATCCCTGCACGATCGCTTGAAAACAGTCATATTATAGAGAATTGAGTTCCTATATATGTATGAAATACGATATAAATGTAATGTGATCCGCAATTACGCATTAAAGGAAAACCACCTCATTACATGCAGCCAGAATTTTAGACTCGGCGTTATCATAATTGATGAACTAGATAGGACGAGACTTACGCCTCACTCCGCGCAATGTACAGTACATACATCAAAATGTTCTCTCTCTCTTTATATATGTATATAACTATATGTATGAATACAAATATTTATAAATATGTGCATATATGCATATATATGGCACAAATAAAATTAAAAGATACTGATATAGGAAGTACATTACACAAAAAGTTGTGTATATATATATATATACATTTATGTATATATGTATGTATAAAATATGTTTTATTTATCTACTTTGGTATATGAATTTATATAATGAAATTTTTTATTTGTGCCTTAAATATTCATGTATATATATATATATATATATATACATAATATAGCAAATTACATTGCACAATTATATTATATATACATAATATGTATATTATATATAATATGTATATAATATATATAATATGTATATTATATATAATATGTATATTATATATATATAAAATATGTATATTATATATATTATATATATAATATGTAGATTATATATATAATATGTATAAACTAATGTTTGTGTTATTTACTATGCTTGATTATTTTATTTAATGATGTGTGCCATTAAAAGAGATTCCCTTAATTTGGATTCCTTGAAATTTAGGTAATATTTATTAGATTTATTATTGTTTTATGCCAAATAAATAATAATTATTCCTCCAAATGCATGTTTTATGTAATTAGTATATATTTACCATAGATTAAGACAGTATGGTTGAGAAATTTACTTTGATGTTCGTTCTAAGAAATGTTCACATTGCGCTCCTTAGGGGTTGTACTTTTTTAATAATTCTAATAATAAATCTTTCAAAGTATGTCACGTTGTCAAATATTTTTTTAAATTATATTTTAGTATTAATTTTTTTTAAACTCTAGTAATAGTTATTAATTCCAAAGATATATGAAAACGTGTTGAATATTATTATTGTACTTAAAATCCTGTTTATAATACTTTTCCATAAAACCATAATAATAATGATTGTATCTTTTACTTTTTATAAATGATCTTTTTCTAATCATACTTAGCAATTAACCATTGACTCACGTAGAAGCTGTGTTTGTATCTATTAACACCATATTTTTGAGACCTAAATATAAACTTTAATAACCAAACATGTCAACCTAAAAAAAAATTACCACACAATTACGTCCAAATTAATGTGCTTATAGCTTGGCTTTGATCAAGATGTTCAAGAGGCCAGCTTTATCTTTAGTCGAAATTGTTGTGATTTGTATTAAAGTACAACCTTACGTGACCTTTATAAAGAGACAAATACATTAAATTACAACTTAATCAAAGAACGTGATATTTAACATAAACCATTAGCCCCAGTATGTATTAGGACACCATCTGTTGTTTGCTTAGAATCCCTAGACCTATATAAGCCCCACAGATGTATGGAAAATAAATTAATCAATATATTACTAACACCACTCAAAGGCCTACGCATAGACTTTTGCTCAATGTCTTACCACCCTTCCAAGATTTCCAAATGCAATTATACATCTGCGGTAAGGACAAGAAAGGTAGAATTTGGAGGAAGTGTACAGATATTTGCGTAGAATTATATTGCCCTGCTCAGAAGAAAGGCAGTATATACACAAACCTTAGAACTGAGAAGTTTGAGTTTTAGTTTTAAAGTGTCCCGCGTCACTTTGTTTGTATTATCTAAAAATAAATATATCTTATATTATGTAAAATTATCTCTAGAATTTGATTTTGTTGAGAAAACGACCAAATTCTAAATTTTCACCCCTGAAAATAAGCATATTTCCTTTTAGTTAAATTTGCATGTCACTATTTTGTTTATCATCCAGTGAAAAGAAGCAGTATGTGGTTTCTTACTGCCTTGTTAAGATGCATGATTATGATACTGCTTTATTTGTTTGCATCCCTAACAAGATAATGGAGACATTTCAAAACAACAAGTATGAATTCAATTTATACATTTAGTACCGGTATCTAAATTTACATTCATCTTGGTAAGTGTACAATAATAAACCTCTCAGACTAACAGCATTGTAGAAAGATTCTAGATATTATATCTTTATTGAAATAATATAACATATTAATGAACTGCAAAGTTTAATGCATTTAAATAATAATAATAATAATAATAATAATAATAATAATAATAATAATAATACTTAGCACCGCGTCTTACTACCCGTTCGGGTTATACGCTAATGCATTTAAATCAATTATTGCTCATTACTTAAGTGCATGCAAAATAAAGTTGACTTGATGAACAGATAAAAAAAACTACTAAACACTAGTTGGGAGATTTCGCCAAAACTCTCTCCTGTTCTCAGGCATTAAGTCCAAATTTTTTTAAATAAGTCCATTATGTTTTTCTTTTGATATTCCAGTTGGTATCAGAAGCTGTATAGGATTAGGTATCATCTTCTTCTTTATTATATCACTGAGAAGGAAATTCAGTGGCTTAAATTCTTTCGAATCAAAGTCTGTTTTATATTCAAGTTTAAGGCAGCCTCTCATTGCCCGAAGTTGTACTAATTTTGCTAATAGTACTTTCTCAGGATTGAAACGGCTGTTATTTCTTTTGTATGTGGATGAAAAGTCTTTAAAGTCATAAAAGTCTTCGATTTCCATTTGTTTAACCACCACTTTTCTATTATTTGCATTTTGTACTGCTGTTACAAAGTCATTGAAATCATATGTTTTTTTCTGTCGCTTTAACGAGAGCTCCACTTGGTGGTGGAAACTATCCGCAGACATGAATGTGTGCCCAGGCTCAAAGTAGAAAATCTCAATTGTCTTAGCATTCACAGAAGAAGAATTCACAATATAAACAATGAAAGCAAGGAAGGCCCAATTCTTATTTTGAGCTGAACAATTATCAACCCAAATTTTTAAGTGCTCGGCATCCCTGTTGAGCAACAAAAAATTGCATAAAAGTAGAAATTATATCTTCCTTTCCTCGTCCACGGGTAGCCTCATGCCATACACAAGCGAATGGCAATATTGTTTTATTGGATCCAACAGGCATAAATGTCTCATTATAAACAACCAATCTGTTTGTAAATATTACTGACTTAAAGGATTCCATCCGGGGTAGCATAATCACCTTTTGTAAATCTGCTGATACAGATACTCTAAGAGGATCATAGCTTTCATTGGCATGTTTTCTGTACAAAGTACGAGCTTTTTCAGCCTGTTTAATGTGTGCATCCCAGTCATTGCAATCCTGACAATCAGGATCTAGATTGTCTTTTCCATGACTTTTATTGTGTAGGCCTATCACTTCACACACTTCACACTCCTCGTGTCCCAGTTTAGTAAAATGTATGTTTTCTGCTGAAACAATTTTCCTGTATGTCTCATAAGAGCATTGTGTACCAGGATGTTTTTCAACAAAATCTTGATGCATCAACTTCTTAGTAACATCACTAGGCAGATATCTTACTAAAGGAGCATGTTTACGCCTGTAATGTGAAATTGTTGGGTGAAATGTTTCAATATGGTCCACAATCAACTTTCTGTCAACTTTGGTTTCTGGGGACTTTTTACCTCTTCCATCTTGTTTTGGTATAATTGTTCCTGGCTCAGTTTTATTCAGGATATTGAATATTACCTTATCATTCTTTTTATTGAATCCTAGTGTAGTCAAATAAAACATTTTACAGACAATGAACGCAACACCATTTTCTCCTTTTATGCGATAAATATATGTGAAAAAGCGTTGGGAAGCACCACACATCTTGGTCTTCCTTTTTACTGGAATCCTCGAGCAGGTATTCAAAATAAATATTCGTTGGTCCATCCAAGACATAGACCAGAACTGATCATAAATTGATTTTCTTCTTGTGCTAGAAATTAGCTGTGTGCATTTTTTAATACATTTTCCTCCACAAGCTTCTTGAATAGGATGTTTGAACTTTCGCTTTTCTTGAGACGTCTCATCATCAGATGTTTTCTTTCTTTTACGTTTGATTTTTCCCACATCACTCCTATTTTCTATTAATTCTGGCTGAAAACTATTCCCTGTTATAGTTGTTATAATGCTCAATGATACTACAGCAGATGTTTCAATTGAGAGATGTGGTTGGTGAACGTTGTGTTCATTTTCTTCCTCTGAAATTGGATATTCATTGTTTACAAATTCCATATTATTTTCTAGAGAAATAATCTCTGCATCTTCCAATGGTAGTATATTAGAGTTTATTAATTCACCATCAGCTGTAACTGTCAATTGACTTCCTTCCCCCATCTGCTGCAGAAGATGTAACTCGTCATTTTCAACCTGGTATATGTATGAAATAGTTTCTTCAGTACATATATTATCACTACTTATTATATCAGACACATTGTAGTTTTCAACAATTTCTTCATTTGGTTTTAATGAGTTGGTGTTGCTGTTCTCTGTCCACAGTTCTTCCATAATGGCTTGAGTTGGTTCATTTTCACTAACTTTGGAATTGGAGCTTGATTGACCTAGTTCTGTTGGGCTGGGTTTGCTGTTCTCTGGCCACAATTCTTCCATACTGGCTTGAGTTGGTTCATTTTCACTAACTTCGTCACTAATAATGTTTGAACACTTCACTGGACTAATATATTTATCATTCTCATTTTTATCATTTGTTTTATACTGATTAGCTTATAGATGTAATAACTCTAACATTTTCTTTCCTCTTGACATTCTACAAATAAATTCACAAAATATCTTTGTTTTAAATAACTTTCAAATAAAAACATAAGCTTAGAGGTTAGCCCTATGTATTTTACTCATCATAATTCCTCCCAAATGAACAAATTTACCAATAGTTATCAATTAAACTAATCAAATATTAGTTTATTTAGAAATAAACAGAAAAAATCGTTCTTACCTTGTAAAATACTGTGAATCATTTTAAAAAATTAGGGAAAACTTGCTTAGATAAGATGTTACTATATCAAAGACAAACAACAAAGTAGTGTCTACACTGCTAGAAAGCAGTAAGTAATAAAATGATTTATGTTTACTGCTTTTTGTGTGTGACACAAGCAGTTGCTGCTTTCTCCCTCTGTAGAGATCAAATAAACTTAAAAGGCAGTAAGTGATTTTGTCTCATTTTTACCACTAAAAGGGTCGTGTACTGCTTTTTAAGGTTGGAAATAGACAGAGGAATTCAAGATGAATTCAATGATACCAAATATGATATATTTAAAAAATATATAGTTACTGCCTTCTTTCTAAGCAGGGCAGTATAGTGGCAAATACATTTGGAGAAAAAACATTTTAGTTAATTAGGACTGAATTTGAACCATGACCTGACCATAAATGGGAATTTTTTATTCAACGTGCCCTAATATAATTTTAATCAAGGCAGGGATTTGAAGAGTTGTTATGTGTATTAACATCTACTATTATTAACACTCGTACCTGGGGTGTTATCAAGCTCGTGCATATATTAACCATATATTTATTGAACGTTGATGAGAGATAGATCAAAAATATGTATAGAATTAACTATCGACGTCTCAATCTCTATTATAAAATTACTATTAATTGTTAAATAAGACCACATTGTGGTATTTTTTTAAATAACGTAATTAACAAGTACTGTATGCAAACAGAAATTATACCAGTTCATGACTTAAAAATCGACCTAACCTAGAAAAGTTAAATTAATACTACACACCCAGTACTGGTGACTACAGTAGCCCCATGGCTTCTTTGGTGCTGACTGACAGCTCACAGCTGACAGCTGACTGCTTTGAAAAGCTACCAGACCAAATTATGTATCCCTACGCAGAACCATATGATCTGCAAAAAACATGTGTTTAGCACTCATCACTTTTAGAATAAACAGGACTACAGGTAACAAGAAAGTTCACGGTTCAAATGCTGACTAGATATATTGAGGTTATTTATCTCTTAAAAGATTTTTCACTTTCTATCCACAAAAAAATTCTGTTTCGTCTCCTCTAATTCTCACTCTACCCATTACTACTCTAGCTAGTCATTTTAGTACAAATATGAGGATAATCCAAACGGGTAAGTAATATGGGGTGCACAAAAATAGTCTTAAACTGAACCCGGTCTAGACTTGTGGTTTTCCATTTTAAACACTAAATAACATGAGCAGGTCACGTAAAGTAAATTTATACCCTATTTTCTTACTTGTCTAATAAAATATTTTAATTTGTTTAACATTTACACTTTATTCTTGACTATTTTTTATTGTTTCATATAAACTATACTTAAACCCTTCTTATATAATTACAGTGATTATATTGATGTATATGTATAGGCCCACTTGTTTTAGGGGGGAAACATAATATAGGGTACCGTAGTTTAATGATAAATGATTTAAAAATAACGTACCCTCTTTGGTGGCTGCACTTCCTAAGGTGCCACCCTCAAAATAAACTTGACTGCTGATGACGGGGAGCTCATGGTTCAATCCCGGTTGGGTGTACTGATGTGGATTTTCCTAAATTGTCTCCCAATTCTACCACCAAGCAAATGCAATTACACTTTCTCTAAATTCAACCTTCCTCATAGCTAACCCATTATTTTAATTAGTACATAGGTGTATAGCCTGAATGGATAGTAGGACGTTGTGCTAAAAAAGAGACTAAGTCATATAATATATTTTAGATTGTGTGAATTTATTTTTATTATAAACTTTGTTCGTATGTTTCATAATCAGTAAAATAGGCATTGACCCGCCTCGGTGGCGTAGTTGTCTAACGCGCCAGTCGTGTTGAGCTCGACCGCCGAGGACGGGGAGACCGAGGTTCGAATCTCGGTCGGGTGAACTGGGGGTGGTTTTTCCTAAATGGTTTTCCACTCTCCCTCCACGCAAATGCGGGTTCACTTCCTCTATATTCAACCCTCCCAATTCCTAATCCATTAGTGTAATTAGTACTTAAGCGTATAACCCGAACGGGTAGTAAGACGCGGTGCTAAATAATAAAAAAAAAGGCATTAAATAATTATACTGTAATAATTATAATTATTCAACTATGAACCTTTATTTGAATATTCCTGGATGAACAATATTTCATTGTATTTTACGAAACATTATAAAAAGTTAATTCATAGCCAATGTTCAAAATATATTATTTTGTTCATAAGTGATTTGTTTTTTCTTAAAAATTATCAGTATTCATTAGTCAAATAGAGCAAAATGCAAAAACACAGTAATATGAATATATTTTTTTAAATTTTTGTAAAAACTATAAAATGAATATTATAAATTATAATATTTTTAATTCATATCATTTTTAAATACCGTTTTAACATGCAAAACAATACAAATACAATGCAATTGTGTTCTGAAAATGGTTTAACCATTTGTAAATAAATAAATAGTCAATACGCCTACTTCAACACGGAAATGAGCACTATCTTTAAATATAGCACACTGAATATTTTTATTTCCCACACAACTTAAGATTAATCACTAATGTGAATGCTCTTCTCAAGAATAAACTCTTCTTTCCCAATCATTCTAAGCATGGTTGTCTCACTCATTGGGAAATATTTCTTTGTCTAACAAAAGTTCGTAATCTTTTCAAATCCTTCCAAACTCTCTCCTCACGTCGTCTTTAATGTGTTGCCCTATTGTTCGGAAAGTATTTGTTACATCACTGATTTTCATCTTGCTCTTGATCATAGTAGTGCTTCCTCTTATATACCCCTCCTTAGTAATTTTATCTACCAGTAAACTCTGCTCAAATAAAATAAATAGCTTGGTATATGATGTTAGTTAAGATCACATAAAGTTTCTTAATAACTCATTATTCTATCCATTATTATTAACGAATATATTAAGATATTTAAGATCAAAATAGTTTGAAACCTGAAAAAACCTTTTATTCATTTGATCCACGTGCATGCAGAAAAAAAGGTCAGTCTCAGACTTGTCTTGTTTTATGAAGAAAAAGAGTTCAGGGCTCAAATCTAGAATGGGTGTGATGTGAGTAGTTTTTCTTTTAACGTTTACCACTCTCCATCCACGCAAATGCAGGTACATTTCCTTTAAATTCTACCTTACTCATCTTAACCCCATTAGCATAATTAAAGTGTCTACAGCCGGACAGGTAGTAAAAGGAGCTGAAAAAAAATTGAGACGTGGTGTGAAAATAAAAGAAGGTCTATTAGATGGCATCTTTAACAGGTTATCAACACGGTGGGCTACTCGCGTCTGGGACCTCCTAACTTTAGATAACTCTGAACAAATCATTCCCCGTTTATCTAAGAGTAGTCTTAAATACTCAAGACGGGATAGGATTATGTATCCCTCCCCTGGAGTTCCTTAGACGTGGCGCCTTAATCGGCCCGAACCGCGGCCGAACCTATCACAAGCGTGGTAATGAAGACAATGAAGGGGGGTATTTAGTATTCTGTCCATGCCACAATTGGGATACGATGGGATGGGTTGGTCAAGTTGGTTGCTGCAGCAACAAAGCAGGAGCTGAACTAGGGAGTGGCCAATCACGTCCCTGGCAAGTAAAAACCAGTAGCTGCAAGAAACACTGGTGGCTACCTAATCAATGTGGCCGTCCGAGCCAGCCAAGAATCTAGCCAAAACCCTTCATTAATGATTACCCCCGTTTGATGGAAGAAATCAGGATAATCAATCTAAATTCCCTACACACACACATCTCTCTATATATGTATACACACATACATATATATGTATACGTTTTAAGATGTGTTAGAACAAAAGCGTCTTATGTCTTTGTGTTGTATGTATATTTTACAGGTAGCTGACTAGCAAATATGGACCTATCATAAACAAAAGGATGTTTTGTAACTAAAAGAGTATTTGTGAGAACATTTCATAGATACATGTGAATACGTCATTAACAATCAAAATGACTTTGAGTTGTGATGCTATTTAAGAAAGATTTTTGTGTCCATTAGTTGAATAAACTCTAATTATTTTGTTGTCAATGCGTTTAACTATCCGTTTGAGCCGTATGTATATATTTATCACACTAGTATGGTATAAATGAGTAAGAAATAACTTATAGGAGATGCAGCCAAATTTTCTTGTAGTGAAAATTGAAAAACATTTAGGGAAAGCCATCCTTAGTACACCTGACAGGGATTCGAACCTCTATATCCCCAACAACGACAGTTCAGTCTATTTCGAGAGTGATGCCTTAGACCGTTTAACCAGCGCAGTGGATCAGACTTAAATTATATCATGCAATATAACCGGCCTTATGGTATGGTCAGAGTCCTTGGCTGCTGACCTAGAGGTCTCGGGTTCTATTCCCGGCTTGCACCGGGGGATTTTTCTCAAAATGGAATAATTCCTATGGTCACAAGGTTTTGGTTAGTTAGACTTAGGCTAGGTTAAAATCTTCATAGGCCCCACCCAGTTATATTCACTACCATCATCCCCTCATCTCATCGGAACATAGAAAGAGCCTCCACGGAAAGGATTTACTATTTTAACATTCGGGCGTCCCCTGGGCAACGGTACATTAGTACTAGCTAATCTTTCTGCAAACTGAGTTACGAGGGATGTAACCAAGACATGTCATTAAAAATTATTATCATACAATATGTTCAATATTACTTGATATTTTCTGTTTAATTTGTTTTAACCATATTATCTAGAGTTGATCTAATTAATTAATAAATAATTAATGTTTCCTATAAACCAAACAGTATAAGATTTGCGGCAATTATTCTTCATATGCTACAACTTGTATTGAGTAAATTTGAGTAAGCTTTGCAGTATACTAGATGGGAATAATTAAATTTGAAAAATCTTTGTACAATATTTATTGGCAATATTTTAAAATAAACAATAATGACTAATGTAATTGCTACTAAATAATTATGTATATGGCCTTTATGATTAAAAAGATTGCATCACATTTCGTGAATTAGTATGTATATAATTATTTTACACATATTTTTTACGTTCTATATTGAATTTAGAATTTTTACAAACCATACTCTATTTTTTTAAATGATTTTTTTATACAATCATTGACGCAATATTTTTAGGATATTCTTATATTGTAGGTAATGGTTGGTTCGGTTCTTCAGTTCCTCACTTAAGAACAGGAATAAGTTTCGATACATTAAATGTTGGTTATCGGTTTCTTGGCCATTGACTATAAACCCTTAAGAAATTAAATAATCACCCAAACACAATGACAAGGATATAGATGAATACATAAAGACTAAATATAAGATTAAAGCAAAAGGTTTGTAAGCTTAAAAATTGTATTTATTAAAAAAATATGTGATTTGCAGGGTTAGTTATGTCACATTTGCATAGTTTGAGAGAGACTAAATGTGTTTGGATTGATTTGGGGAATAGATTGGTAATTAGATAGGGAACCGGATCCAATAACCGAAGTAATAGAACTAATACCATAACATATTTTTACCCTACCCATGACTCGTATATTTTATCAACCTTTTCAATGTATATATATATATATATATATATATATATAATTTATTTTTAAAGATTATTTTAAATTTTAAAGATTTTTATTTAATACTGATTTGTGAAATAGATAATTTAAAAACTAAATATAGATACCCGCATATAATGTTTCAAAATAAATATTTTAGAAATACATTTATATTCATAATAGAGACTTAATGTACTAGTAATGTAATGTGCGACTATCATCTATGCATACATAAGGGAAACACCTTTAATTATTTTAACATGTAATTAAACTAATCGTATTAATTAGCATTAAAGTATTTTCTTAACTCATAGTGAGTCTAATGAAGTTTTTTTACTTAAGGTGCAGCAGAAGGGAGCACAAGTAATTCTACAGTTTTTATAGCATTACATTTTGTAGGCCAAAATATATAAAATATTTCTCCAGTAGCAACATGGAGTTCAGTTTTCTGCACATGCTAATGTAAACAGATCTTGAATATCTGTCGAGTGTGTTCTGGAATTTTGTCAAAACTTTTTCTTTTTATTTAAAATGTTTTGACAAAATTCCAGGACACTTTTTACAGATATTCAAGATCTGTTGATATTAGCATGTGCAGAAAACTAAACTCTATGTTGCTACTGGGAAAATATTTGATTTATTCTTGTCAAACAATTTATATTCTATAAAAACTTTAAAAATACTTGTACCCCTTCTGCCGCACCTTAAAATCTTTGATGAGTTTATTATTTTCCATCCTATTGAAAGCTTAAGTGAAGGGCAAACTGTCTATAAGTAGTTTGTTTGGACGATGGTTGATTGGGCACGTTTTATGTAAAAGATCGTTAAATTTGGCTTTGTCGATTCGACTATAAATAATTGTAAACAGGTTGACTGAGCTCCGTTGATTCGACTTGAAGGAATTGTAAACAGCGTATTGGGCATTTCATAGTATAATATTAATTGGAAATGAATACAATAAATCTCCAGCAGACTACAGTTCAGTATGAGCCATTCAGCTGCAAGTTAGCTACTCCTTGAAGCATGTCCGAGGTGATATTAGTTCTTAGTGAGAGGGGGAGCAAGGTTAGGTTAAGTTATGTTGGGCTAGGCTAGGATTTGTTAGATTAGTTTGGGCTGGATATAACTTGGGAGGGAGTTCATACTGCAAGGTCGCAGTGCCCGATCTACCTTGGGACGTAAATCGTGGTGCAAGGTCGCAGTGCCCAATATACCTTGCGAGGTAAGTCGTGGTGTAAGGCAGCAGTGCCCAATCTACCTTGGGGGGGATAGTGTTAGTTGTAGCTTGGGGTAAAAAGCAGTACCCGGAACATATAGGCCCGTTTGTCCCTGTTAAGATCTGACGCAATGCCTAAGTTTGACAAACGTCTAACTATTGAATTAAAATAACGTTGGGTGCTCATAATCTCATTCACTCTCTTAGTAAACCAAAAATATAATTTGCGGGATTGATTTTCAAAGAAACAGTAAATATAAAAATCATGGTTTAATCCCACAAAATGTGGGTATTAATTTAGTAGCTATGCAGATGTAGGTGGTCACTCCATTACTTAGATATTAGGAAGTAGTATTAATGGGGATAGGATTGAATATATATTATTAGGTGTGTTATATTATTTTGGAAATTATGCTCTGACACAGTCATGTTAAAAAAACTTTACGGTGTAACCATATAACAAATATGAATTTATAAATTAGCCTTAATAATGGCAATAGATCACAAAAATAAAATATCTATATTGGTTTTATTTTAAATAAATTTAGTTCATCCTGGGCACTTTATACTGACAGGCTCTCCAAACTCAGTAGTGCTCTTGCCAGTCAGAGACCTAATTTCCTTTTAGCTTGTTAATTGTAGTTGAGTTATAGCCGATAGTCTGGACACGAGGACCTTATCTTGGAGTGTTCATTAAGAAATAGTCAGGATCCCACCCGACATTCGCTGTGTCTGCTTCGTTAAAAAAACAAAACAAAAAAACAGAAGCCTTAAAATGTTACTGATCTGTTCTAAATCTTAAACAAGCTACCGTGTAGAGACAACTTTTTTTTTTCATCTCCCTGTTTTAAACCTCTATGTTTTCTCTTTTCCTTTTTCATACCCAGTTTTATGTATTTTCTAGTCGGAAAATTGTTTTTTATTCACCAACTTCACAATCCTTATGTTTCATAATACTAGTTAATTATCTTTAGCTTAGGTTTACTGCTAGGTCTAAGTTTTTGTTGTTGTATTTATTCAAAATATATATTTAAATTAATATTTGGTATGGGTGACAACCGTTCACAATAAATATACTTAAATATTTGCTGTAACTATGCTATATTCACACGTCAATTGTAAATTTTAAACAGATGTTAATCAAATACTTGCTTCGGTGTTAGAATAGTTTACATAGTTACTTTCACACTAGAATGTACCTACCACCAATGACGGAGAGGTTGGAGTTTGAATCCCAGTTGGGTATAATGAGGATGTTATTCCCTAAATGGTTTACTATTCTATCTCTGGGCTAGTATGAGCTATTTTCCTCTAAATTAAAGCTGTTTCACCCCTAACAGATTTGCGTTATTAGTACATATGCATTAAGCCTTAACGAGCGGCGAGACATTGAGCCAGAAGAAACCTTATTCATATGGTAAATATAAATTCTTGAAATAATTAATTCTAATTAAATAATTATTTACTCTGCACTATTTTGATATTAAATTTTAAGCCAAAAGGGCAAAATATATTTTATATAGTAGAACTCCAAATACTATAATTGTTATAATGTAGTTTGAATCTTTGATATATAGAGAGATAAATAGCTTATCTACTAGTAATGTTGATTAAAGCTATTAAATATTCGTAATTATGATATCAAACCTATACTCACAAGATGAATGCTTGAATCAATAACTTAGAGTTAATCTTAATATATTTTAATAATCATATACAATTCCTATTTATATGACTATACTGTATAAAAAATATACATTTTAAGAATTAAATCTACAGTCTTGCAACCCCAATTTTAAAAAAACACTGTTATTTGTATATTTTTATAATGGTTTGAAGAATATTTGCTAGTTTTAGAATAACTTTTGTGTTGAAAACTCATAGTTTACTTTATAAAGGTAATTTAAATTAAATTAATTTAGATGAGAAATGGGACCTGGACAGGGGAATCAAACCTGAGTACATTAAGCTAGCGTGCAAACACTCTACTAATGAGCTATCCAAGGTTATATTCCTGTTAAAGGATGTTATTTCTCAACTAATTTAAATTAATATAATTGTGGTTTCCTTCATAAGGATAATTCACATTTTTTTTAGCAAAGAATCTTACTACCCATTCGTGTTATACGATTATTTAATAACTATTATAATGGTTTTATGGATTAGGAAGGCTATATTTCTAGGAAGTGTACCCGAATTTCCATGGAGGAAGAGTGGAAAACCATTTTGGAAAAACCACTCTCAGTACACCCAACCAAGATTCAAAACCCAATCTCCCCGTCATCGGCAGTCTATTACTGCGAAAGTATCGCGTATACGTCAATTTAGTAATTAACAGGCTAAAGAAGCAGAAAAAAGTTTCACCTTGGTAATATATATATAAGTAATCATCATAAAAATAAGCATACTCTAATTGTTTTGTGAAGTGGGGAAGGGGGGGGGGGGGTTGGTACGAGTGCTCATGAGTCTGATCAGTAAATTACACCAACCTTAATAACTAAACTTTAGAGAAATTAGTTAGATTTTTAGTGACACATAAACAAATAAAATGTACCATAGTCTCGTCATGTTAACCAAGTACTAAAAGTTGAAACGGATTTTCTAGGAAGATTCCTAATTAAGGTAGGCCTATTTATGTAGCTAATCCTAGATTCATTTTGTGATATAGGGAAATTGTGGGAGAATTAAATTTTTTACAACCCATATTAATTAAGCTAATAACGCCTGGAAATGTAGAGTTTAAGGTGGGGATGTATGGAACGTGAGTTAAGGGCAGTAGATTTCAGTTTTTGTGGCAAAAATATTTAGTCAAAATACACAATAAATAGTTTGTCTAATAGAAACATAAATTTTGATTTTCTTCAGATGGCAATATAAACAGTTGTTGAATATCTTTAAAGGGTGTCCAGAATTTAATGACAGCTTTTTCTCTTCATTTAAAAAGTTTATCATCTAATACCACTATGCTAATGACAGATAATCAACAACTGTTAATATCACCATGTGAAGAAAATAAACCGTGTTTCTACTGGATTAATGTTTTGATTTATTTTGTCCAAAAAGAGTTTTGCTATAAAAACGGCACAAACATTGTCCTTAACTATCGTTCCTTACACTCCCACCTTAAAATAAGTCTACAAGCAGGAGGCCGAGTGGCAAGCCATTTAGGAAAAATAAAATCCTTAGTACGCCTGGCCAAGATATGAACCCTGACCTCCCCGTCACCAGCAACGCAGATGAGATAGTCCTGAAATTGAATCGCCGGTGTGGATAAAAGGCAGTAGTTAGTTATAAGTGGTAAAAGAGGATTGAGATTTAATATCCCTATGGAATTCCCCCGTGAAGAATTAGCTAGCTAAATCTTGAACGATAAAAATCCGTAGCACAACTTCCTTCGTAGGTGAAGTAAGGCCGTCAGTTCCATGTTAATTGTGGCATTTAAAATAAACCTCAGAGGTATTTGAAAATACCTTTTCCGTAAAAATGAGTATGACTTTTCGCTCTCACTCATAGAAATTCTCATGTGCTGACATAATTGGTCGGTTCAGAGAGTGCACGTTAAATACCTCAATTAATGAAAAAAATAAGAAATTAATTTTTACAACAATGAATTGCGTGGTTACCCTGGTCAACTCATTTCCTTGCTTAAAACAGACATAAAAAATACATCGTAATTTTATTGCTTCTAACCCAGTTTTTATAAATAAATAGAATATATATATATATATATATATATGATTCCAGCTTTGAATTGCACAGATGTGTATAAACTACTATGGTATCAATTGTTTTATAACTAAACTGTTTTACTAAAATTCATTATCTTATTGTCGGTCATATACTAATATTGTTTCGCTGAAGAAGAAATAAAATATAAATAATAATTTCTTAGCTTTTATAAAATAAATAATTTTGGGTAATCGTGTTTTTTTATTTTCAAATGTGGATAAAACATTGTTTTCGTTATGAATATTGACTTATAAAGGAAGGAGCTAATCTGGTTTTATGTACGTGTTTCTATTTAATCCAAACTTAATATGGTGGCAATCTTTTTGTTGTCTACTAACCATGCTTCAAGACTTAAATATTCCTTCTCTTTGCTAAATCATTCCAAGCTTTTTCTCCGGGTCTTAAATAATATGCATATTCTTTCATGTTATTTGAGTTCGTAAATATTTCTCTACTACCATTTTTGTCTTTATGTATTTATTTATTTATGTGCTGATGTTCCTTGACACCATATAAGGAGTAGTGGTTTTTATCAGGTTTTTAGGAAGTTAATGAATTGGTTGATGATATCAATACATATTGAATGATTTCATCACCTAAATGTGATAGGTGTGAATAAACTCTTGACTGTTAAGCACTATGTTCAATTTTCAAATACTGGTGACATGTGAAATGATGCAAACCTGGCCAATATATTTTCATTAACTTTTTGAATGTTGTAGGTGATTTAAACAGGTCAATATTTCTCAAAAACCAAACATTCCCTGGTCTTTGTTGAAATCCATTGGTTGAATCAATCAATATTAGAAGGAATATCATTGCTTTAATAGCTGTCAGCCTGCTAAATATATTAATATTTGTCTTGGCCACTGGATTTCTTTTTTTTTTTTTTTTGCTTCGTTGAGATTATGGTGTTAGTGTTGAAGGGGAGTGGATTATAAAAATAATGATTCAATGCCGTTTAAATGTAGCTTTTGGTGGAGAATCATAAAATAATTGGTTTGAAATCTTAACTGTTATAAAAGCACACTTGTGTCAAAAATGTCCCTGAGATCAGTGCTTTAGAATATGTCAAGGAAATGGCTAAGATTAGTAATAACCATAGAAACTTGTAAAATCAAATAAATTCTCTAGATTATTTAGGTGATGTTCTGCCGTTGCATAATGTTGTGTGTCCTGTGTGAAATCTAGTCCGTATGATATCATTTAGGGATTGTTTATGAGTATGAGTCCAAAATTGTCCAAAAACTATCCTACAATGTTTTCGTCAGGCATTTAGTTACTTAAAGCCGTTTTGCCTTTGAGTATCGGACCGTGTAGATTACAAAGGCTACATACTAAGTATGAAAATTGTGCAGGGGGTAAAGATCGGGGAATACATTTATGAAGCAATACTTTTGTTTAGTTTATTCTAGCTTACAAAAAGAACAGGTTACTCCTGAGCAGCAGGTTGAGTTTGGAACTGAGGATGAAACGGATTCTCAGGAAGATGGAAAATAAATATCTGGAGTCTGGAGAGCTTTGAAATGTGGTGCGTGAGAAGATTTGAGAAGATTAGGTGTACATACAGGATGACGAATGAATAAGTCCTAAAAAGAGTGGGTAAGAATAGAACCATTTTGGATGGAATTCTTAAGTACAAAGCAAGCTGGATCAGACACATCCTTAGAAGGAACTTTCTTCTGCGCAACGACATAGAAGTTAAGGTTAAGGGAAAGATAAACTTAGCATGGAGGAGTATTTAAATATCAGATGATTTGAGATAAATAAGTAAATTGGGGGATCTGAAAGAAGAGGCAGTGGACAGGGCGCATTGGTGGTGTAAGTTCACTGACAAAAGGAAAGGATCTGTCATAAGACAGAACACCTACTACTAACAATAAAATATAATGTATGTTGAATTTTGAAAAGTGTTTTTAAAAGCAAACTCTTTGACTATCAGTCCCCATACAATGGCTTCTCAGCAAAGATTTAATCCACACATATTTACCTTAAATTTTTATACATTTCTAAATAATCAAGTTTTTTAACGGGAATTTTTGTTTAGTTTAATTAGGACGATGATTACATCTCTATACTTGTTAAGATCCGAATCTAGCTCTCTAACGAATACTATTTCTTGGATTATGCATGGAATGTAATTTAAATTATTCAATAATGACACATAAAGCTAGAGCAAGTTGTTATATTCATTGATTCGTCACAGTCTCACTTATGGCTTTGACAAATATGAAAGTGGCAGTGGTATGAATGATACTAGTAATAATATTCAATATACAGTCAGTCCCGGTGAAGAATGGAGTGAAGGTGTCGTTTGTAGGGTCAGTTGGAGTATACATTTCGGTGGGTTTGGCAAACTGGTTCAGTGAGCAAAGCAACGGTAAAATACTTTACTCCTCATTACCTCACGCATCTTCAAAACGGCCTAGGCTGATGATGATCAAACCAATATTCGGGTTGATTGCTATTCATACATCATACAGATTACATGATTTTTATAAACAGGAATAACATAAATATAATCTGAGGTAGATCTAAACCACCAATTAAAGAAACAGGAACAACATAAAGTTATTAAACTGGGTTACTTTAAAATGTTTATAATTCAAAATAGTTCCATGACTAACGTAGAACAGAGATCAGTGTCGTTGTTTTAAAAATCCATAGTATACCACAACGATGATCCATTTCTTGTCTGAGTTGAGTTAATTGCTGAACTAAACTTGGATGATGAACTTAACAATAGCTACGAGTGCATATAGGAATCTTACCTTAATAATATGCATGCACTAAGATACAATTTGGCATCATGTTGTTTGAAAAAATTTATGCTAGTTTTAACATAATTTTATAATGCACCCAAAAGTAGGCTTTCCGTTCATATTATTACCTTTAATGTTATAATGGATAACCGTTCCTGGAAATAGTGTCTTGTATGATTTGTGTATCTAATAAAAACTAATCCAGATTCTTTTTTCTTTTTTATTGTATGTATTCACCATCAACGTTTAACAGCGCTGATATTGTTTGTTTATTATTTTATAATATTTGAAATGGTAATGTCATTTAATGTAGTTTTGACATAACTATTATCATACAACATCTTGCAAAGTGTGCATAGTCTACATTAATTAGTGTTGTTCTTCTCACAAATGGTCAGAAATATCAATTCAAATTTGTCAATAACATACTTTGAATTATACAGGTTCAAATCTTTTTCATATTAAGAAGTACAGATGATGGTAGTTTAATATAGGAACTATGGCGATGGCATAAACGGTTGAGTACTTTAAAGTTGGTGACTTATTTTAGACCATTATTATGGATGTATTTGGGAGGAACCCTTGGTACGGTAGCGCTTAGAAGCGTTTTCATTGATTAAACACATAAAAATTTGAATAAAACTGTAATTTTTAATACTAGGCGATGGGTTTTAAACTATTTTAATATTTTCTTCCTTACGAAACATACTGGGAAAATTTCCTTACTTAAGACAAGTATTGAGATATGTATTTGTACTCTTGGTATAGCTATTGAGTAATATTTTAATTTGAGATTTTATGCATGCTTTTTAGTTATTGACTGGTAAACCCAATGGGATGAGATGATTGGGAAGACCTAGGCGCAGATGGGAGATTAACTGGAGTGTATACCTAGAAGAGATAGGGTGGAATGAGGGGGGCTGGATAGAACGAGCTCAAGCTAGGGATAGGTGGCCTACTTTTGTAAGTGTGGCAATGAGCTTTCGAGCTCTGAATGCCCTAGAGTAATTAAGGGAAACTTGATTTTTGGTCAGACAAACCTTTGATACAAAAGAAAGTTACTTCGTTTGAAAAATGAGGGAATTTAATGCACAACTTTCTTATTTTACAATTTTGTATATTAAATATAACAATGTTTTAGAAAGATAGATGTGGATTTCTTGTATCGTGACAAAATATATTCGATATCCAAAACGTCTGGGCTTAGTATCAGTTAAAAGTTTTCTATACATTAGCATCGGTTTTGCTAGTTTCAAAAACAGTTCCAGTTAGCTATTGGCAAAGACACAATGCTGATATTGAAATGCATTTTAATAGAAAGTATCTGAAATACATTATTTTTAATTCCCTACATTCTTTCGTGTGAACTGTTTGCTAAGCTACTGAATGAGTGAACTGAAAATAGGATGATATTAAGGAACCTTTAGAAACATTCTCATGGAAATAGAATGGGGAATCCCCTGGGTAGAAAACACTCTTTATGCATTTTGTGGAGCAGAGACCAGCATTTTTGGTTCAGGATAAGAGACGTAAATCAATAACTAACCTTTATGAATTATATATCAATCTATATCTAAAGTATTTACATAATATAAATTAGGCCTATATATTAAGAAAACCCATTTATTTTATATGTGTGTATAATCGTTCACAATAAATACATTGTTGGTTCTGGCTTAGATTGATGAGAAGCAGAGATTCAAGCACTCAGGCGGCCTGATCTGCCTTACTTTGGGTCTAAATCCGTCTAGGGACAACTTTGGTCTTAGTTCGGTGCAAAAGTGTATGACGGATATATGTCTCAAAATTAAAATGTTATCCATGGGCTTCTAATCTGCTTAAGCTAGAGAGAATAAGCTCTATGATGATATACTTTGAATTAATCCAAAATAACTCTCTTAAAAAATGGAAATAGTTTAAAGTGCTCATAGCTTCAAACTTGGAATTTTAAGCAGTAAAGTGGTTTGGCACTACCCACTACCACCACAAATATTCTCCAGAAAGGAGAATATTTTAGTCGAAATAACCTTAAACTAATATTCAATACAATTGTGAATTTTTATTTTACACACTGCCACACTTGGAAAATTATTTTACCCACTGTTTGTCTTGAAAATAGAGATAAGTTTGATACCTTTCTGAGTCAGCCATGTCTACCTCTTAAGATTTGGCTAATTATATTATTAGCTAGTAAACGTTTTCCTTTTATAGTTAGGCCTCCTTTTCTATTATCTAGGCTCACAATCAAAAGTAATACAGTACAATACATAAAGTACTATTTCTTACCTTATTGTTCTTTGTCAAGGGTCATGTGAGGACAAGAAAAATCGAATCTGAAAAAAAAAAAAAGTTTTTAATGATTTGGTTACTATGTTCTATTTAGTTTACTATATAAAATAAAAAGTTAAAGGCTGGATATAACAATAAGTACCATGAAGGCATGATTAAAACTGAATTGTTAAAATATATTTACCCATATCTAAACCATTATTCATAGTTGGATATGTAGAGAACACAAATAAAACCTTGACAGGAAAGAAAATATTTGATCATTATATCAAACAAATGTTGCATTTTATCCAAGTATTTTGAATGCCCCTAGAAACATATAAATTAAATTAATGTAGTAAATTACCTACAACCTGGATGCCTGAATATTAAACATATTAAACTAAACTTAAAGGAATATTGAGCACACAAATAATTATACAGTATAATGGGTCATCTCAAACACCTCCAAGATCCCAATTCAAACCAAATCGTTAGAACAATTTTTTTAATATTTCAGATTAAAAAAAAAAAGTCATCAGTAAACTACCCATTAACGATTTTTTACCCTGAAACACCTATATATTTTTATTTTTCATTGCCAAACACTTCCAAGATACCCATTTGAAACAAAATCTTTAGACATTTTAAAATTATTTAAAGTTTTTGAAATATAAATTAGTAGACTATTATCATAAACAAATTCTCACTCTAAAAACAAGTATAAGCCTACAGTGTTATTTGTCATGTCAAACACTCCCAAATTACCCATTTGGAACAAAATATTTAGTAATTTTAAAAAAATATTTAAAGTTTTTGAAATATAAATTAGTAGACTATTATCATAAACGAATTTTCACTTCAAAAACAAGTATACAGTGTTATTTGTCAAGTTAAACACTCACAAGTTACCCATTTGCAGCCAAATTGTCAAAGTTCATTTTAAAATAGTTCAATTTTTTGGAAAACAGTCCTTAGTAAACTACCTATAAACGATTTTTACCCCTAAAACAGCTATAAAGGATTATTATTCATACCATACAATCCCCAGATATGCATTTTAAACAAAATAGTTTGACCCCCTTTCTTCAAAAATATTTTGAATTCTCAAAAATCTCCCATCAGTTATCTACCCTTAAACGATTTATTTTTCCAGAAATCAGTGTTTTTCATGATTAAAAAAATCCTAGATATTTATTTTAAACAAAATCTTTATAGCTATTATCGAAAAACTTGGAATTCAAAAAAAGCTTATAAATAGACTACCCTTAATTTTAGGGATACGATCTCAACAAAAAAAGCTCTGACCTATAACACTATGAAATCTAAGTATCAATGTTGAACAAAATTCATCGATCCGTTTTGGATCCTAAGCCAGGGACATACAGACAGACATGGATTCGGGTTCCCATAACCCATAAAAGTTAAAAGATTCATCATAGTCTCGAGACCGATTTGTTTTGTTCACGATTACAATACTTTATTTTAATATTAAAAAGTAAAAATTGCGTATTAAACCTTTAGATCCCATGAAATTAATATTCTACACCATTTTATGATTGTACTTATTTCCAGGCGCAGATTCAGGGGGGGTCAAAGGGTCAGTTGACCCCCTATGAAAGTTAGAAAACTAAAACAAAAAAAAATGAAATTTCAAATTTTAGAAAGAAAATACATCACAGATTAATTATAATATTTTTTATCTTTTTTTTGGAGCAGACACCTCTTAATTCGAGTCCACACGTTCGTTATTCGTCCAAGTTTATTCAATTTTCGACATGACTCAGGCAAGTGTGGAAAAAATATTCATTTTCATGTAAGAATATTTGTTTTACATAGCGAGTAACGAACCTTGTTCCGCATAGAGGCAGTAGATTACCACATATCAAAGACGACTTGAGAGCAATTCATCCACAAATACCGAATATATCGTATGTGTGGACAGAAGAGCGGCGGAACTGTGGGAGACTCTGCCCCCCTGGAATAAACCCCCCCAGATATATTTCAAATCCTTCAATATTATTGAATATGAAGCTGAAAAATGTCCTTAAATCAAACTCCAAATTACATTATATTGGCAAAAATTTGCCAGAGAAGACCGCTCTAAATAACTACTAGACTAGAGGCATCTAACTGACAGAAAAAGTCAGAGGAGGAAAGCTCTAAATAGCTTCCAAGGTCATCCAAATTTCAAAAATGTCTAGGGGAGGACAACTCCAAATAGCTTCTAGATCCATGTAATTTTGAAGAATTTTTAGTTGAGGACCACCCCAAATAGACTAGTTTCTGAAATAACTCAATTTTCAAAATGTTGTCGGTGGAAGACATCTTCAAAGATTATTTTATAGAGGTATCTATCATAAAAAATTAAGGTGATGATCACTATAAATAGCTTATAGGGGCATCGAAATCTAAAAAATTTCTAGGTGAGGAACACTTATACAAGAATCTAATTTTTTTAAATTCAAGGCGAATACTACTCATAGCTTCTAGAGTGAACCCTTTTTCAAAAAATTGTTGAAGGAGGTTTACTCCAAATAGTTTATAAAAACTGATTTAAAAAAATAGGAGATGATGACCATAGTTTAAAACATACATAAGATCAAATATGAATGAGAAACTATTAAATGTCTTTAAACATAAATATACATTGTAAGTAACTATGTTATTTATAATTATGACCCACTTGACCCCCCTGTGAAAATGATCTGGATCCGCCCCTGCTTATTTCAAACCATCCAATCAAAGTTTGCTATTTGGTTGAGTAAGATTTTTTAAAGAAAAATTTGGAATAAAAATTTACAGCTACAAATCCACGCTGTTATTGAAGACTTTTCTAGTTAGTAGTACCAAGATGGTGACATTAATAAACCTAAACCATTGATTCTCAAGGTTTACCTATGCGGATGGGTGCCATTTGGCAGCGCTTCCCTGAAGGTTAAACCAGTCGTAGAACAAGTTGAATAAGATTTGTGTCATGTGAAACAACACCTACCATTTATATAGAATCGAAGACAGTTTCTGTAGAGTGACTATTATTATCTATTGAGATGAGAATATATGACACTGTCTTAAATTATATCTCAGGATCCGATGTTCGTGGGCTTAAGCTCAACTGAGGTTGACCAATTTTTACTGAGCGATGAAAATCCATGGCACAATTTATTTCGGGCGGGAAGTAAAGCCATCGGTCCCATGTAAATTTCGGTATGTAAAATAACGTTGGAGGCAATGTAAAAATAGCTTTCTGACAAAATTTGTAGGCTCTTTCTTCCCGCTCACAGAGGTTCAGTGTTTAAGGCATCAGGGAACCACCACACTTCCTTAACTCCTCTATTACATGGGATCACGTCCAGATAGTGCAAGAAGCACTAACCAGCCGAAGGTTTGAGTGTATGACCAGCACCGGATAGATAGAAATCACAACAAATAAAAATTTGGGTTGCTAACTTAAGATGAAGAATAATTGTCTCTAGGATGAGATTAGGTGGTTGAATTTGTAGTAACAAATCAAAATCCATACATAAATGAAACGTAACACAATGAAGGTGTAAACTCTCTTCTAGAACTAGGTCGGTTAGACTTTTAACTAAAACTTTTTGTTTGCATCCAAGTCTCCATCATGAGATGATATGGAATTATTTTCAATCAAGAGACAAGAGAAGGTCGTATCAAGAAATTAGCTTTGGAGTTGTGTTGATATTGAACTCCGGTAGTCATTTTAGAGATAGTAGTCTAATCAAAATAGCAACTCTTCCAATTTATTTAATCTGGAAGGTCGATTAAAAAAAAGGGGATATATTTTAAAGTTGAAACAGTACATAAGATAATACTGTATTTATTACTAGACCCAGACACATATGAGAAGATAACAATATAATGTAACAGAAAGACACAGGATTCAATTAGGTGTACTGGATAGAATTACCTTAAGAAAGAGATAGGGTGTGATGAGGTGTACCGGATAGAACTAGTTCAAGATAGGAATTGTTGACATACTTTTGTAAGTGTGAAAACGATTTTTCGCGTTCCTAATGCCATAGAGTAAGTAAGTAAATATATATCGTATTTAATGTATGAGCTGTTGTTCTTAATATTTGGAACTGTTTTATGACAAATGAAGTTTTATATTGTCATATACAATTTATACTAACAAGAAGCTCCAAATTTTTATATTCTTAAAACACGTTTAAATACTTAGTAGGAATAGTCAATTTTTTACTTACTTTAAAACTTTATTTTATATTATTACTTTGAGAGTTTATCCCTTCATAGTCAAGAATTAACAGCTGAAAGATCGTATTACATCACAACTTTCTAAAAATATAAATATAAATCAGATGCGACTCACTATCTGCAGGCAATTAATTTTTACTATGAAGAGGAAATTCCCGACTTGCCTATTATTATTTTTTCGGCCATGCAAGGAATCAAATATAGGATTACTTGCTGATTAAAAAGATGTGAAAACCACTTCGATATTATGCTGGCTACACAAATATTGATGTGATCAAACAATTAAGCCAAATAATTATTCTTAATTATTTATAATTTTGCTATAAAAATAACTTAAATAATATTACCCAAGATATTTAATTTATAGTACCTGTTACATTAAAATGTATCAATTGAAATTCAAAATCTTATCTTGGAATTAAATTGGCCAAAAATAATTAATCATCAGAAGACTTTACTAAATTGATACGCGCTAACTTCAGACTTCACAGTCCTCCCATATTGTTACACTTCCAGTAAAACCTTGAAGACATATTATATGAAGATATTTTTAGGCTAGTGTATTATTTGGAAGTATTCCAGGTCATAACTTTCGATGATGTTCAGGTGCTGACGCATGCACAAAGGAAAACATTCAACCAATTTAACAGGGACTTAAAACAAATGTGAATAAAATATTATTGTTTTAAAAATAGTGTTTTAGTTAAAAGTATTTAATTAAAATGTATTTGCTAGGTATAGTCATGGCTTGAAAAACATTTGAGAATGATTCAATATAAACCTTAAGCTTTAATTTGTTACACAGACCAACTATTTTTTGAATTTTTTTTATAACATTAGTTAGTCTAGCTCGTCTTGCATATTTAGTGATAGATGGTTATTTCGTAATATTTGCAGCAATTATATCGTTAGCAGTCGCGATAATTAATCAAGAACGAATACATCTTCCGTGTGTATATGGGGCATTATTAACGGGGTATGGTTATTGTCTGAGACCACGACTGTCAAGATCTTCAAACAACAATTATATCTTCATTATTGCAACCCATAGAGACCTACTAGTGTACTAAAATTATTTAACAACACTTACCCCCACCTAAGCCCATAAAAAAAGTTTCTCATAGCTATTTTTGGCAACGATTTAACTACCAAACATATACACGTTCTTGTCCAAAGCACTAGGTCCTTGGACAATAGTTTTTTTAGCTTGTATATACGATAAAGGCAGACCTAGGCGATAGGCACTTCCAACTAAATGTAGTTTTTTAAATGTTTAAAAAATCATTATTTAAATTAAATAAGCTAATCATTAATTTTAAATAAATAGAGCTAGAAACCTTGTACTCATCAAAATACATTGTTAGGATAATCAAGTCCCGTCAATGATAGTTGGCAGGACATGCAGTGTGAATGGGAGAATCTAGACTAGTGAACCCATTGGTAAGAGACCATTGGGAAGGCCTAGACGCAGATGGGAGGTTAACATTAGAATGTAGCTGAAATATATATGGTGTAATGAGGTGGACTGGATATAACTATCTCAAGATAGGGATAGGTGGAGTACTTTTGTAAGTGTGGCAATGAACTTTCGAGCTCCTAATGCCATAAAGTAAGTACGTAAGTAAATAAATAAATACATACATACATAACATCAACATATTTTATCTTATGTAAAGGATTTATTTTTAATTTCTTTCAACAAAATGTCATTTTATTGTTTTATTAAGGTCAGGGTCTCTTTGTCGGTGAACTACTTTGGTATTTAATTAAAAGCTTCCGAAAATATTAAGAGAAATAGAGGGGAAGAAGGGATAATATTTTTGCACACACATAGATTAAAGGGGTGAGGAGGGAGTAGCCACTTACTTTTTATTTCGTTTCGCTTTTTTTTATGCCCGGTATCTTAGCAGCCTATTATTATTATTATTTTGAATCACGCAGGGGGTGTAGACTATATTTTATACTACACAAAATATATCTGGGGCGCAAATTTTTATTCTTGCTTAGGGTGCATGAAACCCTTGCAGCTGCCCTAAAAAGAATTTATTTCACAAAGGATTAATTAATTAATATTATAATTGCTTGAGAACATTTTTAAATTAAGAGATAAATCTTTTATTAAATTCCAGGACACTCTTGAAAAATATTTAAAAATTGTTGAGATTACTATGTGAAGAATAATTTTTTTCAGCAGCTCATATAAATATTTTTTAAGGTTATACACACATGTACCAATAATGCTAGTGTGTTAGGAATGAATAAGGTTGAATTTAAAGGAAGTGTACCCACATTTTCGTGGAGTAAGAGGGGAAACCCATTGAGGAAAAATACCCCCAGTACACCCGACCAAGACTCGAGCTCCAATTTCCCTGTCATCGTCAGTCTAGTCTCTCGAGAGAGTGATGCCTTAGACCATGCGGCCATCGAAGCATGTGTGAAGAAAATTAAACTCTTATTCTACTGGAGACATATTTGATTCATTTTGCCGAAAATTAGTTTATTAAAAAAAACTGCAAAAATGCTTCCCTTATTTCGTAGTCCCTACCATCCCACCTTATCACCCCATATTTGCTAAGCCAGATATGACGAGAATGATTCTTTTATATAAGTTTCCACAGGTGCAGGTTTGAGGAAATGCACACCCATTCTTGAGAAAAGGCGATGGGAATACCTCACGAACGGATTATAAATTGTAAAACTATCCGCACTGAGTTCAGCCTTGATTCCGCCTTAACTGTAATTTTCAATCAAGACAAATGCGAGCCTAACACTTTAAAACGTGTAATCACCAGTGCAAGTCTAGGACTATAGTGCACACATACACATACACGCAAACATGCTTGATATTACATAAACGAGTGAGAATAGAAAATGAATATAGGGAACTTATAGACACAAGGAGAATTCAAGGTAAAGAATGAATAGAGATAAAGAGAGAATCTCGAGAAGGTGAAAAGAGAAGCGCTAAAAAAACCTGTTCCACTAGTTTAGTGAGCGGCGCACGCGTAGGAAGCAGGCCGGTTTGCCTGAAGCACGGGCTACAATCTACTAGTTGGGGTGAAAACATCGATCACTCGTTCGATTTCAACTTAGACCTTCTCTCATCAGTCCATAACCTATCAAAATCGAAATGTTTCTATGAGAGTTCATTCAAACAAGCAATAAAATCGCGTTTTTTTTTAAATAATTTTAAATATATTGACATAAAAAATAAAATAAATGCCTTGTAGTGTACATTTAAATTCCCCCTTTACTTTTCTCAAAGTGGTTGTGATCAATGCATTTTTAAATTAATAATCATACTGGTGAAATAAATTTTATATCAGTCACTTTTTGCATTATCAATCCCCTATAATATTAAGTTTTTTTTATTTTAGGTAGGATGAGTGTAAGGTAAGGTTCATATTTATGCAATATTTATAGAAAAATAAGTTTTGTTTAAAAATAAAAATAAAGTTCTTTTAGTAAATACGTTTAGTTGAATTTTCAAAAAAACCTAAGTAATCTTAAAAGTTAGTGAATATCGGTTATAAGCATAGTCATATTTTAATGGATTACTATCTGTTGAAAATTAAAATAGATGCATACAATGAATCCATATTTCATATATCTTCTAAAAAATGTTTTTTGTTAAATAAATTGCAAAACTATACATCTTAACTTATGTTTTCTTCTATCCATTAGCATTATATGTGAGCACATTTATGTAAATGCTTCTGTATTTATTTTAAACAACTGTTTATTCGTCAGTTGGAATTAGTTAAAGAAACCAAATTGTTTTTCTAATCCCTAATGAAAAATTATCTAAATAAAATGCAATAATTATATTGGTCTACATTAATACAATCAGACCCGCTTCGGTGGTCTAATGGTCTAAGACATCACTCTCGCAATAGACTGTACTATCGTTGACGGATTGATAAAGAACTGAATCCCGCTTTAGTGTAATGATATTTTTTCATTATTTTTCACTCTCCCTTCACGCAAATTCGGATACGCTTCCTCAAAATTCAAACTCCCTCATCATTAACCCACTAGCATGATTAGTAAATGAGCGTATAGTACCAGCAGGTAGTAAGTAATCAGTGGAGATAAAAAAATATAAATTAAAATACAATAATGACAACATCTAACTATTTTTAACGATGTGAATTAGATATATGTAAAGGTTTGTAAACATTTTCAAGATAATATGATTTTAAATAAGTTAAATGTAAAATTTTATTTTTATTGTTTAGCAACCTTCTTTGGTGGCTCGCAATGGACAATACTGATGATGACAGGGAGATCTGGGTTCGAATCCTGGTTGAGTGTACTGAAATGGGTTTTCCTAAATGGTTTTCCACCCTCCCGCCACGCAAATAAAAGTACATTTCCTCTAAACTCAGTTTTCTCATCTCTAATTTATTAGTGTAATTATTACACACTGTAGAGTTGTTCTTCTGGGGAGTGTTTATTTTTTTAAAATATTTTTCGCTGTTGATTTTAAGTTGTAAGGGAGAAGGCCTACTCGGGGAGTTGTCGTCCACTCTCTTGTTAGGATTCAGCGTGATGATTATATGGGTTCGGTATTACTACTATTTATATATGAAGAACGTTAATTTGCAGAAATTTGTTCTTATTAATTTGAAAGTATTTAATTCTGAGTAAGTATATTGTACACACGATGCAGCAGCTTAAGCTAGATTGCTCAACGCGTTGCGGACCATTTTAATATTAGATTGGAAGTCGAGTAAAAATTTGAGATTAGTTTGACGCGGACCACTTCTCAGTAAGACTGTTTGTTGAGTGAAGAGAGGAACCTTCTTTATGGGTATATGTTTCGAAAAAAAATCATTCTAGAGGCTTCTTTTCGTCTTACTCTCTTTCTTTAAGGAGGAGTGCTAGTGAGCGTGAGTTTAGGTAATTATATTTGAAGTTTTTATAGAATAAACATTTTTGGCCAAAAAAATCAAATATTTATTCTATAGGAACATTTAGAGTTTAGTTTTCTGCACATTCTAGTCACAACAGTTCTTGAATATCTGTCAAAGGTGTCCTGGAATTTAATGACAACTTTTTCTCTTTATTTAAAAACTTTGTCAAAAATGCGACTATGCTCATGAGAGATATTTTAGAACTATTGAGATTAGCATGTGCATAAGACTAAACTCTTGTTTATATAGAAGAAATACTTTATTTATTTTGACCAAAAAATATTTACGCTCTAAAAAGTGCAGAATTAATACACTAAAGTCGAAACTTGAATATAAGCTTACGACACAGAGTAATTGTAAAAAAAATGAAGAATATAAATGGTCACCCACTTGCGTGATAAGATTTCCTAACACATGTTGATGGATTTAGTTTTATGTTCTTAAACTATTCATTAAGTTTTAATATATTATTAAGGGTAGGAACTTTTGATTAAAATGATCATTAAATGAAAATCTATTTCACTACAACACGCGTATAAACTGGACAGGTAATAAGACGCGGTGTTAGAAAAAACAACAATTGCTTAGCACTAAGCACAGCTTGTGTGTTTGACTTGACACTGTCCCTGGAACCTTGTCCGGATTCAATGCCAACTACTCCTTTGCACATTGCTTGAATTTCCCTGCACGATTAATTTTGTCTTGATAAAAATGTTGATGTAGATATTTATTTATTTGACCACTTCTGATTCATTTTTTACTTAACCAGAATGAGTTAAGAATAATCTATTTTAAATTACTAAAAAAAATACCATCGAAAGATTATTTAAAATCTAATTATCTAGGCCTGTAAAAAAAAAAGAGAGCAATGTTTGACTAGAAAAAATAATTAATACGTCTTAAACAAACTACTTAATTTATGGCGAAAGGTGTCAGAGGTACTCCAATGGAACTCACTAGAAGTGGATAGGAAAGTGATTTTATGAAACAAATAATCTTAGTGTGTGTGTGGTTGGCGTAGAGCTTTGACCATCGTGTCAAAATCCCAAATGGCCTTGCACTCAATTTTTTGCCACGGAACGTTTGGTACACTCCCTCTGAAAAGATACCCGCTTAGACCAATCTATACATGACTTTTGTCTTAGTATGTGTAAGTAAATGGGAGGTATTTTGGATCAACCGAGATAAGATGTATGTACTAAGGCTAAACAAAATTATTCCTTTCATTTATTCTGACCTAAACTAATATAGTCCAATCAAACCTAGCCTAACCTAATCATTAAGCAAATTCCTTCAATTTTTGTAGATATAACCTATTGTAACCTAATAAAACCTAACCTTTAGGCGATATCCTTTCATTTTTGCAAACCTATCATAACACAACAAAGCCTAGCCTAACCATCAGGCTATTTTTATTTTCAGTTTCACAAACCTAATCTGACCTAACTTAACATTACTATCAGGCGATTGAACAGACAATTGCTATAGAAACGTGAGTCAGAAGTAAACAAACACACTAGTTAAGATTAACAGATGTTTTCACAACTGGTCCAAACGACCATTATATTTCAGCTAGGATAATCCCAGATTGCACCAAACGTCCTATGTGCCATTTTATTATGTAACGTGAGTTTGATAATATACATCGTTATAGTTTTATAATTTAAATAGCCTATTAACTTTTAGCAGAAATAGGTTTAGTACAAAACTTAATTATTAGTTTAAAGACCTTTGAGACAGAGATTTCAAAAACTTCCATTTCATGAGTAAGCTTTAATTCTAGACATATTGTATTTTAAAAAGTGAAACGTTGAATTTTGGCAATGATTTCTGGAATAGAACACAATATATTTTCTTAAATTTTTTCATATTTATTTTTATCACAGTGTCTAACTCCCGTTCAGGCTATACACATAATTATGTACTACTTACGCTAATGTGTTAGGCACAAGGAAGGTTGAATTTATCGGAAGTTTATCAGTATTTGCGTGTAGGAAGAGTGGAAAATCAGAAAACAATTTAGAAAAAAACCACCCTCAGTATAGCCAACTGGGATTCGAACTCCAACATCACCGTCATCGGTAGTTCAGTCTGTTGTGAGAGTAACGCCTTAGGCCATGTGGTCACCGCGGTTGATATTCTTTTTTTTTAATGAAAGCTTAATTATACACTGAGGATTGTCCAACCCTTTATTTATAAGAAAACCGCCTCGATGGCCACATGGTCTCGCAATAGACTTGCTGCCGATGAAAAGGAGATCGGGGTTCAATCCCGCTCGGGTGTACTAAGGGTGTTTTTTCCTGTCTGGTTTTCCATGCTACCTCTACTTAAATGTGGATAAAACTACCTCTAATTTCAACCTTACTTAGCCCTGAGACATTAGAGTAATTAGTAAAGTAGATGTGCGTATAACCCGAACGGGTAGTAAGACGCGGTGCTAATAATAATAATAATAATAATAATAATAATAATAATAATAATAATAATAATAATAATAATAATAATAATAATAATAATAATAATAATAATAATAATAATAATAATAATAATAATAATAGTAAAGTAGATAGGCGTGTAAACCTAACAGGTTGTAAGACGCTGTGCTAAAGAAAAATTCAAGAATATTCAAAGTATGGGGTTGGGTATTTTTGATTTGGGATTAAAATA
Source organism: Timema podura (assembly GCA_033556935.1). Taxonomy (NCBI): domain Eukaryota; kingdom Metazoa; phylum Arthropoda; class Insecta; order Phasmatodea; family Timematidae; genus Timema; species Timema podura. Next base: position 77,317,741 of record JAVRXN010000010.1, read on the forward strand.
AATATAGTAATAGTACTCAACTTATATTGATTTATATTTCAAATTGCAGCTTTAAATTCTCAAGACTACATTTGAGATACGTTTTTGTAAAATTACCGAGTGATGCGTAAACAGGACAGCTAGTTATTTTATTAAGTGTGATTAAAAATATCTTTCACGTTTTTGAAATAATGAGATAACATGTAGTTCAAAAGTATACTTTTTAAGACCTTCTATCATAGGTGGAAAAAAGCGTAGTATTGCTATAATATGTACTGTGCATATTAATTTAAAAAAATACATGTAGTCATTAAAAAGCCTTTATTAATAATATAAGATAATTGAAAAATTTGTGCTTACATAATTTTGAACAAAAAACATCTGCCATAATTCTTTAAGACATTACCTTGAAATTATTTGACGCCCAACACACGTTATTAAATATTTTACTATCTCAATACAATTTTAATGTTTAAACTTAAATTATGGTGACTCTTTGAATCAATTAACTTAGTTTATTTTAGTCCGAAAACAACACAAAAAACCCGTACAAGAAAAAAGTTACGTTATAATTTTAATTTCAATTGGGGCTGTATCATCTTTCCCATAAGGAACTTTATTTTCACCCACTTTGGTGGTTGAATGGTCCAAGATGTCACTCTTATAGTAGACTAGACCTCCGATAATGGGGAGATCGGGTTTTAAGCCCAATCAGGTGAAATGAGGGTTGTTTTAATTTTTTACTCTCCTTCTACGGAAGTAGGGGCACAATTCCTATAAATTCAACCTTTCTCATCCCTTACACACTAACGTAATAGGTACATATTTGTATAACTTGAAACAGTAATAAGATTTGATGCTAAAAAAACTCCTTTCCATTCGAAATTCAGTGAGAAATCTAAGAAAATCCTTTTGCCTCCTGGCTATAATCACAAGGCTCTCCGATCCTTACCATTTATCATAGAACGTGTTATCCATTCTCAATGAAGCACACATTACTAAAAGCAAGGACTACTTTTTTAAGTAGCTATTTAAAAATTATTCTCTTTAATTATTGAGTAAGAAAACTTGAAATTTTAAAATGAATAAATCCGATTAAAAAGTTATCTATTCTAATTATAGATCGTGCTGCTGATGTAATTATGATTGTATATTTATTTAATGGTTCTAAATGATTTAATACTCGCTTAAGTGGCCGAACAGTCTAAGGCATCACTCTCGTGTTAAACTGGCCTCCTGGTCATGGTTGAGACCGGTGACCGAAGCCTGGTCGGGTAAACTGTTTTTTTTTTTTTTTAATTAATGGTTTCCACTCTTCTTCCATGCGAATGCAGATACATAATCTTAAAAATGCTTCCCTTTTCATCCCTCCCTCATTAGAGTAATTATCATATAAGCCAATAACCTGAACAAGTAGTAAGACACAGTGCTAAAAATATCAAAAATATAATAAAAAGCTTAATGAGCTCATTCTGAACACATTCTGAACACAGCACACCTCCTACAAACTAGAAGATACATTCAGACCTTGTGAATAAAATCTAGTAGATTTACAAGAATGCCTATAAAATAAAGTGAGTTCTTAGGATTATGTACCGGAGATATAGAAAAAACCAGGATTTAGAGGGCGTGTAGATAGTCACAATTAGATCGGTGTTGCATATGGATTTTATGAGCATGTAATTATTTACAGCTATATCAGCGTTTCAAAGGCGTTTAAATATGTATAGCTAAACCAGGATTTATAAAGACCTTAGATACTCACAGCTAAAAAAGAGTTTCAAAAGTGTGTGGATATTTACAGTAAAACCAGGGTTTCCATAGCAGTCACTTAACACAGATAAACCAGGTTTTCAAAAGCCTGCATTTATACGTAGCTGAATCAGGGTTTCGAAATCCGACAGTTATCACAGCTAAACCAGGGTTTCGAAAGCTGGCAGCTATCACAGCTAAACCAGGGTTTTGAAAGCTGGCAGCTATCACAGCTAAACCAGGGTTTTGAAATCCGATAGTTATCACAGCTAAACTAGGGTTTTGAAATCCGATAGTTATCACAGCTAAATCAGAGTTTTGAAAGCCAGCAGTTATCACAGCTAAACCAAGGTTTCTAAATCCGATAGTTATCACAGCTAAACCAGGGTTTTGAAAGCTGGCAGCTATCACAGATAAACCAGAGTTTTGAAAGCCAGCAGTTATCACAGCTAAACCAAGGTTTCTAAATCCGATAGTTATCACAGCTAAACCAGGGTTTTGAAAGCCAGCAATCACAGCTAAACCAAGGTTTCTAAATCCGATAGTTATAACAGCTAAACCAGGGTTTTGAAATCCAGCAGTTAATCACGGCTTAAACCAAGGTTTAGAAAGCCGGTAGTTAATCACAGCTAAACCAAGGTTTCGAAAACCGGCAGTTAATCACAGCTAAACCAAGGTTTTGAAATCCGATAGTTATCACAGCTAAACCGGGGTTTCGAAAGCCGACAGTTAATCATGGCTAAACCAAGGTTTAGAAAGCCGGCAGTTATCACAGATAAATCAGGGTTTAGAAAGCCGGCAGTTATCACAGATAAACCAGGGTTTTGAAAGCCGGCAGTTAACCACAGCTAAATCAAGATTTTGAAAGCTGGCGGTTATCACAGCAACACCAAGGTTTTGAAAGACTTTAGCTATTTATATATTCACTTGTAACACCTAAGGGGTGGTAACAGTCTCTGTGCAGAAATATCCTTTCCGTTAAACGCGCTAAAATAAAGACAAGCTATATCTTATAATTATCTGTCAGTAGCTCTGATTTTACAACAGGTAGAGTCGAGGTAATACCGTTCATTTTTTCTGGGTAAATACTAACAAAAACAGTTATAGCTCCAAATGGTCTAAGACGTCACTCATGTACTGCCAATGATGGGATATTAGGGTTCAAATCCCGATTGGGTGTGGTGATTTTTTTCCCTAAACGGTCTAGCACTTTACTTCTGCACAAATGCGGATAAAGTTCCTCTAAATTCAATCTGGTTTGTCCTTACCCCATTAGATTGAATATACATTTGCGTACTATCCAAAAGGGTACAAAGGCGCGTTGACAAAATAAAAAAAAAACCGAATTAACTAGAGGTAGATGGCTCTATCTATACCATTCGTTCCAAGGTCGGAGGCATGCAAGCCACCCTAGAACATAGCCACGATCAACGCAAGACCTTGGTACGTCGCAATTGAGGGGGAAAGCAAGCACTAATTTAGTGCCCAAGGCCAGGATTACACGCTTCATTAAGACGCAACTCCCCCCTCCCCCCCAAAACTCACGAGTCTCCTGCCCTATACCCCTCACCAAAAGCTTGTGTTTTCACTCTTTTTAACAATAAGGGAGTAAGTCTAGACATCTCTCGTCCATCCCGCATCAGTGGTCACACTGTCTAATGAGTCATACTCATAATAAACTGAGTTTCCAGTGATTGAGAGGTCCAGTTTTAAAAAAAACATCATCGGGTGTACTTTGGGTGGTTGTTTAATAGTGTTTTATCATCTAGTTTTTCACATCATTTCTCTAGGTTAATAAGGGTGCACTTACTTTCTTTCTTTGTTTTCATTTTTTTTATAGAACCATGTCTTACGAACCGTTTTAGTTACACACACATATATAGTAGTTGCATTATGTGTTAGGGATGAAGAGTGTTACTATTAGAGGACGTGTACACGCACTAGCTTGGAGGGAGAGTGGAAAACCATATAAGGAAAACCACCCTCAGTAAACCTGACCGGGATTTGAACCTAATCACCCTGTAATCAAATTTCGTAGATTACGGTAGGCAGGACATGCACCGCGAAAGGGAAAATCAAGAAACTTCTTCAGGGTAATGACTGGCAAACCCAATGGGAAGAGACTATTGAGAAAACCTTAACACAGATGGGAGGATAACATTATAATGGATCTGAAAGAGATAGGGTGTAATATTGTGGACTGGATAGAACTAACTCAAGATAGGGATATGGTGTAATGAGGTGGACTGGATAGAATTAGCTCAAGATAGGGATAGAGTGTAATGAGGTGGACTGGATGGAACTAGCACAAGATGGGAATAGGTGGAGTACTTTTGTAAGTATGTCAATGAACTTTTGAGTTACTTATGACAGAGAGTAAGTAAGTAAATTTATTTTGCAAACGAAATTTTCTTTAACTATTGTACTGATTCTGTGAACAATATACCACGCTTTCTCCATTCAAAAAAATACCGAGTACATAATAATAAAAGTTAAGTCGTGTTCTTATTTAGTACATTAAAAAAACTACTCTGTGGATTTAAAGTTAAAATATTTACTTTAATTTCTACTAGGATTTGAAGTTAATATTTATTTACCCTTGGTAATCGAGTTATAGAGAAGACAAATAATTAATATCAAATTCGTTAGTAAATTATATTCATAGACAATAACTTTGGCTCGTGTTGTTTAAGACACAAGTCTCGTAATCTATGTTAAAAAATTTAAAAAAGATTCCCAAGGTACTTGATATGAGCTATTTTGAGCGGCAGCCATATTTAAACGGTTAGCGAGATTTAAAAACTATATACACCCTGTTTAACCTGAGATGCAACGGTCCTACCTGTATGTATTATAAACTACTATCCTATGTTATAAGCTATACCGTAGCGGAGTAGTGTAAGGTAAGCTTGATAACTTACATGGTAGACGAAGGGTACATACATCTTTTAGACTGGTTTAGAAATAAAATCACTCATCAGTAAACTATAATTAATTTGAGGGCTAGGGCTCAAATCAGAAAACTTCCCAAGATGCAGCCCTGAAAAATATAAATATAAATTTTGAACAAAATCGATTTAACCGTTTAGAATCCGTAGATAGACAGTAAAACAGACATAACCTTGTAAAATCCACTTTTTTGGGTTAGTGCTAAAAATAAAAAAAAAGTAAAGATTCGTCATAATACTAAGAGATATTTCTTACGATAACAATAATTTATCTTAATATGAGAGAGTAATAGCACAAACTTTCTCATATTGAGTATTATAATTTCGAAGATGATGTTCAAAGATAGATTTTTATTAAGCTACCCTTAAAAGGGTTATTCATAAAAAACAAATATACCCTTTTGTTAATCACAATAAGCACTTTATATATAAATTCTAAACCAGATTGTTCAATTTAAAATTTAAAATTTTCAAAAATAAATTATTTGTAAACTATCCTAAAATTTTTTATTTCTAAAAATTAAAACCTTTTCTTATTTGTCAAGAAATACTATTCACAAATTCTTATAATGTATTCTATCTTCAGGGTCAGTTTAAAAAAATTCAAATTTTTAATAATTTGCTGAGTTGATTAATTTGAAATAAATAAAAATGTATTATTAATGATAGATGTAAAATAGTCTAATGACACCAATTTTGAACCAAATCGCTAAATACATTATTTAAGTATTCAAATTGAATAGACAGTCATCAGTAAACTTCCCATATCCAAATCTCCTCCCCAAAACCAGTATACAGCTTTATTTATCATGTTAATTTTAAAACACTCGTTCAGATAAACATTTTAAGAAAAAAACTTTATAGCCATTTTCAAAATAATTAGAATTTAAAAAAATCACTCTAAAGTAAATAACCTTTATTGAATTTTTACCCAAATCAAAGTATACAGGGCTATTTGTCATGCCAAACACACCCAAAATACCCATTTGATACCATATTGTTAGGGCTATTTTAAAAATATTTCCACTTTTTGAAAAATCAATAATCATCATCCAGAAATGAGTTTTTCCTCCAAAAACAAGTAAACATGGCTATTTGTTATGTCAAACACTATTAAGATACCAATTTGGAACCAAATCTTTAAAGCCATTTGTAAAATATTTAAAAGTTTTTTTAAAAGTCAGTTTTCAGTAAACTTCCCTTCATTAAATATATTCTCAAACACCAACTATATAGTGCTATTTGCCATTGCAAACAAATCCTAGATATGCACTTTAAACAAAATCGTTACAACCATTTTTCGATAAATTTGGAATTTAAAACAAATACTCTTCAGTTAACTACCCTTTATTGAAGGGCTAGGGTAAAAAAAAAAATATTACCCTATAACATCTAACAAAATCCATCAATCCGTTTTGGATCCCCACAGAATTTTAAGATTCATTTTTTTGGGTTTGTTTTCAAATAAAACGTAAAAATTTGTCATAATCTCGAGAGCGAATTTTTTCACGATCACAATACCTTATCTTTATGTGTGAAAGTAGAAAAAAAATTACTTATGGTGTATTTCTATATGACTACATTTGTAAAATATTTGGTCAAAATTGGTTTTATATAAATATATATAATATATATGTATAAATACTTTCTGTAATTTATTGGTGAATTTAGATAATTTATATAAATAAATTCGGTATTCAATTGTTTTAGTGGCTATTTTAGAACTATATATAGTCATCCTAAAGTTAATACGGGAAATTTTACTCATTGAGCTAGTTTTTTGATCCAACGTTGGCTAATTATCTTTTTTAAATAGATTACCATGTAGCCTCTATAGGACTATTGTTGATCAAAGAAAAATAATTAAATGTATGTGTGTAGTTTATAGAGCATGTAATGCATCACGTTTGTTTTATATCCGATAATTAGACCACCCTTATGACACTCCTCATAATACAGCATGTAAAATTTGATCGGACTTTGACGCTTTTAATTTACATGATTTGCCGCAATGTGAACTAGCACTGTGATCGCTGGATATCATTGTTATGAATATGTGACGTATAAATAGCTGTTTTTTTATTGTTTTATACAAACACTTTTGTAAATCCTTAGAGAAATATGTTGTTGAAATAATGAAATAAATAATATATTTACGATATGACTCTTATATTTAAAAAAAAAATACAATTTATATTTGGATGGAGCATACATCTTTGGTTAGAGACCCTAATTGAGTTTTAAGGGTTTAATAAATAGTTTAGACGTTTTAAAATAGTGCAATTATTATTATGCTTTCTTTCATTTGTATGCCTAGTTAAAAGGTACCTTTTAACTCTTGACTTTTGAATGCCATTTCATCTTTTTAATTTCGTCTCAATTTTCAGACAAATTATTCAAGATGTCACCCGATTGGATTCAAACACGAATTCCTCAGTTGGCATGAGCTAACTTATATGACTGTCATATATGTGCCCTCATCCTTTAATAAATTTTGTTTAAAAAGATAAACTTACAATTTAAATACTACACAATATGTAAAAGTCAACGTCCAGTGTACTGAGCTAATTTTAATAAAAATAATATATTTATGATATCGTGCATTCTACTTAGAAAGGTCCTTATTTTATATTAATTGTTTTCTCTCATCACGATATTAACTAAAACCATAAAATGAAAACTTAATGGTTCAAACTTCTCTGTAATATTTGAATTGCGTGCTAATATTCAGAGATACTACCGCTTTTTGGCTTCAATGTCTGATCACTGGAACTAAAGAGTATCCCAACCCATCTTAGAGATTGAATTAGACCAAAATATTGATGAGACTCACATTCTTGTTTTTTAATATATCTGGATAAACTTAATAGATTTGACTTCATAAATCTGGCTCATTACTTGTACTAGTTTAATAGTTAAATAACATATTTTTTTAATAATACACTAAGTGGTAATTACATTTTTTTATCTAAAAACGCGTCAGTAGTCACATGGTGTAAAGCGTCACCCTGTAAATAGACTGGATGGCAAGTGAAGGGGAAGTCAGGGTTCGAATCGTTACTGGCTTTATAAAGTGTAGATTGTTTTTGATGTCTTCTTACCGTACCTCCATGCAAATGCGGATACAATTTCTTTAAGTTCCAACTTTCTATTTATACTGTAGCGTATTTATATATATATATATATATATATATATATATGCCTAACGGGTAGTGCGTTGTGGTAAATCAAATAATATATTATATATTTTTTATCACAATCTCATTTTTGATAATATGGCAATAGTCCGAATGAGTAGTAAGAAGTGATCAAAAGAATAAGTATTAAAAACTATAAATGTTAGTTATTTTATAGTATTTTATTTCTGCGATGATTAATACAATGAGTTTCTGCGCGTGCACTATCCAAAGGGGAAGTTATAAGCGCACATAGATTACAGAATTTTCACACAAAAACAGTCCATATAATGGTACAAATTCCTTCTTTTAAGGTATTCCTTAGTCTTGGGCCCTAATCCCCCCCTCCTTCTTCTCAACATTTAGTTCACTCTACTAACCATTCGACCACAAAGAGGATCTATTTAATGAAGAAGGAAATCAAGTCAGAAGAGAAAACTCTCCCTACTTGCATAAATGAACTACCAAGTTACAACTAAACAACGAAAGGAAGGGGCGAAACTAATTAAAACTTCTAAATTACTTTATTTAATACTTTTAATACACATAATAAACAATGATTAGTTTCCGTGAATGAATCCGTCTGGTTCTTTCGTATATATATGTATGTGTAGACTATTCTTACAAATGTAAATTCCTGACCTTTAATTAATATGTGTAGATAAAAGATATATTTAAGGTACCATTCATCTGCCCAAAGAGAAGCAAGTTAAACTAATCGGGAGCCCATTATTTGAAGAGTGGAAACACATATTGCCACAACGACGAGGGAAGAAATATTACAATAATTGTATGAACATTCTTAGTTTTAATTAATAATGTAAAGATAAATTATATAGAAATGTAGTAGTACAGTAATAAAGAAGTATTATTGGAAGCTTTTTATAAATTTTAGGTGAACTTTATTATTAATAAATCAAATAAGACATATTTCTAGAATGGCAAATGTTTGTGACTTTCAATCAATTTTGATTATCCTATATATTCAGGGTCTACCTTGCATTGTTCCACTATAAAACAGCTCCTAAGATAAGTCCATAGTGTATTCCGTCAAGGTAAGAGAGCTACCTTTTAGTGTAAGCGTGGTGTACTGTACATTCCACCTAGCCTGAAATAGCGCAAGCTTGCCTTGCTTGGTTCCACTACTAGGCAGGTTTAATAAAAAGGTTCAGAGTTTAATCAGTCAAAGTGGGATTGTTTTATTTCTATTTTTAGGCCTATTTTTAGCAGCTCGTTTTACTACCTGTTCAGTTTATATGCATATATACTAAATACGCCAATAAATTAGAATGAGGAAGGTTACATTTAAAGCTCTATTCTAATATTATTCTACCATCTGCGTCTAGGTCTTCCCTACGATCTCTTTTCATTGGATTTTCCTGGCAATACCTTGAACACGATTCTAGATACTTCCATTCACGCTGCATGTCCTGCCCAACGTTTTTACGAGATTTGATTATCCTAACAATGTCTTGTAAAGTAGAGGGTATGTAGCTCATCATTTTGTAGCATCCTCCTAAGTGGCGTATCAAGGGGTGGGTGGTCCGCAACAGGTACCATCGGTCAAGGAATGTGTCAAAAAGGAGTAATTTTGTAGAAAAAAAAAGTAGAATAAGCAGAATAAAATGAAAATGAGTTGAAAAATACTATTAATGGTTTAAATAAAATAAAAGTAGTATTATAATTATTATTATAATTACTAGGGGCTATATTTTAAGTTCACTTCTTTAACTGTATTTTATTAAGTTAAAGTTTGCTTTATTTCCAAGGGCGAGACCCACTCCGGGCATCAAATGACCTTGTCCCATCCCTGCTCCTCCACTACCCACTGACCTCATCCCTTTTTGGACCAAATATCTCCCAAAGCACCTTGTTTTGAAACAACTAATTTTGTTTTTGTCATTTAAGGTAAGAGACCATGTTTTACACCCATATAAAACAACCGGTAAAATTATTGTTTGGTATATTCTGAGTTTAACATTCCTTGACAGCAGGCAAGATGTCAACAACTTACTGACCAAGTAATAGCATGCATTTCCCGACTGTATTATTTTCCTAGTTTCCACCCTAATATCATTATTGCTGTTTAAAATGATTCCTCAATATTTAAACTCGTTAACTATGTTATGGGTTATGTTATGAGTTATGGGGGAGATGGGCTCAATTCCCGATCGGATGAACTAAGGGGATTTTTTTCCTTAATGCTATTCCACTTTCCTTCCACTAAAATACTAGTACATGTCCTAAAAATACACTATTCCTAATTTCTAACACATTAGCGTAATTAGTACATAATATTATAGCCATAACGAGATGTAAGAAGTGGTGCTAAAAATTAATTATTACTTTTATCTGTACATACTAACAGTAGAGAGAAGAGGTTAGAAATGTTTACATAAAATATACTAAAATTTGTATGAATGAATATTATAAAACAATTTGGAAAACCCCACCTCATGAAATAAAAAGGAAATTTCACTATTATTGACCTTTCGGCTACCGGAAGATCGCACTAGACAAGAATGAAGCCTTTATTTGCGTGACAATCGCTTTAGTTCAGCACCATTTAATCAAATGCAAATACTTAGTAGTAAAAAACTTTGCATATTCAATCATAATTTTTATATTTGAGTTTCAAATACTATGAAAATATAAAAAAAAATTCTATCACGCCATGTACACAAAATATATGCGCATGTACACACAAAAACATACATTGATTAAACACACACTTAAATATATACATAGTCCATACACACATTCAGGTACATGCATAAAACACACATTTAAATACACACATATGCACACAATCATACACCCATTATATACAAACCTATATATATATAGGCTCATAGACACACCTGTATGTACACACATTTAGATACACTTATATACATAAATATATACTCTTATAAAAAGATATATATTTTAATTGTAGATATATACACAAATAAAAAAATTATAAAACACAAATACACATAAACATATATTAAGAACACATATGCACAAACAAACACACACATAAATACACACCCAGATACACATATAAAAAGTAACATAAACATGCAAACAAAACTAGACACATATACCTATTTATATTTTATATCAACCAAACACAAAGAAACATACATGGACAATACTAACTCATACAAAAGCTTACACACAACTAAATATACATATATAAAAATTACATACAGGCACACATCCTAACCAACCATTTATACATATATAAATACTAACAGCAATATACAAATATCCACACAAACACTACAACATATACAAACATTCTAATATTCACATACAAAAATAAACAAACATACACATATATACTATCACATATAAACTTACATGTGTGCGTTTATACTATTTATATAATATACATACAATAAAATGTAATACATTATAGACATACTACTGCCATCTTATAAAACTATTTTTTATTATTCTACCAATAGTGTAGTAAAGATCCTTTCTGTTATAGAATTATTATATAACGGATGCAACATTCAAAACTCATGGGTGAATAAACCTTTATAGTTCGCATATTTTATTGAAAGAATATTTAAATAATTCATTCATCAACAAGAGATCTAACGCCGTTACAGAATAAAGATACATATTTGCATATTTTAAGATCGGCAAACATATTTCAATAAGTTTGTAGATCTCCAAAGCGCTACAGTAAAATGTAAAAATGAATACTTAAAGAATCAATCATCCATACTATAAAATGGTACTATACAAACTATCAAAATTAACCGAATCGATCCTATCCTATTATTAAACACAGTCCCATAAATGAGTCTTTCTTCGAGGATGAACCAAGTGAAAACTGAGATGAATGAAACGACCAGGAAATATATAGAAATAGATGCGAAGAATAACAAAATTTGTATAATGGATCTCCATTTGAAACCCTTTTGGAGATGTATCAATTGAAATGCCGTTGCAAAATATCCCTTAAAATCTATAAGGTAAAGGATATAGACCTTTATTTAGATTCGTTCGTATATGCAAAGCGGTAGAAATTCCTTAGGAAAGAGTCGGGTAAAAGAGCTAGGAAATGAAACAGGTAGATACAACGTGTGGGAATTGGTCCAGAGCACAGATACTTGCAGGTAGACATAGTTTGCTTAACAAAAGAGAGCGTAAAGGTTTTTTTTTATTTTGCAAATCGACCTTAGGTATTCGTTCATTTTTTCATCTCCTGTTATTGTTCCGTATGGCAAGTATGCATAGCACAATCCTTGTATTTATAGGGGGGAGATGAGGTTTTACCACTTTAACCCTTTGCATATTCAACTCACTTTTCTTTCATAGGTAAAATAAGGGGGTAAGGGGTATGCCACCCATAGCCCCGGGTTGTCTTTTTAATACTCCTCTTTTCTTTTTTTTTTCTTTTTTTGCATGGCACTGATAGACCTACCATAAATCATGATCGGAAATATAAATGTCATGATATTAAAATGGAATCAGAAATAATTTAAAGTAATGCGTTGGATAAGGTTCGTTTGAAAACATTTTCCCATGGCATCAAGAAAATGCGGGAATAAAATCAATCATTAAAGTATTTTTCAAAAGCTGTTTGTTGCCTTTATTATATCTTAGTTATATTTCTTAAGGACGTTGACTTCCTGTGAGGAGCAAGTCAAGATAAGATTTCCCATTTTAATTTATTTACTTTAAATAATCCTAAAAATAGTTTTATATTCTCCAAAATCCACGATCTTGAACTTTTTTTTGCAAATGTATTTTTTTAAATCGTCTAAACTCAGGCTATTTTGTTGATTCATGATAAGGCCTTTAGGAATCTTTTTGCTCTGGAAGATTATGTGTATATATGCATATATATGTGTATATATGTATGAAATGCAAGTCAATGCTGTACAGGCGAAAACAGTCGAGTGAGTGTTTATACTCGTCAGTTGAAGAGGGGAAGTGTTATTAGTAGATACACAAGAGGCCTCACAGGGTGAATTGCTCCTTTTCTTTGCTCGCTTTTTATTTAGTACTTTAGCGTCTAATTGTGATTGTGCTTAGAGTGCATAAGTGCATCAAGTTTAAGATGCAAATCACTTCACAAAATAGTTTATATTTCACCAAGTAGGTAATGTAATTAATAATACAAAGATCATCTTAAAATCCTATTGGAAATATTGCGACTTTTGGTCATTCATATCTGAGGCTGTTAATCAGTTTAAAGATTCTCCGTTTAACCTGAAAAACAGCAGTTTTTCCTTATTGGATTACATTATGGTTTTATCTTGTAAGCTACGCGATAGTGGAATCATTTAAGGTAAGCTCGCTAGCTTTAAGAGTAAATAGAAGGTACGTTTTCTACATTTCAAGTTGTCCCAATAAGCTAATGTGTTAGGTGTGTGATTTGGACAACTAGTGGCATATTAGAATATATCCCATGGTCATTTAAATATTTTTGGTTAAGAAATGTAGAGACCTGAGTAGAAGAGGTCAGTCATTGGAAAGTGTACACCAATGTTTGAGTAATCTTAATTTTGCATTTCTCATATGGCCAAATATTATTTATTTGCTTTAGTTAAAATACAAAAATTATATAAATACGAGAAAAGCGTGTATAAAATGATGTAAAATATTTGACATGATATTTAAAAAATTATATCGTATCTATTGGACTTTTTTATAATTTTTTTTTACAAAAACACCTATTTGAATATTTTAATTATGTATAGTTTTACTTTTAGTAAAGGTAATCTATGGGAAATTAGAGTTTATCACAAATCAATTTTATATGTTGAGATCCTAGTATTATTATTTTTTGCCCTGCAATATAAACTGGATTTATAATATATGCGTATGAGCCAGTGTATGGAAAACATCGCTCATATTATTTCATTGACTTAACCCTAGCAATCCTAAGGAGTGGTTTCTCAAGCTCACCATTCAATATTTTATGATATTAAAACCTAAAAATCCAATAGTCAATGCTATTATGTATGCTTTTAGTGAGGATTACTCTACCTAGACATAATATTCTGAAAATTGAAAAATGACGTCTGGACATGGGAATCGACCCCGTGACCTTTGGCTTAGTACGCCAATGATCTACCACTGAGTTATCCAGGAATCGTCCCGTGCCCATGGTCATTCTTCACTTATATTTTTAAGGCAGAGTCTATGATGGACGAGAGGAAATCATCGGCTACAAATGTGTGATTTTATTAAGATCACGAGCTATCAGATAAGGCAGCCACCTTCGACTCGGTAGTTGGCTTTTTGCTGCCACTTGTACAATGATTATAATTGTAAGGGATTGCATACTTAAGAATCAAATATCCAAATCTATTATTTAAGCTTTTAGTGAGGATTACTCCATCTAGATATCATATTAGCTCTAGATATAATGCTAGCTCGTGATCTTAATAAAATTACACATTTGTGCCGACGATTTCTGCACGTTCATCATAGACTCTGCCTTAAAGATATGAGTGAAGAATGACCCTGGGAACGGGATTCCTGGGCAACTCAGTGGTAGATCGTTGGCGTACTAAGCCAAAGGCCCCGGGTTCGATTCCCATGCCCAGGTGTCATTTTTCAATTTTAAGAATTAAAACTCTAATTTAAATAAGAATAAACTCAACTTACACGTTGTTAACTTTTACCTACTCACCCAAGCAGTTTAGTGTTTTATTTGTAAACAGTTGGTCAACTATTACAGTTTTTTTTAGTATAACTAATTTAACTCCCATTTTTAGATGAGGGGTATTACTCTTTTCATTTCAGTTTTGGCAATATTATTAAGGAATCAAATAGCCGAAGCTATTATTTATGCTTTTTAGTGAGAAATTCTCCATCTAGATCTCATATTTTGAATATTGAAAATGGGAGATATCATGTAATGAGGTGGACTGGGTATAACTAGCTCAGCAATAAACTCTCTAGTGTCTAATGACAAAGAGTAAATAAGTAATAGTATCTCTTCATACTGCTACTTCGTAAGCACTCTAAAACTCAAAATATTTTTACTGTCTCTGGCTATCTTATAGTATTATGCGTGTGCACAAGTCCATCATTATCAGCAGATCAAAATAATTAATTTAAAAGAACAAATTATAAAGAATGACTTTCAAACAACTCTAAAAGTATTTGTCTTAAGGAGAAATGAGAGCCACCTGCAAAAATAATGCATTTAGTTCTGCCATTGAGAATAAAGCCCCGGACTCTTGTGTGAAATATTTTTGTCATTCTTTAGCACTACATGTGGTAGAAATGTGGTAGATACAAGGGACACTCTAGGCTTGTGACGTCTCACGTGTGTGTGTTAGACTGGTGAGTTCTAGGGCGTGGGATGGTCAGGACAGGTGTTACTGTGGCCTTCACTCCACATTACACAATGACACCAAATAACTGAATGATTCCCAGCTAAGAGGGCACTGTTTAAAACTCTTGTATTGATGGTCTACACATGTGTTACCAAGGCCTTCACTCCACATGCACTCTGACACCAAATAACTGAATGACTCCCAGCTAAGAGGGCACTTTTTAAAACTCTTGTATTGATGGTCTACACATGTGTTACCAAGGCCTTCACTCCACATGCACTCTGACACCAAATAACTGAATGACCCCAGCCAAGAGGGCACTGTTTAAAACTCTTGTATTGATGGTCAAGACAGGTATTAACAGGTTCTACACCGGACATCACACTCAGACACCAAATAACTGAATGACTCTAAGCCAAAAGTTCACTGTTTAGAAGGCATGTATTGATGGTCAAGACAGGTATTACCGGGTACTACACCGGACATTACACTCAGACACCAAATAACTGAATGACTCTAAGCCAAATGTTCACTGTTTAGAAGGCATGTTTTGATGGTCAAGACAGGCTTTACCATGACCTTTCCTCCGCATTAAACAATGACACCAAATAAATGAATGACTCCAAGAAAAAAATGCATTGTTTAACTCTAATAAATTGATGGTCAATACAGGTGCTAACAGGTCCTACATCGGACATTACACTCAGACACAAAATAACTCATTGACTCCATGACAATAGAAATATGTTTAAAACTCATGTACGATGGTCTTCACTCCACACCAACTAACTGAATGGTTCCAAGTATAGATTAAAAAAAAGTCCTTTAGATCATACCTGCAACAACGTAGCAGACACTAAGGTTAGTGGGTAGTAAACACAAGGTAAGGGCAGTATTTTTGCAATTTTCATATCAATACATGTTTTTTGGTCAAAATATATCCAGTAACTCTCTAGTATTAGTATAGAATTTAATTTTCTTCACATGGTAATATCAACAGTATTTGAATATCCGTCAAGGGTGTCCTAGAATTTAATGACAACTTTTTATCTTGATTTAAAAAGTTTTATCAACAAATGCTGATATGCTTATGACAGATATTCAAGAATTGTTGATATAACCATGTGAAGAAAATTAAACCTTGTGGTTTTTACAAGAGCGATGTTTTATTTATTTGGTCTAAAAAATGGTTTTACTATAAAAACTGCAAAAACACTTCCCTTAACTTGCGTTCCCTAAAATCCTATCTTAACGGGGTGTCCCTCGTTATTCCTCATTGAATGGCACGTAGACTTGACTTCAAGCTTGTAATGTCTGGTTTGTTTGTTACGGGTAGCTAGGTTTTAGTTTAAATCCAGGCTGGATATATTTAAGTTTTCTTTTATAAATATTTTAAAACTATTCCTTGTTATTAGATTTTCTCTAATTATAAATTCCTTTTCCCAACCTTACGTACATTCATTACTGTTTCTAGCCTGAGGCCTGGGTAAGTTTTTTTATTTAACATATATAATATTTTCCACTACCGGCTGTCTAGCTAGGCCTGTCGTAGCTTTAATTTTCTTATAATCTATCTTAATACTAGGACAGATACAACATCCAGTCTCCAGCCGTTAATTTATCAATTTGAAAGGGTAAACCCAAATTATCATCAGTGATACATTTTCGGCCATGCTAGGAATCAAACCCGGGACAAATAGCTCAGTAAGCAGCCACGCTACCGACTGAGTTAAGGTGTTGGACTCCTGATCTCAACCTAAAATATCTAATTAAACGTATATAGCCTTGAATGTTAGTAATACATAAATAATTATATGTATTCTTCATGGTGCCGTGATAATGAGAATGTTCACTATATTTTGTGGAATCTAGTGTCACTGTGTTTTACAGGTCAGCTCTTTTGATAATTAATATGACTTCATGTCTTTATCTATTCTCAGAATATGCAGATAAAATATTTAAGTAAAGTCATAGGGAAATAACACCTTTACTAAGTAATCTTTTGCTTGAAAATAAATATCCTGAATCTGCTGCCTTATTTTTTAGCTACTCGCCTTCAATCAACGACAAATATAAACAGCCGTGATTTCTTAATTAAAAGTATGTAGTAATGTTAAAGTTCATATTAATTTATTACATCATCTATAAACTAGCTTATCCTAGACCAACACATAGAGTATTTATCAAATAGCTCTATCCAGAATGCCAGGATAGAAGGTATCATACACATTGTTCTTCCTATTGAAAATATGAATAAGCTGATTAACTTTTTATATAATTTGATTGGGGTCTTAACGAATATTTTATAATTTGATTATATATATTTTAGATTTTAAATAATAAATATAATTACATTTTTACTCTTGGTTCTTTTGACTATATTTTTAATTCTGGATTTGTGATCCCATTTTTATTTATAAAAGTAACATTTTGAATGGCGGTGAGAATTAATTATTGTACTGTTTATTTGTTGTGTGTTTACATATATACTTGATATATTTGGAGAGCTTTGAAATATGGTGCTGGAGAAAACTGGACAAGTTCAGGTGGTGACAAATGAAGAAGTCTTAAGAAGAGTGGGTGAGAAGAGAACCATTTTGGATATGATTATTAGGTACAGAGCAAACTGGATCGGATACATTCTTAGGATGAACTAACTTGTACATGACATCATAGAAGGAAAGGTTGAGGGAAAGAGGAACTTAGGAAGAAGGAGGATTCAAATATTGGATAACTTGAAGGAAAGAAGGAAATTCTGGTAGATGAAAAAGACTGAGTGCATTAGCGGTCTAAGTTCATTGACAAATGGAATGTACCTGAACATTTGAATAGATGTAAATATATGTATGTTCTAATTATATAACCTATATATATAAATAATTAGGTTATATGATTAGAGCTAGGTGGTTTTATTTGTTGGGCTGTTCATTTCTAGAATTCAATTAAATATTTTTCGGTTGGCTGATTTATTATTTTAATAGCTATAAATAATTAATGTTGTATGCCGTAGCTTATTACACATTAGGTCTATTCACATATTAAACTATTTGGCTAGGAATCAGGAAGGTGGAGTTTATTGGAAATGTACTCTAAAATTAAGAGCCCATCTCACAGCGATTCACCAGAATATAAAATATAAAATAAAGGTCGAGCTAGAAAACTTATATAAGCGTGCTTTAATGAATTATTCATTTGATAATAGTGAATTTGGAACATTTTTTCTCAATTAAAAATATATATTTCAAATTTTTTAATATGTTAAAGCTATTTTTCTCGTACCATTTCAAATGTTTTTTATAAAATATATTACAGAAAACTACACCGCAATTACGCGTCTTGTTCGAGCTACATTAAACACCTAAGTTAGATGTTAGATGTTATGTGTGATGGTCTCAGCATTGATATGGTGGTGTTATATTCATTGTATGTGCTCGCATATGACTCAACTACAATGATACCCTTTTGATGATAGTAGAATGTATTGACTTAATGTCATTGGGCACTCACTTGACAAGATGGTGAATAGGTTAATGTTTAGCCTAACTATAACAAATATTTGGTAATTTTTTTAGCACCCGTTTGGGTTATACGCTTATGTATTAAATACGCTAATGGTTCTATTGATGAGCAAGATTATATTTATATGAAATGAACCCGCATTTGCGTTGAGGGAGAGTGGAAAAACCATTTTAAATATAACACCCTCAGTACACCCAACCAAGATTTGAGCCCCGTTCTCCCCGTCATCGGCAGTCTAGTCTACTGCGAGAGTAGTACCGTAAACCATGTGGGTGGTAGCTCATTAAATTATTGCATATCATCGATGTTAAGTAGGTCAATGACCTGTTTTCTCTAACTGTTTATTTGTAGAAACAATGTATGTATTGAATCTGACAGAACTTGTCATTAATTTGTAGAACATTTAATGATTTTTAGCCTGTGACGTGAAATTTTAGGTCATTTCACAAAGTTTTTTTTTTTATAAATTAGTTCACTAACATGATTTATATCCAACATGTATTTGGTTTAAAAAAAAAAAGTACTTTGGCCATTCCAAAGAGGATTTTTGACCCATTAGAAAATTATTATGATATTTGACATTTGCTTTACTCTTAAAACTCAATTTATAGTTTAGATTGTTTAATAAATATAACTAGGGTTATGAGGAAGGGAGTTATTTTATAAAGGAAATAAACAGAGAAACTCATTTTCAATGTTATTGGTTAGAAGTGTAACTGTTTATTGAGCAAAGGATCTCGAATATTACTGGGAGTATGTCTGAGCGAGATAAAGAAAGAGGAGAAAGAGGAACCGACAAGATAAGTAATCTAAACGGCTCTAGCTATATGGATATCTTTCATGTAAATACCTATGTTAATTTACTAAAGTGTTTAAAGATAATAAATAACTGATGTTTCATCAGATACAGAGATAATATATTTCGACTACCTCATTTTCATTGGAAATATAATACCTATAACTCAAAAGTGTCAATCAAATCAGTGCTTAGTGACAAGAGAAGACTAAAAAGTTCTGAGAATCATTATGGACGCACCCTTTTAAGTCTCTAATAAGACTCTGCACAGACACACAAAGATATTATTGATCAAACACCCACTTCCAATAACTTTTGCAGTCCTTCTACGACAGAGTACTGGGTTCTACCAATCCTCTCGAGTACAGAAGCTCGGGAATTATGGTACAGGTCTAGTAGAATCTCACGGAATTACCAAAGCCCTTCTAGGATGCGCAAGATACTGATCCATGGAAGACTCTCAACATAACTTATGTTGAGTAATGTGGCTGCACATAGCTCTTAAAACTATCGTAGTTAAAGCTATATTTTTATATGGTTTGTATGATAATCCGTTTTCTCCTACATATGTTTTATTTCCTAAAATGAGACACCCTCTCACTTTAATTTACGGTATTAAACATGGCATTACTTAAAGTAAGGATGGGAGAACCAGTGGCCTTTTAGGTGTCCGCTGCAGCCTTTTAGCATATTTTGATAAGTATGGATCATCAATGTTTATAAATTTTACATTCTCAAATGATGTGTATTTTGATTAGTGTTCCTCAAACAAAATAAAAATGAAGCGATTTTCTAATCATACTAATACTTACAACCACGTCTTACTGCCCGTTCGTGTAATACGCTTAAGTACTAACTAGGCTAATGGCTTATGAATTGGGAAGGTTGAGTGTAGAGGAAGTGCACCTGCATTTGCGTGGAGGTAGGGTGGAAAACCATTCAGGAAAAACCAACCCCAATTCACCCGAGCGAGATTCAAGCCTCGATCTCCCCGTCCTCGGCAGTCGATCTCAACCCGATTAGCGCGTTAGCCAACTACGCCACCGAGGCGGGTCTTCTTACATGCTGATATATGTTTAAGTATACTTGTAAAATACATACAGTCCATTCACACTGGAGTGGTGGTAAATAACGACAGCTAGCAGAAGAGTTTTATTGCAAACTTTGATTGTGATGAATCTAGGAGGAGAGAGGGAGGGAGAGAAAAAGAGAGTGCGAGAGAAGGAGAGGTAGAAAAGATAGAAATGTAAAAAAAGGAGAAAATAAATAAATAGAGATACAAAAAGAGAGAAATAAAGGAAAGAGTGTGGGAAAGAGAGCGAGAGAAAGAAATATGAAACCAAAGAATTAGCGAGAGAGAACTATATAGAAATAAAAAAATATAAATGGGGAAAGAGAGAGTGCGAGAAAAAATTTGAGAGATTAATAAAGAGAAGGAGAAAAAATAGATGAAAAACACCAGAGACAGGGAGAAATAAAGATAGAGATAAAAACATAAAAAAATACCAAGACAGAGAGAGCACCAGACAAAGGAAAAAAAAGAGCGAGCGCAAGAAATAGAGGAAAAAAGAGATAGAAAAGAACAAGAGTAAAGAGAGAGGGATTAAATAACTAGAGAAAAGATAGAGTTAAAGAAAGAGAGAGATATATAAAAAGAGAGAGAGAAAATAGAGAAATGGAGAGAAAGTTGAGAAAGAGACCTCCAGAAAAACAAAGTAAGTGTGAGAGCGCAACAGATAGAGACAAAAGAAGAAAGACATAGGAAAAAGAGAAAACCCGAGAGAGGTGAAAGAGAGAAAAACCTAGAGAACTAAAAGAGTGAAAGAAAGAAATGAGTGATAGAGAAAGAAAAGAGCGATAAAAAAAAGAGATATATTATGAAATAGAGAGAAATAGAATTAAATATAGTGCAAAAAAGCGAGGGGAAAAAATAAAGAGCATGATAAAGAGATTAAAATAGAAAGAGAGTGAGAGTAATTGAAATAGAAAGAAGGTTACTGTGGAAAATACCCACCTCAGAAGTTGTTTTCAGAGCCGTCAACCCACAGCCTATGATATTGTGGGGCAGTTGTGGGATTGAACGACATTTTGAAAAAGTAATATTGTTCCAAAAATATTAACATAAGAAATATCTTTATAAGCATTGAGCCACTTGAACAATAATTTCTTAAAACGTTTTAAATATGTTAACAGGAGAGATAAAAGTTGTTTTAAAAATAAATGTTAGCCTGTATGAATTCACATTGCCTGCCTTCACTAACTACTATTTGAACTATTTACCCCAATAAATCATCACTGACATATACTTTGGCCATTGATGCAAATGAAAGGAAAAGAATAGGAATATTTGAAATGTGGTGTTATAGAAGAATGTTAAAAATATCATAGATGGAGGTGGCATCAAATAGAGAATTTCTAAGAAAATCAAATGAAGGAAGGAAACTTTAGAAAGGTATGCAGCAAAGAAGAATTAACATGATAGACCTTATAATGAGACATGATAGTTTGACGAATATAATTATAGAAAAAGATATGGAAATGAGAAATACAAGAGGGAAATCAAGACTGGAGTAGATGCATCATATAGCAAACGATGTTGGCGGAAGAAGGTACAAAGATGTACAAAATTAGGCCCAGGATAGGTAAAAGTGCAGAAAACTAATTGTTAGACTATGACCCAAGTAAATCAGCATAGAAAATATGTACTTACACCTCTAAATATTGTCGAACTTGAACTAATCGTAATCAGAATTGCTATTTGGAAGTACTTGATTTTGCGGTTTTATTTCTTTTAAATGTAATAGGGGACCTATATCTATCATAAGATGTTTGGACAACGGTAAGACCTAGTCATATTATATATATATATATATTGTAGTATGATATATTGATATAATTTGGAACAGAATGGTCTCAAAAATTGGTTTTCAGTAAACTATCCCTAAATGAATTTTTCTCCTAGATTTAGGATTCAATGTTATTTATCATGTTAAT
Organism: Timema podura; assembly: GCA_033556935.1. Lineage (NCBI taxonomy): Eukaryota > Metazoa > Arthropoda > Insecta > Phasmatodea > Timematidae > Timema > Timema podura. Next base: position 77,340,203 of record JAVRXN010000010.1, read on the forward strand.
AAAACCACAAGTACCAATTTTTAGTGAAATCATTATAAATAATTTCTGATTTAAATAAATTTAAAATCTTCAAAAATAAATCATCAATAAACTATATAGTTATAGACTTTTCCTACCCGCCTTGATGGAGTAGTTGGCTAACGCACTAGATTCGTATTGAGATAAACTGCCGAGGACGGGGAGATCCGGGTTCCAATCTCAATCAGGGGAACTGGGGATGGTTTTTCCTAAACAGTTTTCCACTCTCCCTCCAGGAAAATGCGGGTCACTTCCTCTAAATTCAACCTTCCCAATTCCTAACCCATTAGCGTAATTAGTACTTAGGCGTATAACCCGAAAGGGTAGTAAGACACAATGCTAAATAAAAAACTCTTCAAAAAAGAAGTAAACAGGTTTATTTAAAATGTAAACACTACTTATATATCAATTTGGGATGAGATCGTTCGAGTCATCTTCAAATAATTTTGAGTTTTCAAAAATCAGTCATTGGCCTAAGTAGACTACCCTTTACTCTATAGTTTGGACTAAGACGACGATTTATCCTCTAGGTGTGACAATCAATACCAAGTTTGAATATAGAATTTATTCAACTGTTTCGGATGTAGGCACAGACGGACAGAGGGATGAAAAACTATAAATCAACCTTACTTTTATTTTTTAGGCATATATAAAATTAAGATCTTTTATTAAAATGAGGTAGAAAATGTAAACGATCACAAATACTGTATCTATTTTTTAAACTTATCACATCTTTTCATACTAGTAAATAATGTTTTTATATAATTAGTTATTTTATCTCAGAATGAGTAAAATAAATCGTGCTAGCAGATGGTCTATATATTCGTGTAAAGGTGCTGGTTACAAAATAATGCATAGGTATTGTTAAGGAAGGTTCTTTTACAGTGATAAATGTCACATATTAATACCTTATTTTATTTAATGATTATTTATTTGTCAAAACAATGCTGAACATTTTGTTTTGTATTGTAATGAATGCAATTTCAATACATCAGAGATAATTTGATAAATATAAGTGACTAGCGTGACTCTACTCTGTGCATACTAACCTTGCGTGACAAGCTGACATGAGCATTCGACAGTAATTATTATATTTGCATAATAAACCACGTTTATTTAAATCTCAAAGAGCATAGAGACAACAAAATATCTAAATAGTTTTAAATTAGTTAGTTTGTTTGATATCCAAAGAAAAACATTAATAGCTAGGTTTATTTAAGATAAAAGGTATTATAATACAATACATTATTTTGATCATAGTATTTTATAGGTAGGGTATAAAGTTTAAAAATATATTATTGATAAATTAAACACTTTGGAGAATCAGTCATCAATATTTTGATTTTTATTAAAAGACTTTTAAATTATCGTTTATTTTTGAATATGCAACTAACTTGTTGGCAATTTTAAATGGAATATAAATGTCATCGTTAAATTCCTTTTTTAAAATTTTTTTTATCTGTACCCAAATTTATTTGACAACAAGCATTAAGACACCCTGTCTATCCTGAAAGGTAGTCTTACCTAGATATATGATCATTTTTTCATTTTTTTTTCATTCATTTGACGTATTTAACGTAAACTTTCTGAACGAACTGATTATATCAGCAAAAGAGAATGTATTTGAGTGAAAACGAAACGGCCTACCAATTTTTCCAGGAAAGATATTTTCACATACCTTCCAGGGTTCTTTTAATTGCCACTAAAGACATGGGACCGACGGCTTTACTTCCCCTCTTAAGAAGGTTGTGCTACGGATTCCTATCTATAAATAAAAATCCGTCAACCCTGGCTGGGTTCAAATCCACGAACATCGGGTCCTGAGGCAAGCAATTTAACCCACTACCACTGAGGTTGACACGTATGATAATATCTTATACGCTATACCATAGTGAAATAATGTAAAGTAATAAACATAATGCAACGTAAAAACTAAGGACATTATTTCATATTTAAACGTATCTCAGAACTAAATCTTGACATAAAGTACCAGTATATATTTTTTGTACTGAAAAATTGGTAACAGATTAAACTAATAGAATACCTCAAAATTAACTAATCGTAAAATTATTATTTAGAAACGAATTCACTTCCAATTATCAATAGTTTGAAAAGTTATTAATTATAGCATTCAGTGACCAAAAATTGCTCATTGAAAAACGTTAACAGACGAACCACTGAGCAGATCACATATAGGTTATTAAAATTACATGTATCCTAGGTTATTGGATACAAATGTTTGAATTAAAGAAATGGAAAAAGATATGAAATTATTTATTCTTATTATAGGGTTATATAGAGGGAGAGTTGCAGACAACATTGCTATTTTAACACATTTATTTATTTAACTAATTTTTCGCCACATCTTAGGATCCATCCGGGTTGTACACATAGAACTAAATTATTTACTCTATTGGGATAGGGATGACAGAGGAAGAATTTGGGGGTAAATATACCCCTCTTTGCTTGGATGGAGAGTGGGAAGAAATTTAGGAAAAATCATCCTCAGTACACCATACACCCAGTCAAACATGAGAGTGGCGTGTTAGACCATGCGACCACCGATGCGTGAAACTCGTTTATTAGTTTACATTAACCCGCTTTGAAGGTCGAATGGTTTAAGGCGTCAATCTCGTAATTTACTGAACTGCCGGTGACGTATAAATTAAGGTTCGATCCCAGTCACGTGTATTGAGGATTGTTTTTCCCTAAATTATTTTCCAATCCCCCCTCACGCACATGCGGGTACACTTCATCTAAATTCAAACTTCCCTGTCTCCAGTACATTAGCGTTATCAGTATGTATTAATATAAGCTGAAGGGGTGCAGTCAAAATAAATTTCAAGTGAAAGTTTTATTACTCTTTGTACTTCACCAAAATATATATATCTAAATACACATTTTAAGACCGAGATTTTTCTTAAAAATTGTCTTCAAGAGATATTTATCAACCGAGAAGTTGTGAAGCCCAATACTCCACCAGACTAGCCCAGTCCTAAGAGGGTGAATGAGTTTACCTGGGTATTAGTGCCTTAGAAGGTATGCATGCGTGTCAGGACCTAATGCGTATGCGCGCGCACAAGCGTGTGTGTGTGCGTTAATTTCCGCCGCGTCACTGAGGTGTGTTAATAGCCCTGTCGACTTGCTCAAGGGAACAGACCCGAACTGTCATTGTATGGTGATGAGAAGGTAGGGGCCGTGTGGCAACGATTCATGATAACAACAATGACAAAACTAAACGACACAGCAACAACAACGACAAAAAATAATAGAAATAAAACAAAAGGATAGGTAAAAAAAATAGAAGAGAACTAACAAAACCCCGTGAACAAGTATATAATTAGAGTTAGGTTAAGTTAAGTTGTGCAGGTGGTTCCAAATAGCTGTATAATAAGTGTTGCATGCAGCAGGTGTCTCTGATGGGTGGTGTAAGGGGTGTAGATCAAGCTTTGAATGTCCATCGCGTGCCATCTTCATGTCTGACATGAACCGATCCGCAGAGGTCGTGCGCTGGAAATTAATACTTTAGGACAGTAATCACTCATGTTTTTACATGGGGTAATTTCACACATAGAATAGCGGCAATGATTAGTAACCTAGATTAATATAAAATGTTGCTTTTTTAATGAAAAAACCAACAAAGCGTTTTAATATGATAGTAAATTCCTACCCGCTTCAGTGGCCGAATGGTCTAAGGCGTCACTCTTGCATTAAAAGAACTGCCAATGACGGGGAGATTGGGCTTTGAATCCCGGTTGAGTATACTGAGGGTAGTATTCCCTCAATTGTTTCCCATTCTATCTCCAAGCAATTGTGGGTACACATCCACCAAGTTCAACCTTCCCCATCCCTAACACACTAGCGTAATTAATACATATACCTAACATTAACGGTAGTAGGACAGGTCTTTATTTCTGAGTATATTTTAAAATACTACCATATATTTTTATAATTAAATATTAAAAAAATTGTAACCATGTAAATTAAAATTTTAAACACTATGTTTTTTATGGATTGTAAAATAAATCTCCCTAAAAACATCATAAATGGGAAAGGATTCGACAAGTACACTCAAAATATATATACCTCCCCAAACAAGAGTAACTAATAATTTGAACTTCATAGGAACATCTGCCAAAAAAATTCAACACAAAACCATTAACTTCAACGGACATTATTTTACTAGCATCCAATTTTATGCGAAATATTTTACAAATACAAAAGAAATGATATAATAAATTCTTAACATTCACTAAGTTATTCATATAAAAAAAAAAAACTAGCCCAGCACAACTCCAAAAAAATGCAATTACGCTCTTATTAACAAACATTACAGCTGCGGTATTATTTTAGTCTTATTTATGAACTACTTTACAAATAAAACTAATTGATTTTAAGAAAAATCAAGGAAAATTAGAAACCTAAAATATTTTTACAATTAATGTAAATACTGCCTCGAATTTTCAGTTTGCTAGTAATATGATAATTGTATATAACAATACTTTTACAAGAAGCCGTCAAAAGCACCGTCTTTAAGCATAAATACACAATTATTTCCTCACACCCTCCCTGTTGTGTTTTTCCCTATTTTACCTTTCCCATTCGAAACATTTTAATGTTCAAGAGTATATTTTCTAAGTTCATAATATTTTATTTATAAAGTGTCGATAATTTATTGAAACATTTTGTACTATATTTTATATTTGTAGTGAGGCTGGACGCCACCTTGAGGTCTTGGGGGTTTTAGTCCGGGCGGACATACGTGCCGGGTGGAGGCGTCTCCGACAATAGATCAGGTGTAACTGAAATATTCGTCTTCTGACGGAGTGGGTGGGGCAGTGGTTGAGTGGTCTGAGGACTGTGGAGAAAATTATAGATTGGTTTATATCTTTCTTTACCTTCGAGCTAAAAAATAAAATGCCTGAGCTATAAAATTTAGTACTAGGATCCGAGCTCTAGCTAGAATCCTCTAGATATACACACAACATCAATGCTCTAGATAGAGTCCTTAGACATACATATGACATCAGGGCTCTATCTAGAGTCCACTCGACATGCATATAGCATCAAGGCTCTAGAGAAAGTCCCTTGGACATACATATGACATCAAAGCTCCAAATAGAGTCCCTTAGAAATACATATATCATCAGGGCTCTAGCAAGAGTCCACTTGACATGCACATGATATCAGGGCTGTATATAGAGTCCACTTGACATATATATTATATCTGGGCTTTAGATAGAATCCCCTAGATATACATATTATATCGGGGTTCTGGCTAGAATCCCCTAGACATTAATTAATTAATTAATTAATTTGGGCTCTAATCAGAGTCCCATAAACAAGTAGATGGCATTCGGGCTCTAGTCAGAGTCGCATAAACAAGAAGATGACATTTGGGCTCTAATCAGAGTCCCATAACCAAGTAGATGGCATTCAGGCTCTAGTCAGAGTCCCATAGACAAGTAGATGACAATCGGGCTCTAGTCAGAGTCCTATAGACAAGTAGATGATATTCGGGCTCTAGTTAGAATCCTATAAACAAGTAGATGACATTTGGGCTCTAGTCAGAGTCCCATAGATATGTATATGCCATTCGGGCTCTAGTCAGAGTCCCATAGATATGTATATGCCATTCGGGCTCTAGTTAGACTCCCATAGACAAGTAGATGACATTCGGGCTCTAGTCAGAGTCCCATGTACAAGAAGATGACATTCGGGCTCTAGTCAGAGTCCCAAAGATATGTATATGTCATAAATTTCGGATGTAAGTACAAACGTTAGACATAATTTGATACGCTGTTTGATGAGTGTTTCATTCACTATTATTGCCAAAACAAAAGACAGCATTGGTGTAGTTAATAAATCCAATAATTCCTTTATATTTAAATGAGGTTTGAAGCACTTCAAAATATATTTGATATGTTAATCCTTTGCCTTATTAAAGTCAGATTGTTCGGCTGATATAAGCTATCACAATGTAAGGAATATCTTAATAGACTAGAACCAAAGTTATCTTTATTAACAAAAATTACTAGTAAAATAATAAAACGAGGTAATAAAAGAATTAACAAATCTAAATACCACAGCTTATTCTTCGACTTCAACAGATGCCAGATGAGCTTAATTTTAAAATGGAATTTCATTAAAAATGTATTTGACCAAATTATAAAAGCTGTCAAAGCACATTTTAATAATAGTATGTATTAAATAGTGTTTTAAATAGTATACAATTGAAATATAATAGGGTAGTATTTAAGGTGGAAGTGTAGGGAACGTGGAAAAAGGTATGTGTGCAGTTTTTATAACTTTTTTTTGCCAAAATAACTAAATATTACCCGCCTCTGTGGCGTAGTTGGCTAACGCGCCAGTCGTGTTGAGTCAGACCACCGAGGACGGGAAGATCGAGGTTCGAATCTCGGTCGGGTGAACTGGGGGTGGTTTTTCCTAAATGGTTTTCCACTCTCCCTCCACGCAAATGCGGGTTCACTTCCCCTATATTCAACCTTCCCAATTCCTATTCCATTAGTGTAATTAGTACTTAAGCGTATAACCCGAACGGGTAGTAAGACGCGGTGCCAAAATTAAATTAAATTAAAAACTAAATATTGCTCAGTTGCAACGTTTAGTTCAATTTTTTTCACATGGTGATATCGACAGTTGTTAAATATCTGCCATGAGATGAGCGGCATTAGATGAGAAACTTTTTAAATGAAGAGAAAAAGATGTCATTAAATTCCAGTACAACTATTGATATCACCATGCGAAGAAAATTAAACTCTGTTTTTCTACTGGAATATTTTTTTTACCAAAAATGGTTTTGATATATATTATGATAAAATACTGACCTCTTCTCTCTTTTCCTACACTCCCAACTTAATATTAGTAAATGAGCCTCGGTGGCCTCGGGGTAAAATCTTGGTTCAGGACCCAAAGTTTGTAGGTGAGGTCGATGAATTTTTACATCTGGAGGTATTTTAAAATATCTTTCCAGCAAAATGTGTAGGCTCTTTATTGCTCGCTCGTAGAAATCTTGTGCGGAAAGCAACGGGAAACTACCGCAATTTCAGGACTTCTCTATGACATGTGCTTTCTCCCAGATGATGCCAGCAGCATTAACCAGCTGAAGAGCTAAGTGCATACTCAGCACGTCAAGACCAACCCTTGATTTGGAAATTATTAGTATTAATATAAAATTATAATATTGGGAAGAAATATTATTTCAGTGAACTCAAACGCTGAATACTTTTATTTACAATTCCTAAACATTTACTTGAAATTAACCATATCCTAAACTAATACGTTGCCAATTTCCATAACTTAGTTATAAATTAAAATCATTATTAATAATATATATTATCTAATAGCGTATGTATATGCATGACTTTCCATAGTAATTTTAGTTTTTCTCAATGATCTAGAAGGCAGAAATTTGCTGAAATTGTAAAATAATCACTTGATAGGTGCGCAAAACTTTCAAATTGAAAACTGATAAGAAATAAAAAATAATGAAAAATAAAAACCTTATTTATTTAATAATTTAATATTTGACATGATACTCGCACTTAAAAAGCAAGGAGAAACTAGAATATAAATTTAAAATTAAAATCAAAAAATAAATTGCAGATAATCATAGTGACGTTTTCACTGTTTTGTTTGTTGTTTGGTATTCATGTTAGTAAATACCAAAAGAGTGTTTATTTTGCAAATATAAATAGCACAGATAACTTTAAAAATTGTCATATAATCCACGCTTACATTTGCATACATATTATGTAGACTTATTTGAAGAAATATATGAATAGTCTAATTAAAAGTCCTCCGGAAAATGAAAGAAAGACGAATGATACATCGACAAAAAGAAATTGTTTTAGTGAAGATGCCAACCACTCAAGAAGCTCTTTGCCTCCATTTACGTGTTTGGTTCATCGGGCAAGCTTAAGAATCTGTGAGAAACTTTCTTTGGTATCTTAAAATAGGACTTTGCCAGGAAACGCGTTAGTAATATTTCCTGAATATTGTATTATGAAAATTGTCTCTCTGAGACGTACAAAACAATTTGGTCCTAAAAGGCAGAAGGCGGGAAGACTTTAAATAGAGAATGGTTCCACATCTTCAACCAGAGATTGTCCAAGATAAGTCTGACATGAACAAGGAATTAAAATTTTGTAGCAGCACGCTTTTGATGTTGAACGCAGAACAAAAACTTGCATGAGGTTGACAGTGAATAATGCAACTGACATCAAAGGCCAAGTGGATGATATGTGATGATTCAATCATGGCTCTTAGACGTGCAATAGCTACAGTCAATCAATTATTCCTATTTGGGAAAATTTTTACTGTTGGGGATGAATTTAGGTAATGTTTACCAATTCTTCCACTTGCTCATAAAACAAGTATTAACAACTCTCAGCTGTGGAAGGAGTTAAAAATCATCAAGTTAAACAATAATGTACAGGAAATTGACAGTAATTTCCGTTATTGGCTAATGCAATTGAGTGATGAAAATCCAAAAAATAAGTTTTGAAAGAAAATATCATAAAATTGCCAGAGGAAGTAATAACACATGACTTGGTAGTTTACGATACATTTGGAAATAGGCTGAGCCCAACAGATATTTCAAGTGGCCGTTTTGTGTCCACAAAATGATGAAGTTGTACAAATAAACGAGGGGGTTGTTATTATTTTACAAGAAGAGATCCATTTTTATATTAGTGTGAAATCAGTAGACTGTAAGGATGAGCGGGAAAATGCAACCATCCAGTTGAGTTTTTGAACAATTTGTCACCCTTGCGAATACAGCCAATTAATTTAAACTTAAAAAAAAAGCAGTGTAATAATGCTCCTTGGGTACTTATACTAAATAGGACCCTTGTAATGGAACAAACTAGCATTGACAAAATTGTATACAAATCTATAACCCACTAAACAATTTTAACAGGTTCATCTCAAGGGAACGTATGTTTCTTACCGATAATCGATTTTGCGCTTGCAGACCCTTACATCCTCTTTATTTTGAGATGGAGGTTGTTCCTAGTTAAACTGATGTTCCAAGTTATTTTTATTGCTATATTTATCTGCCCAAGCCCGTTTTTAATATGGCTAATTGTTGTACGTAGCCTTTTCTTATAAAATTCTATAATTAATTTAGTAAAAATATAATTATTTATTTCATTGACACTTTATTCAATCTTACGTCTGAAGTTTTTTTTACAAAGACTAACATTACATGCAGTTATCAATTGAAGGTTAGGTTTCGTTTGGTTGGTTAGTATAATGCTAAACCTCTCGTAGGCAGGCCTAAAACTAGTAAATAGCTATAATAATACGTTGGTGCTAAATAAGCCCACCAAGTATTTTCAATTAAGTTTTATATTTTTATTACTTATTGTGTACTAGTTAATATGTGTATGTGTTTATGTGTGTGTTAGTAGGTGGATGTATATATATTTTATATACCCCAATTTCTTATTGATGGATACATCTGAGAGCTAGAAAAATTCATGAGATCTACTTTTCCGTAATTACACCTCAAGCCGTATGATATACAGCTGTCACTTTGATAACTAGTATTAATCTCTATAAAAATAACACCAATAATATAATAAATGTTATCAATATTGACTGAAATATATATGTGTATTTTTATAAAGAAGCTCCAAGTGCTTATTCATAAAACAAACAAGGTATATTTTTGGTTCATGAGTGTTTATAAGTGATTGTATATTTGTGTTTCTTCTAGGTTTCCATGTGTTTGTGCCTGTTGTCTAATTTCGTTTTGGGTTACTATCTTGTGGTATTGTTTGCAAACCTCTTTATACTTTATGTCCTACTAACCATCTAGCTTCTCAGACTGTATGGACTAATTAGGTGGGGATTAGGAAGGTATAACATAAAGAAATTGTACAGGAATCTTAGGCAAGGGTAATTGAGGAAGAAACTGATGAAATGATAAATTTGGAGCATCGCTCTATATGGAGCCGAAATTTAGACTCTCAGAAAGACGGAAAGAAATACTCGGAGAGATTTGACCTGGAGAAGATCAGGTGGACAGACAGGTTGACAAAATAAAGTCCTAAGAACAGGGGGTGAGAAGAGAAACATTTTTGAATTGATTTTTCGGTTCAAAGCAAATTGGTTCAAACACACCCCTAAGAATAACTGTCTTCTGCACGAGATCATATAAGAAAAGGTCGAGGGAAAGATAATATTATAAAGAAGGAGGATTCAAATATTGGATGACTTGAAGGAAATAAGAAAATTCTGGGAGCTGAAGGAGGAGGCAGGGGACAGGCCGCATTGGTAATTTAAGCTCACTGACAAAAGGAATGGACCTATCGTTAGACAGAACCACTAATAATAAATAATAATTTATAAACTGGAAACCCCCCCCCCCCACAGTATTGATCAGGATTTGAACCCTGACCTCCTGGCCACCATCAGTTCAGTTTATTGCAAAAGTGTGTGACGCCTAAGCTATAGTACCACAGATTAGAGTATTTAAAATGTACTTAGGCCTTTGGGGTCTCAAATTTAAAAAGGTTTATTAGATAGACATTTAAAAGATAAAATTAAACATAAATCAACCATAAATCTACAAACTGAGCTTACCCGAATGTTCAAAAGACACAAATCATACATAACTCTTACCTGAATCCATTTGTTAGCTTTACCTTTTCTTTACCCCACATCTTGTTAACCATCAGGGTTGTACGAATTTTTAATTACGGTTATGAGATAAGGGAGATGAAATTATGAATTGGAAAAACTGTACCCGTATTTGTGAGGCGAAAGAGAAAAATAAAATTAAGGAAAAGCATCTTATGTAAATTGAGCACGGACTCAAGACCCCACTCTCCCTCTCAATAACAAATAAGACCAGATGAGCCTGACATTTTGTCCTCGTGCCCACCAATACAGGTACTTAAAATACGTATTAAGGGTTTTTATAATAACTAGAAGAACACGAAGGGAAGTGGGCCTCTTGATCTGTATTTTAATCTTAGTATTCTAATTTGCTCACTGGCCCATAAATTTAGTGTATTTAATTTTCAACTCCTAGCTAAGAAACATTTAATTCAAACACAATAAAATAGAAACCAAACAAGAAAAATACTGCAAATAATCTGTGAACTCTTGTTCTAAAATCTTGAAAACATTTCCTCCTCACCTAGTTTTGAACTCATTCTGCAAGTGGGGATGTATCCATGCGGTTTACACACAGAGCGTTTCGATCGCAAGCCAACCCAACCCCTGTTCGTTCCCCTCATCCCCACTTCAGCCCTCTCCCACACCCCAACAACTCCCAGTCCCCAACCCGGTAATATCTAGCATTCCCTGCCTCGCTACTCTGTCCCCCTTCCCCCTTTTAGACCCTTACAACTCTCCGCCGGAACGTGAGAAGTGTACAAATGATGTCGAGTCCTGGGATCGAACGTGGATGGAGTGTACTGCACCATCCAAAATACTTAGCGCATGCTGAACACGCCATTTCGACACTAAACCTGGTAGAGCAGAGTCCATCCACAGCACAACCTCTCTACTGCACCATCCCAAATACCAAACGCATGCTGAAAAAGCCATTCCGACACTAAACCTGGTAGATCCAAAACACCTAACGCATGCTGAGCAAGCCATTTCGACACTAAACCTGGTAGATCCAAAACACCTAACGCATGCTGAACACGCCATTTCGACACTAAACCTGGTAGAGCAGAGTCCAGCCATAGCACAACCTCTCTGCTGCACCATCCCAAATACCTAGCATATGTTGAGATCGCTATTCCGACACTAAACCAGGCAAGGCAAAGTCCAGACATAGCACAACATCTAGTAATGCAGAGGTTAGCCACAGCACAATATCTTAACTGTATTATCCAAAATACCTTGTGCATATCGAACACGCTATTTAGGCAGGAGAATTAGCAACGCAGAGGCCAGCCATGACTCAGATTTTGCAAGCTACATCAAAACTTAGCTTTTGGGTTTTTCAGGCCATTCAAAACTATTACGAGTTTTTAACGTATAGAACTGGGCTTATGGGAAGCGTTAAACCACATAAACCCCCCTTGCTTTCCTAATACGTGGGGAGATTCAATAAAGCCTCCCTCCCCCTTTTCCCTTCCATTATTGGTACAAAATATATCTTAACTTGTCAAGCAGAATTTAAGGTGGGATGAAAAGAAACAAGAATTAATGCCAGTAATTTGTAGTTTTTGTAGTCTCTCTTTTTGATAAAATTTATAAAATAGTTCTTCAGCAGATAAATTTAAATTAATTTTCTACGTTAACAGTTGTTCAATATTTGTCACAAAAATAATTTCATTTTAAGAAACTACTTTTAAATTAAGAAAAAAAGTTTTCTTCGGTACTATGTTCAAGAACTGTAGAGATTACTACAATAGTAGAAAATTAAACCAAACGTATCTACTGAAGCTATATTTTGTTTTTTTATCAAAAAATAAAATGTTTATAGAAGCTACAAAAATATTTGCCTCAACTCATGCACTATTATATTTTACCTTAAGGGTATCCTTTTAAGATACTGTGAAAGACTAAAGACTAAGATTCCTTTTAATCAATGGCTTAGTCTACAAGAATAGTTGATTCATTTGATAGTTAATTTTCAACAATAATAATAATAATGTGTAAGTACAATGTTTAAATTATGATATGTTTAATATAATAGTTTCAAAATTTATTGAGTGGTCATGGGAAGATTCTTTGAACATTTAGCATATTTTTTAATCTAATGTAGGTTTATTGATAACAATAGTTTTATCGTATGTTCTCTATGGTTAGGAAACGTGGTTTCTTACCTTACATGCAAAAATAAATTAAGGATGTTCGAAAACAAGCTTTTTAAGAAGATAAAAATAAATGTACGGAACTTCGCACGAACTTTCTCGCTTTATTGCTTATAATTGGAGATATTTACTCAATACTCGTAATATATGTGAAACGAAGTAATATACACAAGCAAACCCAAGCATAAATTGCACTATATTTATGTAAAACATTTTTTGAATCCCAGTTTTAAATTTTATAATTTTATTTTGAAGAATTAATGTTCTCATTTGTATGTTTGGACCGATAAAAAATATCAATATTGGGTCTAAAAGGGTCAACACTTCGTGTTAAAATTTCGATTTCCGGTTAAAGTTTTCGACATCCGGTTAAAGTTTTCGACATTTCATTAGGTGTTACACATCTTCATGTCATCGCATTGCTATTAAATTCCTCATTTATAAATTTTGACTTAAAAAAAATGTTAATATTGACTATTGAGTCTAAAATGAAGGAGATAAATCATTGTTGTACAAACATTCCTATTAAGAGGTATAAGGAAAAATAACATAAACCTTTTTGAGAGACTTACTTATATTTAATTACTCTATGGCAATGGAGAGTTATTGCGATAAAACTTAAGTAGTATCTCTTTACAACTAAGGCTCAAAAAATGTATATTTCATATAAATGTTTTTTTAATAGTACTATAATTTTGCAATGATAAGTTATTTAGTATCTCAAATAGTTGAGTAGATACGTAAATTTCAGCTTCTGTAAAGTACCCTAAAAGTCATTTTCATGGGAAAATGAAAATATCCATTTTATTTATAATCTTAATCAACACCTAGATACGAATTTTAATCAAAATCGTTAAAGCCGATTTTGAGAAAATCGATTATTTCTCTTTTCGCCCTTTATTAAACTACTATTAATTTTAGGTTTAAACATACACACAGACAGATGGCATTGTAAAGACCACTTTTTAGGGTTCAGGGGTCATGAGACGTTGACATCCATCAACATTTCAGGTTAGATTTTTTTTACGGTCGTAATACTTCATCTTTTGTGTTCGACAAGTTAAAAAATATAAATATTTGCTTGTAACTTTAAAGTTATTGGTATTATAAAAATAATCTTCGAATAAAATATTTGTATTATAAATAGATCTACATATTTGTAATGATAAGTAATTTCAAATCTCAAATATTTTCGGAGATATGATAAAAAATTATAATTTACGCTTCATACCGGAACCCTTAATGTCATTTTGCCAAAATATTGAGAGTATCCATTTTGTTTGGAATATCTATAAATGTTTAGAAATGAAATTTAATCAAAATCGTTTGAGCCAATTTTGAGAAAATTGACTTTTTCTCTTTTTTTGCCCTTCAATAAACTACCCTTAATTATAGGGTTGGATATCCAATTTCAAAAAAACCTTGGGGCAACCCTATGAAAACCCTAGATACCAAGTTTTAGCCCGACTATTAAACTAGTTTAGGATCTAGTGGGAGTTACAGACAGACAGACGGAAATCAAAAAACCACTTTTTCGGATTCGGGGGTCATGAAACGTGGAGATTCGTCAAAATCTCGAGTTCCATTTTTTTGACGATCTCAATAATTTCTCTACCTGAAAGAGAGCGAGGAAATAAAAATGTATGGAGGTAATGAGTTACACACCCTGTACAGTTCACAATACATTTTTGGATAATCAAGTCTCGTAGATTACGGTGGGAAGGACATGCAGCGCAAATGGAAGAATCTAGAACCGTGTTCATGGTTTTGATTGGCAAACCCAATGGGAAGAGACCATTGGGAAGACCTAGTCGGAGATGGGGGGATAGCATTGGAACTGATCTTAATAAATAGGGTGTATTAAGTGTGGCAATAAACTTTCGAGTTCCTAATTCCATTGAGTAAGTAAGTAATGTAAATTTACCGTACTTTTGAATTCCAGGCAATTTTTTTGTCCCATAGTCGACTGCTAGATGCCTTTTTTTTAAAGAACAGTGCAACTACTATCGCTTTAATGATTCGACGATAATATATATTGTTTAAGAATAACAATGGTTTAAAGAGGTGAAACTCAAGGGCATCGTGTGAATATTTTCTCTCATGCAAGTCTAAATTCTATTAAGGTTGGGATGTAGGGGACGTGAAAAAGGGTCGATTTGTTTGCAGTTTTTATAGCAAAACCTTTTTGGTCAAATTAAATAAAATATTGCCTCAGTAGCAAAATTTAATTTAATTTTCTTCACACGGTGCTATCAACCGTTGTTAAATACATGCCAAGAGCATTGCGTCATTAGATGAGAAACTTTTTAAACGAACAGAAAAAGTGGTGATTAAATTCCAGGACAACCTTGACAGATATTCAAACAATGCCAATATCACCATGTAAAGAAAATTAAACCAAACGTTGCTAGTGGAGCAAAATTTGATTTATTTTGTACAAAGAAAGGTTTTACAATGAAAACAGCAAAATCACTGGCCTTTTCTCGCGTCTCCTTCCACCTCACTTTAACACTCAACCAGTGACATAAATATAAATCTTAATATAGTTAACGTGGGATATAAATTTTTTTCTGAATGTTTGTAGGATATAATTAATCTACATTATAGTGTTATTGTTATTTAATAAATACTTAGTTTTAAGAAGGATAATATATTTTTAATACTAAATAAAACTATATGCTTCTATTTGCATGTGTTTTATATATATTATTAATAATGTTATTTGTTTTATAAAATAACTATTTTAATCTACATGATGAAGAATTTGTCATAATGTATTAGATTAATTGTATTACATATAATGTTACTAGTATTCATAAAGGCATTTATAAAAACATATAAGCTGATGTGGGTAGTTCAAATGTTAATGTCACAGGAATGGGTGAAAACAAACGTGTACATCAAATTTTAGTAGTTAATCTTGAAGAAGTAAGTTTCCTTGGTTGATCCAAACGTTTATGGATGTATAAAGTGAAAATATATTTGAAGGAGGCTGGGTGTCAAATTAGGGATTTGATGACGGTGTTTCAGGATAGGATTGAATGGCAAGTTTACGTTCTTCCGAACATTAACTGTCTAGTGTTTTATGGCCATATAGTTATATAAATGTACAAAAAAGTATTATTTCATTGATATGTATACATAGAAATAATCTAATATGTTTGTTGATGTTTAGAAAATTTTTATATCTATTAGTAAACAGGATGACAACAAACCCCATAGCGTGAGCTCGCAATCGAGTTATACTGACCGAGAAGCAGCCGCTGTTAGCGATGCTAGTGCTAACATTTGTGGATATTAGGTGTCATGTAGTCAACACAACAAACCCTCCCAACGTTAATCTCAGTTTTATAAGCTGGAGCTGCTATTTATTTATTCAAGTAGATAAGCAGGATAATATAAACTATAAGTATATAATAGGATGTATAGGTATACATATATATTAAAGTATTGTGTTGGTTAATTGACTTTAAATACAATACAACTTTTTTAAATAAGGATGGTATATTTATATCTAGGCGCTTAACACAAGCTAAGGGGTACTCATATGCATGTTTAATGTATAGGCTTAACGCCTTAACGACCTTGTCATAACCTAGGCCAGAAAACTATTTTCCAGTTTTTTATTAACTATTTTTTCATGTACCCACAGATCTAAATTTATCATCAACTTTGTACCTCGTAGGTGCATAATGCAATTTATAAATATTCTCTAATATATATATATATATATATATATATATAAAATAAATTACATCCAATGAATGAAATTATGAATAAGTTATAAATGATTGTTATACATATACACACACACACAAAATTACGTACAACCTAAGATGTCTTCACGTACCCCAAAGACTGCAGTCAAATGTATACAATAAAATAAAACTAATAAAGTTTTATGTTTTATACTATATACTATGATGTATTTTTTCCTTTTATAAATAATAAATAAATATTGTCAATTCTAAATAAGTACATAAACTCAATTCAATGAGCTCGTGTTTGAAGATGGGTGTAATCTTATTTTATATATTTCTTTGTAAAAGGATTGGTCTGTCGAGGTCCCAAGGCACGTGGAATATGATTATGTTATTTAATAAGTGGTTTCTGTTTAGAACTATAATTAACTTAAAAATAGAGCTAAAAGGTTTTAGCATGTCCATACAGCATAAAAAATTTCTAAACAGGTTTTATTCTTTATCTTTAAAAATAAATGGTACGGCGTACCGCACAGACTTTCTCTCTCTTTCTATAAACTCGTAAGATTTCTGAACGGAATAATGTACATTGTATCATCACCACTCCACATAAGAACACGCATAAAATAATATACAATGATATAGAATCAATGAGAAAAGAGGCGCATCTTTGTCCACCTAAGAGGATTTCAAACAGTTTAATGTGTTCCACAAGGGTCAACACTTCGTATTAAAATTTCGATTTCTGGTTAAAATTTTAACATTTTAAAAGGTGTTGCAGATCTTCAAGTCATCGCATTGATATTTAATTATTCATTTATACATTTCGACCAATAAAAAATGTAAATATTGACTATTGAGTCTAAAATGGAGATAGATCATTGCTGTGCAAACATATCTCCTAAGAGCTTTAAGGAAAAATAACATACTTTTTTTTAGATAATTACTTATATTTAATTACTCTATGGATTGGAGAATTATTGCGTTAAGCCTTAAGTAGTATATGTTTATAACTAAAGCTCACAAAATTGTATTAATATATTTGCAAATATCTCAAAAACTGTTGCTTTTATAAAAATATATGTCAAATAAAAGTTTTTTATTTCTAATAGTTCTACAATTTTGCAATGATAAGTTGTTTAGTTTCTCAAATAGTTGTGGAGATACGGAAATTAACGCTTCTGTAAAGTACCCTAAAAATCATTTTCATAGTAAAATGAAAATAGCCAGTTTTTTTATAATCTTAATCAACGCCTAGATACGAATTTTAATCAAAATCGTTTGAGCAGATTTTGAGAAAACCAATTTTTTCTCTTTTCGCCCTTCAGTAAACTACCCTTAATTTTAAGTTTTTATAGACACACAGACAGACGGCATTGCAAAGACTAATTTTTAGGGTTCGGGGGGTCATGAGACGTTGACATCCATCAACATTTCAGGTTAGTTTTTTTTACGGTCGCAATACTTAAGCTTTAATTTCCAAAAAGTTAAAAATATATATATAATTGCGTATAGATTGAAAATTATTGATTTTATAAAAATATGTTTCGGATAAAATATTTGTATTATAAATATATATACATATTTGTAATGCTAAGTAATTTCATATCTCAAATAGTTTCGGAGCTATTATAAAAAATGTTAATTTACGCATCAGACCGGAGCCCTTAAAGCCATTTTGCCGAAATATTGAGAGTAGCCATTTTGTTTGGAATATTTATTAATGTTCATAAATTAAATTTAATCAAAATCGTTAGAGCCGATTTTGAGAAAATCGACTTTTTCTCTTTTTTCCTTCAGTAAACTACCCTTAATTTTAGGGGTAGATTTCCAATTCCAAAAATCTCTCGGGGCAACCCTATGAAAACCCTAGATATCAAGTTTCAGCTCAATCGGTAAAATAGTTTAGGCTCTAGTTGGAGGTACAGACAGACAGACAGATAGACAGATGGAAATCCAAAAACCACTTTTTCGGATTCAGGGAGTCATGAAACGTCAAGATTCATCAAAATCTCGAGTTCGATTTTTTTTGACGATCACCATACTTTCTCTACCTGTAAGATAGAGAGAAAGTAAAAATGAAAAGGTGTGACTAGTTTCATACTGTTCACTACGTCTTAGTATCCGTTCGGGTATTAAGCAAACATTTATTACAATAGTTAAATAGAGATGAGGAAGGTAGCGTTTCAGTGGAAATGTATCCGAGTTTCAGTGAAAGAAGAGTGGGAAACCATTAATAAAAAACCACCTGGCCGTGATTCAAAACCATCATCTCCACGTGACAAGAAATTTAGAATAGTGGGATAGGAATGCGTTAGACCACGCAGCCAATGTTGTAGATTTGAAATTAGCTAATACGAGTAATATAAGACGTTCTTCGTGAAATGTTATAGTTCAAAAACCAAAGTAAATTACTATAAACACATCATAGCATTCCTCCAAACAAAATAGTCATTATTAACTCTCTACATGGCTACAGCCCACAAGCTAGCTATAGTGACCTAGAGGCCACCGTATGTTGACGAAGATAGTACCAAAACTTGAAGATAGAGGGTGTCATATGGCTAGCACAATGAACCAACCCTTCAATCACGAATCTCAGTTTTTTTAGACCAAAGCTGCTAATTATTTATGTAAGTAGCTCCTCATTTGTCCTTACAAGGCTAAGTTAGACCCCGTTCCAGACCCACTGCTTTACAGATAAATCTGAAAGCGCCAGAGATTGACCACTGGATTGGACCACTGGTTTTGTAGCCAGGAACGTACCACCCGAATTACCATTTTTAACAGGGTCACAAAATCATAAAAGCAAATTTAAAATGGTTTATGTGGTTTTGGAGCTCTCTTATTCATATAAGAAATTCATCAGTGTGAGGATATATCTCTAAGGGGGCGGCCAGACTGAGCGAGCGAGCGCGCGAGCAACTAAAATATAAAATAGAATACATGGGTTGTAATGAGAGATGGCCAGACTGGAGCGCGCGAGCGAGAGACTGAGCACGCACGCTTGAAAGATAGAAGGGTTCGGCCAGACTGACAAGCTGGCGACTGAGCGCACACTCTTGAAAGATAGAACTGGTTCTATTTTTCAAGCGTGCGCGCTCGACCCGGTACAGTCTAGTGTACAGCCACTGGGCAATATTATTATGTGTTGGTTCATCGAGTGCTAGGAAAGCTTCTCATGTTGACATTTTTATTACTATCGATAGGCTTAGCACACTTTCTGGAAATTGAAAAATGACACCTGGACACGGGAATCGAACCAGGTACCATTGGCTTAGTACGCCAATGCTCTAACCACTGAGCTATCCAGGATTTGTCCCGTATTCAGGGTCATTCTTCACTCATATTTTAAGGCAGTGCCCATGATGGAGTGCGGAAAGCGTCGGCTACAAGTGTGTGATTATATTAATATCACGAGCTATCAGATAACGCAGCCATCTTCGACTCAGTAGTTGGCTTATTGCTGCCATTTGTACCATTATTATAACTTAACGGGATTTCATACTAAGAATTAAATAACCAAAGCTATTATTTATGCTTTTAGTGAGGATTACTCCATCTAGATATCATATTCTGAAATTTGAAAAATGACACCTGGCTAGCTCAGTGGTTAGAGCATTGGCGTACTAAGCCAAAGGTCCCGTGTCCAGGTGTCAATTTTCAATTTTCAGAATATGATATCTAGATGGAGTAATCCTCACTAAAAGCATAAATAATAGCTTTGACTATTTATTATTATTATTATTATTATTATTATTATTATTATTATTATTATTATTATTATTATTAGCACCGCGTCTTACTACCCGTTCAGGTTTTACGCACTTACGCTAATGTGTAATGGTAGGGTGATTGTGAGATGAAATGGAGGACCTACAGTTTAAAGTGGAATCTGAACCACGGTGGAGGCCTGGCATTCCTCACATTCACAAGTTGTGATTAATACACGTCTTGTCAGAGGTGAAGGAAGGGTTTGGCAAACAGCTAAATCTGTGCTGGGACCTAGGATTGAACCCTGGACCCTCAGCACAGAAGTCAGACACTTTTCCCCTAGACCACCAGGTCACCGTTTGACTATTCAATTCTTATTTTTAGCACACTTGCTACTAACGGCTTAATTTAATTGTTAAGATTATAAACCATACCTACATGTGTATATATATAAAACTGATATGTTAAAATACTTCAATATTATCAAAGTAGGCCTTTACAAATAAGAATCACCATTAGCGTGGAGAGAGGAGGAGAAACCACAACAATAAATCACTTGTTAAAACCACCCTCAGTTCACTCAGCCAAGATTCGGAGCCTCCTCGGCAACAAATAAAGAGAGGTATCAGCTAATCACGCGCTCGCTCGCACTCTTGTTAGTCTGGTGAACCCTCAGAGTATGCAACGCCCTTAAAAGGAGTGCGTGGTAAATACGATTCTAAAGGAAGTTTGAGTAAGAATGAAGTTTTAGTGGCTAGCTAAGGCTGAACAATATGACTCCGTTAACACTCCACTCAAACTACATTAAGCCTCGTTCATTCATGCTACCCTAGAAGTAACTATACATTTTACTCATCTTGGATGATATTGAAGTTAATGTGAGCTAGGGCTAGTATTTTAGAAGTTTTTACACAAATAATTCTTTTTAGACACAATAAATAAAACTTTTCTTTAGTAGATAAGCTTAGTTTAGTTTTATACACATAGTAATCTCAACAGCTCTTGAATATTTGTCACAAGCATACTTGAATAATATAATTAAATTTATCTCTTTATTTAAAATTTATCAACAAATTATATTATGTTCATGGCACATATTTAAAACCTGCTGATATACAGAATATATGTGTAGAAAATTAAAGTAAAAGTATATATTGGAGCCTTATTCTTCCTAATTTTGTGGGGAAAAAAAATCCTACTAGAACTGCAAAAAATATTGGGTTTAACTTAATTTTCCTTACAGTTCACCTTAACCATTGTCTTATTCAATATATTTTTAATGACCAGACTAGATAACCACTCGAACCTTTCTTATATTGTGTACTATTCTGTTCCTTACAACTCAAAGAATGTTTAAATGTGAAGTGATACCGATTGCCTACACTTTGTAGTCGGTCTTGTGACCTATAAGTTAGAAAGTTCAAGCTGCATGGTATTCATCTCGTAAACTATGGTTGTCCCCTACATTCAGAGTGAGACAATGATATGCTGCTTGTCTGTGAGGGTTTGATACCGTTTTGTGTTGAAGGTGAAAGGAAAACAGAATGGTTGATCTATGTTGCTAAGTGCATGGGGAGGGGGAAGAGGGCAGGTAACACGAAACAGGAGTCCACCAGACGGTGCCTAAGATATTGAGTAATATTTTTTTAAATATTCATTTCACTATTGGTAACATATTTCATTTCCTCATGCTAGAATGGGTTGCTTTAATTTTGACAACTCACTTAAATTTTTGTGCTAGAAGTTGAAATAACCGTGTCATTAGAATATTCACGTCAAATACTCGAATTAAAATAGATTTAAAGTCAAGTTTGATAATAGAGGGTATCCATAATCTATTCACAACATTATAAGTCTTAGTAAGTATGTTATTTTATGGACTATCAGTTTTACTTACATATTGATTGTACTGTGGTAGTCAAAACCAAAATATATTCATTTGTGTTAATAGTCACCGCAAACCTATTATAAAATAGCTAATAAAATAACATATTTACTAAGGATTTTAATGAGGTGACTAATTTATGAACACCTACATATGTAGGTAAAACATATGGTTTAGGGAAATTTTTAAATAATGAGAAAAATAATGTATAACTGTAAAATTGAGCATCACTTGTTTCAAGTTATACGTTGGTTTGTAACAAGTTTTAGTTATATTCTAATTATGTATAAACATTTCAATATACATCTAGTCACTAAACTTAACTAGCTTATTTTGGACATTTAAACAAGGTGTTTTAGTCACTTATCAAATATCTTAAGTCTTGACTGTCCATACCCTTAAAAACGGGAAATATGCACCTCAATGTGTCCTTAAACATGTCTAAAAGTGCCTTTAATGTAAATATACTCTATAAAAATAAAGAAACAAGTTTCTGAAATGTTTCTTGAATTAACTTAAGAAGCCTGAAAATATCGTAAAACACTTTAAATATAATATCATTTGTTAAATATATACATATACCGGTAATATAATATAAATATTTATTTAGACATTACATACACTTCTAATTACGAGCCACTGGTCTATTTTGTAAAATACTAGAGTAAGTAGAAATTATTAATTTTAAAAACTCACATGTCCTAGATACGTTTTATGACCTAAAATTGAAAAGCCCAAATAACCAAAATGGAAAAAAAAAATGTTCCTAGTGAGAGTAACTCGAAATATATCCAGCAAAGTAGCTTATTTAGCGATAAAGGGAATTTTAGATTAAAATACTAGCCCTACTTATAAGCAATTATGCCTATTACAAGTCCATTAATGAAGAATGAGATTCTAAATATATAAGGGTTCTAAAAAGAGGTGGTCAATTGTTTACTCCTAATTATGCTGAAGCTGTATGTCAGTTTACACATAGCTATGGGGGTATATGGTAAGTAGAGCTAGTAGATTTTAATATACACCTCTACATAAAAAAGGTTGCTAAATCATTTTCACTTCAGTATGAAAACAGAAGGCAATTTCTCTCCAAGAAAACACGTTTATATCATGTACAAACGCATGAGTACACTTCTTTATATATCAAATCATAAGTTTTTTCCGATTGTTTCGTATAATATCGAAACACATGACTTACTAACTGCTATTGTATGAAAATATTAAACAAGTTATTTATTATAATTTGGGAAAATATCCAATAAACTCTCACCAATAGGTCATAAATCTTGTGATTGGTTTGCTGCGCTCTCCACTTTTATCCATCATGGGCTTGATTTTGTATATATTTGTACCTTCTTATGCCACCCTCGCACGCTTTCTGAATCACATACTTCAGTCTTGGTTTCCCTCTTGAATTTCTTCCTTCCACATCTCCTTTTATAATAATTATCTTCGTCAAACTATCATGTTTCAGTATATGGCCTACCATGTATGTCTTATTTGCTGTATACCTTTCGCAAGTTTCCTTTCTTCATTTGCTTTACTTATTAATTCTCTATTTTATATTTGATGTGTAGTATTTTCAAAATTCTTCTCTAGCACCGCGTTTCAAATGCTTCAAATTTTCATATAAGTTGAGCCCTATGGTCCATGTTTCACATCCATAATGCGCAACACTCTGCTTTTAGGTACCCTCGGTTATTAAACTTCTTAAGTAATATAACTCCGTTACTTGCTGTAGACTTAATTCTTCTAGTTCCATAAACTGGAATTAATCTCAAGTGAGGCTGGTAGGACGTTGAATATATTTACAATTGGACACCGAACTGGTTTCCGGATCAGAATCAGGAACAATATCCTTATCACCTACCCTATAGACTAGGGTGGAATTGCCCCACTTTTGCATTCAGGGGTTGTAACGACCCTGTCGCGGTTTAGGGGGTGGTTGTAAAGAGGATTGGGGGAGGTACGGAATGTTCCATGGATGGTTAACCCCAGAGATGGTATTGAAATGGTTTTATGATATGTAAAGGAATGGCAGGAGCTGTTCCCTCACAGCTCTGCGCTTTGTGATTATGTTTTTAAATCTACTTGAAATATTTAATATAGTATATTCTCGCCTGAGGACCTAAAACAAAGGGGAAATTTGAATCGCTCACATCAAGCAACTAACGAGAGGACAGGTCCAAACCAAAGTGGTAGTATTTTCTCTCCCCCCTTCCACTCCCCCAACGATAACTGTAATTATATTGATATCCACCTCTGCCGTAAATGGTTAGTTTTGTCTTATTACTGAACAATATTATTTGCAGGATATGATTAATAATTCAGCATTTAAATACATTTTATATGAAGAGATTTCTTTTAGTACAGTTTTATTTTATCCAAATATAAGACATTATTTATAATTTTTAAATCTATTGCAAATCCTTTTACGTGACTACATAAAGCTAATACATACTCTATGGTAATAGAACTTGTGAGTTAGATGGCTCACTTTCAAAAGTACGTCAACTTTCCTACCTTGGGCTAGTTTTATCAAGTAAATTAAATAATAATTTTGTATGTTTGTGTATTATGTGAATGAACAAATACCAAACATATTTTATTGAAACATTGTTTTAGTTTTTATAATTAAATATTATAGAGTAAATGAAATTAATAGAATATGAAAAAACAATCTATAATGGAGTTTAACACAACATTTGTTTGTGTACTTAGTAAAACACACCGCATTTTATTCTGTCATATAAAATAAATAATTTATTTTGTACTAACTTTTTTTACTAAATATTTTAAAATAATAATAATAATAATAATAATAATAATAATAATAATAATAAAACTTTTAAGATCTGTATGTACCGTACATTCAATTGTCTGTCTGTTTGTTGCCAGTAATTTCAAAAAGTTCTCATCGGATAGTGACGGGACTTCTAATGTTGCTCTCCTTATTTTCCAGGGAGCAAGGTTAGCTGTATATCATCAGAGAGTGAAGCAGTATCGAAAAACAGGGCTTAAGCAGTGAACATAGATCGCGGCTGGTGTTGCAGGTATATAAGATAGCCTGTGATATGAGCTTTGGTGAGTAGGGAGAGAGGATGGGGGTGAATTGTTGTTTCTTCGTGAATCGTAGTATCCCTATATAACAATGCTTTAGACTAGGTTTCATTATTTTCTAGCGTTTGAAACTGTCAAATGTGCTGATACATTGTTGAATGCGAGTAAAGCCGCGGTCAAATGCGAGTATTAAGTACAAATAAAGTACAATTTAAACAAAAGTCCACATATAAAATTGATTCTAATAATTTATAAAAATGGACTTCCTTTTACTGTAGAAATACTTGTTTATATATATATTTACATATATTTCAAGTAGTAGTTGTGTAAGAAGAATTGTGAATTTAATTTACCCTGAAATGTTACAAGAATACCACGCTTTATTACAATGTGGTGTTAACTAATGAGATAGTCATTGTGAAATCATTCAAGGTAACTCGTCTATCTTTTAGGGTAAAACATGTGTAAAACAGAGAATATTTACAAAATTCCAAAGCAGGTTATTGGTGAAACAACAAATCTTAAACAGCCACAATATATAACTAGAGAGAAAAGGTAAAAAATGTGCAATAATAACACAATGAATAAAAAATAAGAAGAACCTAAAATTATAAAATTAGATCAATTTCATGATTGAGTTAAAAGGATCTTAGCTTTGAAAGTTTTAAATATTATTAATATAAACTTGTAATAACATTTTTCACTCTCATATATTTTTTACTAACCAATACTTTTGTATATTTTATTTTAATTCCTTAGCATTTTACGGCCTTATAAAAAGAGGCTAAGTTTTATTTATATATATATATATATATATATATATATATAATGTCAACTAAGTTGTATATATATAACTTAGCCTCTGTTTATATAGATATATATATATACATATATATATTTCTTATGTCAACAACACTAAGGTTGGTTTGATTTGATGTCTTTCTATCCGGAGCTGAGCACGCAATCATACCTTCAGCTGGTTAGCGCTGCCTGCACCATCTGGTAGAAAGTACATGAACTAAAGGAGCTAATAAAGTGTGGTGGTTCCCCATTGCCTCCCACACAAAATTTATATGAGCGAGCGAGAAAGAGCCTTTAAATTTTGCCGGGAAAGGTATTATCACATATTTTAAAGGGTTCTTTTACAAGCCACAATTGACATTGGACCGACGTCTTTACTTACCCTCCGAAGGAAGTTGTGCTACGGATTTTTACTACTAAAGAAAAATTGACCTAGGCTGGGATCTAACCCACGGACATCGAGTCCTGAGACGAGAACTGTACCCCAAGACCACCGTGGTCGACAATATATACATTACCACGTCTTACTATTTGTTCATACTATACGCATATATGATAATGGTTGTACAGGAGTAGGGATGAGTAATGAATGATTTTAGATCTAATCTACTCGTATTTGCGTGAGTGGAGAATAGGAATCCAGTTTGGAAAAAAACACTCTAGGTAAGCCCGACCAAGATTTGATCCCCGATCTTCCTGTTAATGGTAGGCCAGTCCATCACTATAGTGACTGCTTAGACCATCCTACCACTGACACGGGTTAGATAAGTAATAACATATAACGTTAATAGAAAATAGTTACTATAATTGTTGTAGATAAAATCTAGTAAGCAGCTCAAGTTCCCTTTATCATTATTATTTTAACCTTTTCCTTGTCGTTTAGGCATCTTCTTTGAAACTATAAATCAAGATCCTCATGACATTTTCAAACTATGACATAGAAATAAATATAGTAGTTATGCAATCACAAGCTAGTGAGCTAGCTAGGGAGTGACCTCATATATCCGGAGAAGCGCTCATCGGTCCCCTCGCTTTCCGCATATAATTCTACGAGCGAGCGTAAAATAGTCTATAAGTATTGCTGGAAAAATATCTCATTTACCTTCCTGGGACCATTTAAATGCCATAATCGACATGGGCCACATTGATTTACTTTCGAAGGTAGTTTTGCTCTGGATTTACATATCTTGGTAAAAATGCCTCAATTTGGGCCAGGTTTGAACCCTGGAACCTCGGGTACTGAGGTGAGTACTTTATCTCAGGACCAAATATATCATATTGCAGATATTTTACAATCATAATGTATATAAAATAGAATGTGTTTTAGTGTGTTTGTGGCTCTATACGTTTGTGGACTACAAATACAAGAAACCTAGAAATCTGAAACTTGACGTAGCCCACATATTTAGAGGAACATATTGCGAGAATTATGTCTGGCATCACATGAACAATAGTTATTATATATTAATATAATGCACTAGTGAATATATAACTGGTTTGTAATTGTTTTCTTATAATTTTGACCCAAAAAAAATGAGAAATTTCAAACTCAAAACGTCCTAAAAACCCTACAGGAAAAAAATACGGTTTATTGATTGCTAGTTGGATTGTATTAACATTAGAAAGTGAAGTCATAATAATAAGAAGCATATAATTATAAAAGGCAATGTTCTAGATCTGTATTTTATTTGATCTTACACTTAAACAGATAAGTATTCAGACATACAGATGACTTTTCCCTCTAAAAGCCAGTTGAAACTCCAGAGTTTCAAAAAAATATAATCAGATACGTAAAATATATCGTGTGCATAGTATATCTGGGTGTGGATTCTCTAGATTTAAGTTATTTATTTCAAATTTGATATTTTATACCTCTTGAAAATTGGTGGAGGATTCTCCAAAACAAAAACAAACAAAAAACACATAAATATGAGACTTTTGAACTTTTTTTTTAAAGATTTTTGAAGGTAGGCATTGGCCTAATATTGTAGTTTATCATCAACTTAAAGATATCTTATTATGGGTACCTTGGTCTTATTTCTACTTTTATACCAAGCTACCAATTATGAACATAGTTCCAAAACTAATAAATACTAAAATCTAAAATTTGGCAAGTCCTTTGCACCAAAGGTCTTGAGTTTGATTCTGGCAAAAGTATGTTTTTCCTTCTGATATTGGGCTTGTTCCGTTCAGTAAGGAGTTAATTAATGATCTAGAATAAATATTTTTGTTTGCCCTAGATTTAGAATAGATATAGCCGCTATATTATTTATCCAGTATTCTTTATAACGTCCTGGTTTTATAATTTTAAGTTTAAACGAATGCTGTAAAATTATGTACAGTACATTATAAATTTCGTGGTGCTATTGGAAATATTTCTAATTATAAGAAATTATGCTTTAATATAAAAAATGTTTTTTTTTTGCACTTAGCGTTATTCATCACCTGATAGTTATTCAACTAACCAGAGTGTGATTACAGCTCAGAATTATATATACAGGTGTCTCAAATAAAACTGGCCCCAAACGCACAGTATTTTAAAGTCACTGTTCGAAATGTGCTCCACCAGCCACTAAGCAGAGCTACGCTCGCTGAATAGTAACTTTTTATGTATTTGAACTATCCATATGTTGGAGCATATTTCGAACAGAGACTTTAAAATACTGTGCGTTTGGGGCCAGTTTAATTTGATACATATATACACACATATACAGGGTGATTCGAGACTTTGTGTAAAAACTTTAATGGGAGATAGGGAACACAAATACAAAACATTTTCGTCAGTGAATAGATGTCCGCAGACGTCACCCTTTGTTACCAAAGGTAGCTGTTTGGAGGCACATCAAATGGCTATTTTTCGCCAACGTAATTCGTAATGCGGACTTCAAATGTATAACGTGGAGAATTTCACGGTTTATGAGATGGCTGACATACCAATAGAAATGGAAGAGCCGCTGTAAGATTGTACCGTGAACGGTATTCTAACAAGCGTGTGCCAAACCACAAAAAATTTGCGCGTTTTTACCGGCAGTTGTAGGAAACCGAAACATGTCATGCAAACCTGCATGATGCCACTCAAAGCTGCTGTAAATAAAAATTTTGTTCAAACATTTCTGCCTTTGTTTTATTTACCAACAGTGCCCTTTAGCTCCTAAGGGGGACGTCTGCAGACATCCATTCATCAATGAAAATTGTAAGTGTTCCCTTTCTCCCATTTAAGTTTGCACAGATAGTTTAAAATTAATCTATGTGTGTGTGTATATATATATATATATATATAGGTTGTATTACAATCATAATGGTAATGTAGGATAGTAAGATAGACACAAGATAGCTTGATGGCAAATTTGAAAACGGTATAACAAATTCACAGCCAGACACTGGGGTGGTAAATTTTGAAACCATGTAACAAACTCAGAGCCATAGACTAGGGTGGTAAATTTGGAAACTATATAGAAATTCAGAGCTGGACACTATTGTCGTAAATTTAGAACAATGGCGGTAGATTTGTGTCATAGAAATAACGTAGAAAATTTGGCACTAAGTAGATGGTGTTCAATTTGGAGCAAGGTTAGAAAAAACTTAATTTTCAAACAATATTCCCAAGTATTAAATGTAGTAGGTCTCAAAAGTAATTTGGAACAAAGTACTCAGATTATAAAGATGAAACCATATTTCCTATTTTCAATTTGTAACAGGATTTATTAATTTGGGACT
Source organism: Timema podura (assembly GCA_033556935.1). Taxonomy (NCBI): domain Eukaryota; kingdom Metazoa; phylum Arthropoda; class Insecta; order Phasmatodea; family Timematidae; genus Timema; species Timema podura. The sequence goes on from JAVRXN010000010.1 coordinate 77,369,905, forward strand.
GAGTGCCCGTAGAAGCTTCGGAAGCAGGTTACTAAACTCTAAAGTTGGTACAGATTACCAGAGCTGTAAATTTAAAAGGGGTTAGAGAAACAAAAATATTATTTTCATAGTAAGGGCAACTAGAACATTTATTAGATCTAATTTCGCATGTTAATGCTTCAGGTCATGTTATTTGCTGCTGTAACTTTTGATGAATGGTATCAATACTTTTAAAATAATACTAAAATAATAGACAAACGTTTTAAATTACGGCCACACAAATCCATGTTTGTAAATTATAAAAGGGGCTTTCTATAAAAAATTGGACTGTAATTATCTTATAGCAAGTGTGACGTGATATATGTTCAATGTGAATATATCCGTCTTGGCAATATCTTCATTGTGACGTCAGTGAAAAAACTTTCATCGTGAGAGAGCCAGCAAGAGGACGAATGGATGGATGCGTTTGGGCTTAGTGGCCAATGCTAGCTCATGCACTTCAAGAAGAATAGGATTGCGTTGGAACAAAGGAGGCATAACCATCGATACGCTCAGAGAATTTCAACTAAAAACACGAACCACTTTTACAAACAAGAGAGACAAGAGGTATATAACAAATTATTGCTCTTATTTGATATGAATATCTGGTTGTTGGCTGGTTCTGAAGGTGTGGCAAAAAGATGTGTTATTAGTGCTTTTTCTCACCTAGCTTAGAAATAGCAGTTTAGCAGAGCTGGAAAAGAGGCTGTCATCCAAGACTCTATGCTTGGTTGGATAGGTTTAAATCCCAACAGCCTCATTTGGAAATAGTTTTTTAAACAAATATGACTTTCCCACCTCACATTAATTCATTTATCACATAAGATTTTAATAATTTTGACCATACGACCATTCTTTATTATTATTAAGTCTGAACTTAAAGTATTAGGGGAAATTCTGGGACAAGGCTAAAATGTTGATTTTTATAAGACTGCACCTGTTTATTTCCTTTAAAGATCTTATTAATCATCTAAAATAAAGTCCTATATTTAAACCGGGAATTCTTTGTCATTATTCTATACAATGGCCTGTGTAAATAAACTTAAGCCTAAATGACTGTTATAAGACTAGCAGTTTATAAGATTTTAAAGGCTATTTGAAGCACTACTAGTTGTAAAGGGGATGATACTTATAAATTAAGTGGTGAGTCATGCTTACACTTCACGTTATTTATTGCTTGGCAATAATTCAATTAATCAGACTACGATATAACTAACTTCTTAAAATAGCAAGACTCGTTCTATCATAAAAGACTGAATAACATCTGTATTACCGTTAGAGAAAGGATAGCTGGGAAACTTTGGTAATAGTACTCGATTTGGCATGGTATGATGAACAGTAAAAAACAAATAAAAAATAGTCATGCCAGAGAGATTTTATATCTACTTTAGAATGTTCAAATGAGAATGAAAAGAACTTATATAAAGCATCCACTTCGGACATCACTCATCAGTTCTAGTCAGGAAAACGTATTCTAATAAATAAAAATCTTACGATATTTTTATTTATCTAAATAGCATCTTTTTTTCCTGTTTTTCTCGCCAGGCTTCCTCAGCATGAGGTGTTGATAAGTTGACCCAAGACATGACCTTGGTCAAACGACGACAGTACCTGTAGGAATTCGCATTAAGACGTCGTCATGACTGAAAAACTTCACCGGACATCATGTTTGTTTAACCTTGACTAGGTATGTGTGTGTGTTTGTGTGTGTGTATGTGTGTGTGTGTGTGTGTGTGTGTGTGTGTGTGTGTGTGTGTGTGTGTGTGTGTGTGTGTGTGTGTGTGTGTGTGTGTGTGTGTGTGACGTATAGCAATATATATTTTACTAAAGGTATACCCAAGAGCATGAGAAGATTACTGTTTTATTTAGCTTTCTTTTTTTTCGAAAATGTAAATTTTTTTTATTTACTTTTATCAGGCACTTGAAGACTTATATTTCTGTAAGTCTTCAGATATGATTGTAGCACATTTTAAGACTTATTTTGAAATCTTGGCCAAGACCAAATTTTGAGTTTGAATTGAAATATTAGCTTCATGTAACTCTCCTTGGAAATTCACGCATGTTAAAATCTATTTTGGTAACAACTTTTCTGATATAGTATTTTACTCAAGTGACACCAGATTCAGTATATACGCTTGATATGGCTTCAACCTAATCTAATATGGCTTTCCATTAAAAATGTTGTTCAAATTATGGGCGAATTCACTAAGAGAAGTTTATTCTAAACGGTTCCTCTCTCTATCACTTACAAAATATAAGTTCATTACTTCTAAATTTGACAATATTCATTCTTACCCCAGGGGCCGTTCCAGGTTTTTCGTGAGGTGGGGTTGTAAGTCCAATACCAATAAAAATCAAAAAATTAAATAAATTAAATCTGGGTAAGTTATCCATGACTCCACTATTTTTATGTAAGTTACATAAGTTTACAGGCTCTATTTATTTATGCAAATATATTTATATTTTCAGCAAATAATTTAATAAACAAATCAATTATCACTAAGAAAAATAAAATAGTTATTAATGATAGAAAAATTGAAAAAAAACAGCATACATGTTTATTATTTATTAATGTTTTTGTTAATTGAATTGTCTATTAAAAATGTAGCTCAACTATTAAAAGTGAGATATTACATGACAGAACAACTAGTAGTGACTTTAACATAGATTTAATTGACATAATATTTTAATTACTACCGTTAAGGGGAGGGAGAAAGAATTCCCTTCCATATCTGCCCCACTATTGTGATTAAATGTGAACAACCCATAAAGGTAGTAAGTAAGACGTGGTGTTAAAGACTAAGAATACAGTAAGCACAACAAAAAAATAGTTTGTAAAAAATATTGTTCATTACTATGAACTCTTTTCCTTAAATTACCAGAGGTTTGTTTGACTAATACTACTAATACTACTACTACTACTACTACTACTACTACTACTACTACTACTACTACTACTACTACTACTACTACTACTAATCCTATTACGTTAGGAAACTGCCAAGTTTTTAAAGGTCACCTTCAGGTGGCCAGATTTGAAAATTAAATATTAACAATACGGAGAGAATGTTCCATACATGAGTTATGGGATTGAAATATTTTGAATATTCACATGGTCTACATATCTGACACCTTAGATCAGTCAGAGTGTCTGCCTACTAAGCTAAGAGTCTTGGGTTCGATTCTCAGCAAGTCCGAAGAATTTATCATTGGTGAAATGTGAGTTTACACCTTTCACAGTGATTAAATATCTGCCGGTACAGGCCTAGCAAGCTGGTGGTGGAAAATATATGGCTTAAATAAAAACTTACAAAGGCCACAGGCTGGAAACAATAATTGATGAAAAGCTTAAGCATGTTATACCGAAAAATGATATATTTTTCATTTTTTTATATGAATATAGATAACTTCCCAGGGCTAAGCGGATCACAGCTTGAAAAACGCTGATCTTCTGTGCTGTTTCATTGAAGTACAGATTCACGGGGACGTAGATACTAGTTTCTCTATTTATTTCAGTTATAGTATAAATTATTCTTTCAATAAATTTTATCTCTCTGTGAACGGAAGTATAAATGACTCTAGGTTAATATATCCTGTTTAATAGTATAATAAGTGTATGATTGAATTGTATAGATAACTTTTTGTTTTGTTTAAAATTGATAGCTAGATTTTTATGTAAAAAAATAACTTGCAGCTTGTTTATATGGTAATGTCAGGTGTAAATAAATGGACTTACTTTATTACTCATCATAATATATTTATTCCTCTAAAACAATGTGAATTACTTACCATCTGAGCTTATGTATTTTAATTGTGCTTATATAGTTTATTATTAGAGAAAATGTGCCTGCATTTGGAAGGAAGGAAAGTGAAAAACCATTCAGAAAAAAGATCTCATCACACACGGCCTGTAAGCTTAATTTATTATTCGGGACCACTTTTGTGGACCTTATAAAGAAAATTTGGTCCAATATGAAAGAACATATCCTAATAAGACGTATTATTTTTATGTGGTTGAGGAGCTAGATGCTTCGTGGATTTTGATTTTGGCATCCTTTTGCGCTAAGGTAGATCCCGTGTATTTTGGCATGCGCAATGGTAGTAGGTGGGTTGATGGTGATGGTTGGGAGAGGGGGTTGGGGTAGATGCGATTCGTCTGGAACGAGGGAATCCACCTTGGCGTCTCCTAGCAACAACGTAAACGTTCCATTGGTCGACGCCAAGCTAGCGACAAAAATAAAAAAATAAACATTAAAAGAGTGGAGTTAAAAAAGTGTCTACGTTATGAAACTAAAGCTTGTAAGATATTTGGATTTTATGACTTCACATTAACTGTTTCACCTTAAAGAAATACTACAAGATTTGCCATGAACATTTCCAACGTCTAAAATAAACTTACGACGGAATATTATGCGTGCTTACAACATAAAGCATCGAAGAGAACAAGTAGTTTACCAAGAACAAAGTGGGGAGCCTTTTAATTTATTATTTTAATTATTACTTCGGAGTAATACTTAATAACAGATAAATCATTCTCAAAATAAAATAACTTAATTCAATATGTAGTGATAGATTACGTAATACATGTAGGAATAAGTTAAAATTAAATTAAATATAGTGTAAATTTAAGTGTCAGAGTACAAAACTTATTATATTGCAATGTATAAAGGGTACTATCTCTTTTAGCAAATCAAGGATTGTTAAGATCTTATTCAATTTTTTTTTTCAAATTAATCAGTAATCTTTTTACATACAAAGTTTTTCTGATAAATCATAGTTATTTAAGCGAATTTTTAACTGATTTTCCTTAGACTTTGATGTCTGAACTAAGACGCAATTGGTTATTTTCACCCTCTACCATGTAATAGAAAAAAGTTCAAAGTGATGACTCTATCAGCAATTATATTTCCATCTGTTTCGCGCCTTTTTATATTTTTAATTAATTAAAGTTTTTCAAAATAAATTAAATAATCAATAGGCACTAACCAAGCCCTTTAGTTAAGCAATCATATAAGTTATTCTTTATGCCAACATTATGTGATACACAGATTTTGCAAGAGAAAAAAAAAATTGTAACTAAAATTTTCATAAAAAGGGCCTTTTAGTAAAAAAAAATAGTTTTCGCTCCTAAATTGATAACATTCAACAATAATATTAAGAGTTATTCTATTGATATTTATAATCTATATCAAGAGTAATAGACTTAGATTACTTTACCTGGCGTATGAATATGTGAAAGTAGGGTTTAGTAGATGAAAATTGTTATGGTATCACGGCGATATTTTACAACTATTAAATTTAGCATTAATTTATTTGAGGAGGCAAATGATAAAAATAAGTACTGTCATAGAGAAAGGAATAACACTAGAGAGAACGAAGGATAGGGCAAAACTAAGTCCAGTTTAGAACAATGAATCTGTAGCTCTGTCGATTCACCGCAGAGGAGTGCTGACAAACGTACTTTCAATTTTGAACTCGTGTTTTCGCACCACGAAACCATTCATTATTAGACTTAGGTTCCCACGTAAAGAGTAGGGCTTTTTATATGAACTAGCAACGTTGTAAATGACCCATCACCATTTTAAAAGATAGTAAACCTGTCCCAAAAGGATAGTTTCAAGGGTGAGGAAGAAGTGCTCACAATGTCATCCATTAATGCACTCCTGTCCTTCCCCCCCCTCTCCCTCGACCAGGATCAACAGCACCAATAATTGCTAGAGAGAAAATTATTGCTATCTATTCTGTAGGTAATGTGTCTGGTAAAGGATTTATTCTAGTTTGAAGAACAAAACAACAAGTCAAAGTCGTAGCCGGGGGGGGGGGGGGGGGGGGGGGGGGGGTGGGGGTTCAACCCCTCCGAAATTTTATGAACAAAATATCTATAGCTTTATTTATGGTTCAAACAATGTCAAAATTAAGATACACGTACAAATTAGGGCGCTGTGTTAACATAACAAGCACTTCAAAAGGCTTCTAGAGGTGTTTAATATTTAGAAACTTTCCTAGCCTTCAGCAGCTTGGGAGTTATGTTGCCATAGAAAAACACTTCAGATAGCTTCTTGAGGTGTTGAAAATTTAGACATTTTTCTAGCCTTCGGCAGTTATGATGTTATGTTGCAAAAGAAAAATATTCAGATAGCCTCTAGAGGTGTTTAATCTTTATAATTTTTCCTAGCCTACGGCAGTTAGGGGGCTAGGTTGCCATAAAAGAATACTTCAGATAGCTTCTATAAGTGTTTAGTATTTAAAAAATTTTTCCTAGCCCACGGCAGTTAGGGGGCTATGTTGCCATAAAAGAACACTTCTGATAGCTTCTATAAGTGTTTAGACCCGCCTCTGTGGCGTAGTTGGCTAACGCGCTAGTCGTGTTGAGCCCGACTGCCGAGGACGGGGAGATCGAGGTTCGAATCTCGGTCGGGTGAACTGGGGGTGGTTTTTCCTAAATGGTTTTCCACTCTCCCTCCACGCAAATGCGGGTTCACTTCCTCTATTCAACCTTCCCAATTCCTAATCCATTAGCGTAATTAGTACTTAAGCGTATAACCCGAACGGGTAGTAAGACGCGGTGCTAAAAAAAAAAATATATATAAGTGTTTAGTATTTAAAAATTTTCCTAGAGTTCGGCTGTTAGGGGTTTATGGTGCTATAAAACACTCTAGATAGCTTCTAGTTGTGTTTAATATTTCGAATTTTTCTTAAGCCACGACAGTTAGGGGGTTATTTTACCATAAAAACATTTCAGAGAGTTTCTAGAGGTATTTAATATTCAGAATCTGTCCTACCCTCTGGCAGTTAGGGGTAATTTTGCCATAAAAACACTTCAGATAGCTTATAGAAATGTTTATGATTTAGAGTTTTTTCTAGCTTCTGGCAATTGGGGGATGTGCCCACCTAACCCCCCCCCCCCCTGAAATTATTGGCTGGCTACGGCCTTGCAACTAGTAAAACAAGATACAAGTGTGATTTTAAAGGCTGTGAAAACACACACGTTCTAACACTGGGAACCAATTATCAATGTTTACTTTTTCAGTTTGTGATAAATATAGGAAGAAATTTTTTAGTTATTTTATTATTGTTTAGTAAAAAAATAAATACTGTATATGTTAAATACTTCTACACAAGACCACCTTACCTGACTAGTTTGATATTATTTATCATATTTAAAAATAATCTCATCACCAAGACTGATCAATAATTTTGGCAAATTTTGTTAATTTAATCTTTTAATTTGTCTGATCTTTATTGCTCTTTAAATGTTCTGTATGTATGTGAATTTCTCTATTTATTTAATGGCTTGGTATCCATAAATATTAACAAAATAATAGTGTTTTTCGTTAAAACTACGAGATATTTACAGATTAATTTAATGTGGTGATAATAAGAAACCTGAGGTCCCTCAGAAATGTATTCGCTCTTGCTTGGAGAAGATGGAAGACCATTATGGAAAAGCCATCCCTAGTGTGTACATGGATCTAATTCATATTCAAAGCTTCCGTCACTGGCAGCTGATTAAATGAGATTCTTACTGCTTTATTGGGCCTCACCCTAAATGAGGGGAACAATGTATTAGTGCATACTGGTTTATTGTAATCGTTAAATTAATATGCATTTCTAAATTCTATTACCCATGAAACTTTACCGGTTCACCGGTATTGTGTTCCTTTTTTTTTATACCAAAGCTACAATACAAAAATGTAAAAAACTATTATTTACAGTTCCACTCCCGATCAACATATAAAAGTCCTTCAAATTCCAACTAACTTTATAATGATCCTATCATATCCAACTAAGACAGGTATGGCCACTACTTATGAAGGAATTCAATCCTAAAGTGTTTCTGGAAAAGCCTTTCTAGCCTCCAGAGGCTCACCTTATAACCCATATTTTATTTAGTGCCCCCTATCCTCCAAATTTAAAATCTCAATTTGTTACTGAATTGACAGAACAGTATGTAATATAATATACATACAGTTGATTTTATTGTCTATTAGAAATTCCTGATTTATTTTATTTTTAGTAGTTTTAATTAAAGTAAATATTTGATAAATTAATTCTTATTTAGAACTATAAAAATAAAATTTGTTTGCAACTGTGTGGGTTCTTCTTGAATGTGACTTGTAAGATGTATCTTTGCACTGAATTGTACGTGTATTTTTTTAGAAGAGCCTAGGATTTTATATTCATTTTGAAAAATAGCTTTACCATGGCTAAACAAGTCGAATTAAGTATATTTAGACATTAAAAAAAATTAAATAGCATGTTTTATTTAATCAACTCTTTTGAATTAAATGAAAATCCCTAAGATATTAATAAGGACTATTTGTTTCAAATTTAAAAGCATTTGCTTCAATTTTATATTTTGGTATTATATATGGTATGGTAGATATTAGTATTTTTGCTTTCATTTAAGTACACCTAACTTAGACTTATGTCATATTTGAAACCAAAATTACCGGATCAGTGGGCACGTTGAATAAATATAAGTCTTGTCTAGTCTAGTTTGTCAGTGAAGAATAACTTGCGGCTCAACCCCCGGTTTGGTGTAGGGTGGGGCCCCTACTTAAAGTGTTATTTCCTAAATGATCGTAAAGATGGGTGAATTTTCTTGAAACTTCTACTTTCCTCATCCTCATTCAATTGCTGTTATTAAAATGCTTATAGGCCGGTTAACTAGTAGGACGCAGTGGAAAAACAATTTCACAAGCTATATAAATATTAAACATTCGAAAATATTTGGCTCGATAAAATTGATTTGCATTCACAAGATCTTAATTTAAGAGTTAACCTCACAGCTAAAGATTGTGTCTGGCTGTTTATGTGTGTCACCCACACTTGTTTGAATTAAATTTTGAGCCTTGACCAAACAGGACACATGGGGCACTCAACACCACAATAATGGTGTAGATTTTTTAAATGTTCAATGTACAAGTAAGTAGCATAACGAAATTGATATATTTATCAAAACTCTTCCAAGATAGAAGAAATGGTACCAAAATAATTGAGTTTCTTCAGCACTTCTCACCATTCAGTACCGATCCATAACTTAGAAACATAGTCGCTGTGGTAACATTTGATGAAAATAAAATTAATGTTCATAAGGTGTTTCCAATAGGCAATCAGGTGGTTGACAAACTTCCTGGGAATGATGTATTTACGTATTCATGCAAGAGAAGTGATAAAGTGAAAACCCTTGCATCGAAGAAAAAGGTGAACATTGTTGACAAGGACCATATCAGTGTTGACCTCACACTTTTGTTTCAGCGTCTGATTGTTGCAACAAGCCATGGGCAAGTAAACGTTCAAGATGCACTGCATTATGAACTTTGTGCCTAACCACCTTCATTTTTTTTAGTCTGCAACAATTTTACGCAAAGCTCCGAAATTTCAGTTAGCACACTGCATCATTGAACATTGTAGGATGCACCAACAAGAGGCAAAGAGACATGTAGTAGGAGATAAAATTGAAACAGAAAAACTGAAGAACTATGTATTGGATGGTGGATCATTATTGCATCGGCTAACATGGAAAGCAGGAGATACCTATGAACCCATAGCCAAATACTACGCCAACTTTACCGAATTGAAGTACGGCAAAGCTACTATTGTTTTTGATGGTTATGTTGATAATATCCCATCAATAAAATACTGTACATATCGAAGGAGGGCTATAAATTCAAACCTACACCAACTTATCATCACAAACCACTTTCGTTGGCAAGAATGAAAGAGTTCTCCTGAACGCTTCCAATAAATCTAGAATTATCCATCTCATTGGTGATCATCTTGAGAGACAAGACTGCAAAGTTGTATACGCAAAAGGCAATGATGATGTTGAAGTTGCACAAGGAGGTATTATTTCCCCAAAAGTAATGGTCACAATAGTGGTGGGAGGAGACTAAGATTTGTTAATCCCGTTGTTGAATCATTCTTCAGACCTTATTTTCTCGTTGCAGTTTCAGAGTGGCATTCAACATCGAAATTCACTGCTTCCAAAATGTATATGACATACATTTGAGTCAACACATATTAGTTCAAAAACTTGTTAAGTATCTACGTTTCCCTCACTCTTTCACAGGATGTGACTCTACTTCACACATTCATGGAATTGGCAAGATCACATCATTCGAAAAGCTTATCACCTGTGAAGACCTGCAGGAAGAAGTAGAGATTTTTTTCCTCAGACAGCAGAATGCAAGCAGATACTGAACAAGCTTTAAAAAAAGCAGCACTTCTATTATATGGGAGCGGAAAAGAATAAACACTCCAATCATTTAGTCATCGAGCTTACAAGGAAAAGTTTGCCTACTCCAAGTCCTTTGTGAAACCAGAGCAACTGCCACCAACAGAATCAGCCATTAAGTATATACTATATTTTCCAAGGCTATTTACAAATTCAGCAGTGAATGGGGAAGATGAACACAGAAGATGGCTGGTTAAAAGTAAGGAGAACTTCCCTTAACTTTGTGATCTGCCCCCAGCACCAATTTCTTTACTGTCACTCATTCGATATAGGTGTATAAATGGATGTAAAAACATGCACCGCAACTGCATAAAAATGTGGTTGACATGTACTGATATACGTGGATGGTGCCAACAAACTGGCTGTGAGAACGTATGACCAAGAATTCTAAGAGATAAATTCAAAAATACTCTGAAATTGATTAAAAGACTAAACTGAGCATTAATAGAGAACCTGACAATATATTATATACTTTCTAGTAGTATTCATCGTTTTATTTAACATTGTTGTACTAATTTTCATTTTTCTGTTTTTATTATTAGCAACAGTTTATTTCATTCGTTAAAGCTTACAGTTAGCCTAAATATATGATTTATATATTAATCGGTTAATTTTCTCCCCCCCCCCCCCCCCAATATCATTAATGTATACCTTTAATGTTAAGATTAGTGAATGAAAATTTAGATCAAATACAATAATAAAATGATAATCAGCCTAAAATCTAGTATTCAAAATGTGCCACACTTGTATTTTCAAAAAATTATTTAAACGTCAAAATTTTGCAGCTATGGCGACCATTTTGATAATATATTACTTTCACAACTTTCCTGTCATGAAGATTCATTGAACTTTTGATCTATTCTATAAAACATCTTTCCAATAATAAATCTTAAGAAATTGTTCGTGCTGCAATTTATTCTGGGCTAGGGCCCTCCTCCCCCCCTTTTTACCCTGACTATTTACTAGTCTTGGACTTACGTGATTTCTGTGCCAACTATATTACAACCTCTTAGAAAGTTTTTTTGTCACGGATATTGTGTTTCTTTTAATTCAATCTCTAATTTGGGGAAGTGATTTTTTTTTAACTCTCAACCTATAACAGGTAAAAAATGAACTATTTGTAACGAAATATTTAAATTATAAACTTGTGCACGTGATTGAATATTTAATCCACTGATTTAAAATTGGGTGCATTAACAATGTATATTAATATTAGTTATCATGAAACTATCATTGGTGGCCTGGCGGTCTAGGAGTAAAGGATTCAATCCTTGGTCCCGGTACTGATTTATCTGATTGCCAAACCCTTCCTTCACCTCTGATAAGACGAGTATTAATCACAACTTGTGAATGTGTGGAATTCCAGGCCTCCAGCGTGGTTTGGATTCCATGTTAAACTGTAGGTCCTCCATTTCATCTCATAATCACCCTACCATTGCACATTAGCGTAAGTGAGTATTGCCCGAACGGATATAATAAAATTATGCTTATTTTAACTACTTTTGTTTTATATTTATTAAAGCTTAGCAAAAAATTAAAGACATTTGATTGTTTCGTTGAAAACATTGCGACTAATATATTGAAATAATCATTTTCTAATGTTGTTTTAAAAATGTTCATTCTTCATGATTGGTTTGGAGAAAGGAACCAAAGGAATAAAAAGGCAATAATTTTTTTTAAATAACATAGGAAAACATTGATTTAAATCTACTTTGCCGAGTATAGCATTTTCAACGAAAGAGTCATGGAATGTCTGTAACTTTATACTAATATTTAATTCATCTATTTTATATCATGCATAACATGTTTAAATTATTTTTTTATTATATTTTTAATATATTTAACGAATTTGTTAGGTATTTTTTATAAAACATAATAATATTATATTAGTTCCAATTCTTATCAAAATAATATATTTGTAAAAATGTATCATTCATAAATACTATAATGAATATAGAAATGTTTTATTTAAAAAAAAATTTAATTTCTTATGACCCGCCTCGGTGGCGTAGTTGGCTAACGTGCTAGTCGTGTTGAGCTCAACCGCCGAGGACGGGGAGATCGAGGTTCGAATCTCGGTCGGGTGAACTGGGGGTGGTTTTTCCTAAATGGTTTTCCACTCTCCTTCCACGCAAATGCGGGTTCACTTCCTCTAATTCAACCCTCCCAATTCCTAATCCATTAGCGTAATTAGTACTTAAGCGTATAACCCGAACGGGTAGTAAGACGCGGTGCTAATATTATTATTATTATTATAATTTCTTATGAAAATAATGTGTTCATTATAATGTTTACCCCTTTTAAACCATAATTTTTAATTGAGCTATATATATTATTTTGTGTAAATATTGTATGTATTCGCTTTATTTACTTAAATGTCAATATTTCTATCATAATGCTCCAACACGAACATGATTAAGTTTAAGGAGCTATTTTTTGCCTTAGTGTGGAGATGTAGGGGATACGAAAATAGCTAATTTTTTTTGTAGTTTTTGTAGCAAAACTTTTTTTGGTCGAAATAAATAAAATATTGCTTTAATATAAATATAGGGTTTAATTTTCTCCACATGGGGATGTTGATAATTCTTGAATATCTGTCAATGCTGCCTTGGAATTGAATGACAACTTTTTTTTCACTTAAAATATTTTTTAGAATATTTGTAGCCGCTATGTTCATAAGGATATTCAAAAATATTGACATTCCCATGTGATGAAGATTAAACTATTTATTTCTATTGAAGCAATATTTTATTTATATAGGCCAGGAAAAGTTTTTATATATAAAAACTGAACACCGGCCTTTTCTCGCGTCCCCTAAATCCCCACCTTAAATGTCGTGTTTGTTTTAGTTAGTTTGCCAAAATGTTGTAATTGTAGAGCTTTTGTGTTTTAATGTTCCAACTTATATTAACATAATCTATGAAACTATATCTTATGTATCTTTCATCATGCTCTTTACCTTTCAAGATAAAAAGAGAAATGTGAGGACTGTTTCTGTTTGTTTCTTCGTAACATTTTGACGAATTGCTATATTTAGACTAAAATCGAAATATACATAGCCACCTAAGAGGGACAAAATATTTTGATTTTCTATCTAACTTTAGTATATTATTTTGGGGGCAGAGATGTCCAAAGTAAAAAAAACACTATTTTAGTCACGTATGGTGCTATTAATCTAATATCAACGTTGAAATTATACTTATCAAAATTAGGATGTCTTTATTTGGGCCACCGTTCGATAAAGTAAATATATTTAAATTTGTCCAAAATATTTTTAAATATGAAATACCAATGTACCCGCCGGTACTCCAACATTCGAGCCCTGACCTCTTTGATCAAAGCCAGGCCCTCAGACATGAAACTAACTCTCCTGGTTTGGGAGGGTTGGCTTAAAACTGTAAATACAATAAGTTGGGACTCGTACCCCTCAACCCCCTATAGCAAGTGGTTGTGCTCGTGCCTGCGTTTATTGTCCAAGTGTCTGTTGTAAGTCTATTGTGAATGCCACCCCCCATCCCCTCAACCTCTCAAAACCACTACAGGCCAGACATACTTTAAGTCGATGAATGATGAAAATAAAGGTAAACATAGACATCACTGTAATGGACTGGTTGTCATAGTAACATGACGCTTCTAAGGAAACCAAAAGTTGAAACACTAGTGTTCGAAGCAGTCACTTGACAAAACTAAAATTATCGAGACTCAGTGGAAAGACCACTCAAAAAAACTTTACTGAACCTTTGATTTCCTCTCTATAGTATACATTTCCCTATGGTACTATAGTCCATAGAGTAGGGAAAATGGAGCCTTACTCTTTAATAGTATTTTTTCTAGTTTGAATGAAATTTTGACATAGCTGTTAAGCTTGTAATAGATAAGCATTTGTCAAAATACAAGAACTTGCTTTTGTGGGTTATATTAAATAAGTATTTGCTATATTAGGTAACCATATTAAATAGTATAATTAAATATACTAAGGAAAGATGGTTAACATTTATGAACGTCAACATTTATTAATATATATCTTTAAGTCTTTTTACTAACCTGTATATATTGATAAAATGTGTTTTTTTTAATAAATAACATTATTATCACAAGTATACTTTATGATATCAGTATTTTATTGGAAAAGCTACATTTATTTAAACACTAAAACAGTACATTGGCAACTATGTAAGTAATATTGATTGTAACTGTGTTAAAAAAAAGATTATGGTTTCACTTGCGATAAAATGTACTAGTGGATGTAAATACAACCCATATGTGCATTATTTAATATGCAGTGGATTCCTGTTAATAGGGACACATCGAGACTAGATCGCATTGGCCCAATCAATCGGTTGCCCATATTGAGCGAGATTTTAACAAATGAGCTTGTAAACACATTCTAACAGAGCGAAAAGGTATGAATAAAATAAAACAAATTCTGCATTTAGTTAAAGAACACTATTTTTAATTTATATTGGTACAAACTATTATTTTAAAATAAATAACGCTAAAACAAACACACATATACTGTACTGTAAAAATGTAAAATGTGCAGTAGATACAATCAAAATAACTACTGTGTCAAGCTAGTAAGGGTATTTACTTTGGAAAAAAAAAATCAAGTGTATCCTGACGTTTTCTCTTTGTGGATTGCAACTGAACAAAGTTGGCACAAGTATCTAATGCTGATAAAGGACTGCCTTCATTGCCTTCCTGGATGAAATAGTATCTCAATTCAGCCATGTATTTCCTGGCATTCTGATTAGTCACTTACTTCAGTATATCACCTTCATCATTTTCTTTGTCTTTTGGTTGTGAGAGTTTTGCCAAAATTTGTTCAGTATTCGTTACCTAATAATCTTAAGGTTCATTTTTATATAGAAGGTGAACTTGAATCTTACCACCATGACAGAAAACAAACGCAGCACATTCACACTATAGCGCGACTTCACAAAAACTGACTAGGTCTATGTTTCGAGTGTGTATGCCATCCACACACAGTTTGTTGTTCAATCACGACCTTCACTGCCCCAGTTAAGTGGCAAGTTGGCCCAAATAGGTGGAACAAATTCAGGTTAAATAGGTGTTTTGTTTTTGTTCTTCAGATTTTGTCCCAAATAAACGGCAGTCCCGATTACCAGTGTCCCGATTACCAGTGTCCCGATTACCAGTGTCCCGATTACCAGTGGCCCGATTACCAGTGGCCCGATTAACCAGAATCAACAGTAAAATAAGTAGGACCCCCCTCCCTCACCCCATATTAAAAGTAGGTTCTTAAAAAGGGAGCAATATATGCGTGTATACTGTATATACCACAACATATACTGGCATGTGGGTTGATGGCAATGACTCCATTAATATGAAAACATACGTGTAGGCTATATTTATATATCTAAAGATGATTATTTTAATGTATATATATATATATATATATACTTATTACTATAATGTATACATGTTTACTTTTTTTAAATATAAATTTATTTTATGCATAATATATATGTATTTATTAAAATATATATGCCAAAGTTATGTATAGTATATACATACTACATATATGATGGATAATATTTCCATATTACATTTGGTGTATATAAAATATATATATATATATATATATTTAGTAAAATATTAGACCTAATTATTTTATATACACATAAATAATACAAATAAATGGTACGGCACACCGCACAGACTTTCTCTCTCTTTCTATAAACTCGTAAGATTTCTGAACGGAATAATGTACATTGTATCATCACCACTCCACATAAGAACACGCATAAAATAATATACAATGATATAGAATCAATGAGAAAAGAGGCGCATCTTTGTCCACCTAAGAACATTTCAAACAGTTTAATGTCTTCCACAAGGGTCAACACTTCGTTTTAAAATTTCGATTTCTGGTTAAAATTTTAACATTTTAAAAGGTGTTGCAGATCTTCAAGTCATCGCATTGATATTTAATTATTCATTTATACATTTTGACCAATAAAAAAAGTAAATATTGACTATTGAGTCTAAAATGGAGATAGATCATTGCTATGCAAACATTTCTCCTAAGAGATTTAAGGAAAAATAACATACTTTTTTTAGATACTTACTTATATTTAATTACTCTATGGCATTGGAGTATTATTGCGTTAAGACTTAAGTAGTATATGTTTACAACTAAAGCTCACAAAATTGTATTAATATATTTGCAAATATCTCAGAAACTGCTGTTTTTATAAAAAATATATGTCAAATAAAAGTTTTTTATTTCTAATAGTCCTACAATTTTGCAATGATAAGTTGTTTAGTTTCTCCAATAGTTGTGGAGATACGGAAATTAACGCTTCTGTAATGTACCCTAAAAATCATTTTCATAGGAAAATGAAAATAGCCAGTTTATTTATAATCTTAATCAACGCCTAGATACGAATTTTAATCAAAATCGTTTAAGCAGATTTTGAGAAAACCAAATTTTTCTCTTTTCGTCCTTCAGTAAATTACCCTTAATTTTAAGTTTTTATAGACACACAGACAGACGGCATTGCAAAGACTATTTTTTAGGGTTCGGGGGGTCATGAGACGTCGACATCCATCAACATTTCAGGTTAGTTTTTTTTTTACGGTCGCAATACTTAAACTTTAATGTCCAAAAAGTTAAAAAAATTCATATAATTGCGTATATATTGAAAGTTATTGATTTTATAAAAATATGTTTCGGATAAAATATCTGTATTATAAATATATATACATATTTGTAATGCTAAGTAATTTCATATCTCAAATAGTTTCGGAGCTATTTAAAAAAATGTTAATTTACGCATCAGACCGGAGCCCTTAAAGCCATTTTGCCGAAATATTGAGGGTAGCCATTTTGTTTGGAATATTTATTAATGTTTATAAATGAAATTTAATCAAAATCGTTTGAGCGGATTTTGAGAAAATCGACTTTTTCTCTTTTTGCCATTCAGTAAACTACCCTTAATTTTAAGTTTTAATAGACACACAGACAGACGGCATTGCAAATACTATTTTTAAGGGTTCGGGGGTCATGAGACGTCGACATCCATCAACATTTCAGGTTAGTTTTTCTTACGGTCGCAATACTTAAGCTTTAATGCTCAAAAAGTTAAAAATATATATATAATTGCGTATATATTGAGAGTTATTGATTTTATAAAAATATGTTTCGAATAAAATATTTGTATTATAAATATATATACATATTTGTAATGCTGAGTAATATCATATCTCAAATAGTTTCGGAGCTATTATAAAAAATGTTAATTTACGCATCAGACCGGAGCCCTTAAAACGATTTTGCCGAAATATTGAGAGTAGCCATTTTGTTTGGAATATTTATTTATGTTCATAAATGAAATTTAATCAAAATCGTTAGAGCCGATTTTGAGAAAATCGACTTTTTCTCTTTTTGCCCTTCAGTAAACTACCCTTAATTTTAAGTTTTAATAGACACACAGACAGACGGCATTGCAAAGACTATTTTTAAGGGTTCGGGGGGTCATGAGACGTCGACATCCATCAACATTTCAGGTTAGTTTTTCTTACGGTCGCAATACTTAAGCTTTAATGCCCAAAAGTTAAAAATATATATATAATTGCGTATATATTGAAAGTTATTGATTTTATAAAAATATGTTTCGAATAAAATATTTGTATTATAAATATATATACATATTTGTAATGCTAAGTAATTTCATATCTCAAATAGTTTCGGAGCTATTATAAAAAATGTTAATTTACGCATCAGACCGGAGCCCTTAAAACGATTTTGCCGAGATATTGAGAGTAGCCATTTTGTTTGGAATATTTATTTATGTTCATAAATGAAATTTAATCAAAATCGTTAGAGCCGATTTTGAGAAAATCGACTTTTTCTCTTTTTGCCCTTCAGTAAACTACCCTTAATTTTAGGGGTAGATATCCAATTCCAAAAACCCCTCGGGGCAACCCTATGAAAACCCTAGATATCAAGTTTCAGCTCAATCGGTAAAATAGTTTAGGCTCTAGTTGGAGGTACAGACAGACAGACAGACAGACAGACAGACAGACAGACAGACAGACAGACGGAAATTCAAAAACCACTTTTTCGGATTCAGGAAGTCATGAAACGTCAAAATTCATCAAAATCTCGAGTTCGATTTTTTTGACGATCACAATACTTTCTCTACCTGTAAGATAGAGAGAAAGTAAAAATATCATATAGGTCTATACAGATGTAATATAATATCAAAATTATACATACATATAAAAAACTCAATAGCGTAAGCCCGTATTCGAGTCATACTGACCGAATGACCAGCTATGTTGACGATGATAGTCCTAATTTTTTTGGAAAGGGTGTCATGTGGTCAACAAAATGAACGCTCCAGCCATTCATTTCAGTTTTCTAGAACGGATACTCTACTTTTTCGTTCAAGTAGCTCCTCATTTGTTATCACGGGGGTGAGTTGATTTCGTTCCAGACTCACAACGTCAAAGAATAATCTGGATGTACTGGGTATTGAAACCATGATCTTAGGATCTTTAGCCAGGAACTATGACCATTAGACCACAGAGGCGTTCATACATAGATAATATATAATAATATAATAACAAATATTATACTTACATATAAATTATAATAAACATTTTAAAAATTCACACTAATATAATAACAAATATTATATACATATATATATAATTAAAAACAATAACTGTTATTATACTATGTAACTTTTTATAATATAAGTTATTTTATTATATATATTTAAAATACATACTTATAAATATATAACATTTAAAAAAAATTAATTTCAATCAAACATGTTAGTCTTAAGGTATATAATAAATATAATTACATGCATATTTATAAAAATTAAAGAACAAATAAAATGTTTTGATAATTTATTTAAATAATACATCTAAAATTTTGAAAACACAATATAAAATTTCGATTATAGATAAAAATGTAATAACAATTTTACATATTGAGGAAATATAACAATGATAATTCACTAAAATGTAATTTAATTCTTTTGCTTGAGTAATACAAAGATTTATCCTACTTAAAATAGAGCTAAAATATATTTAACAATGTTAATTAATTTAATGAAATATTACCATTTAATAATAGAAATTGTTTGGCATTCCCTGGGTCCTGAGTTTAATTCCCGTATTCAGGTGCAGTTTTTACAAATTTATGATTAAAAAATAATAATAATTTACATTGTTCAATAGCCTACAACTCTATTTGAGTAAATCGATTTTAATTTTATAACTTTATTTTATAAATGAGAGGAACTTAATGTGTACTTTCTGAACATACTGATTATATCAGCACACGGGAAATTCTATGAGCGAGAGTGAAAGGGCCTACCAATTTTGAAGAGAAGGGTATTTTAATATAACATCCAGTGTTCTTTTACAGGCCACAATCGACATGGGACCGGCTTTACTTCCAATCTGAAGAAAGCTGTGGTACGGATTTTTATCGCTCAGTAAAAATCCGTCTACCACGGCTGGGTTTGAACCCACAAACATACGGTCCTAAGGGGAGTAGACAAATCTATATTATTCAATTCTGCCAGTGAGCACTTGGTATAAATGTCAGGCTTATTTATTCTGGTTTGTGAAAGATGGAGAGTTTGGGGTTCAAATACAGGCTAGGTGTAGTGAGGATGGTTTTTCCTAAAAGATTTGAAACTATCCCCCTACGCAAATGTCGGTACATTTCTTCTAATTTGACTTTAATACTCCTTGAAGCATTAGGGATACTAATATACATGCGTAAAACTTGAATGTTTGTGGGAGGAAAATACAAAAAAAAAGTTTAGCTGAGGACTTTATACTTATTATACATCATATTTTGATAAAATATCTACCAATAAAATTATACATTATTTATAATGACGATGAGATAACTTTTAGTGTAATGTACGGTTTTTATTGCTTATGTAATTATTCAAAAAGAAAAAATATACATATTTTCAAACACATAAACATCAATTTAATAACACTTAAAAGTATGAAAATAGTAAAATACAATTAATGATATACTTTAAAAATTTGAATGTAATATTCTTAGCATGGAAATAAAAGTAAAACCTCCAGAAGTCACTTTGATTAGTTTATTTACAAATAGTGAAAGAGTCAATATTTCGAATGATAATATACATAAATAAGTTAAAGTAATAAAAATATATACATAATCATGTAATAATAATCATGCAATATCTTGTTTAAATAGATATTATTTTTTATTCATGGTTTTTGTTTAGCTAAAATAGACTTTAATTAAAATTATGTAGGTAGAATGGGAGGGAACATATGCTAAGATCCTTTTTTTTTTTTTGCAGATTTTTTGTCTAGAATAAATAATACAGTTTTTACAGAATATACTAATAATTTATTTTTTAAATATTTTAATCTCAACAGTTTTTGAATAATTTTCATGAGCATCGTGGCAGAGTGGACAAGATTTTTTTATGAAGGGCAAAAAAAGTCCTTGTCAAATTACGCAATGCCCATGACAGATATGTTCCTAAAATGTTGAAAAATCCTGGTCAAATTACGCAATGGCTATGACAGATATTTTTAAAAACTGTTGAAAAGTCCTAGTCAAATTAGCCATTTACCATGATATATTTTTTTAAACTATTGAAAAATCCTGGTCAAATTATGCATTGATTATTACAGATATTTTTAAAAACTGTTGAAAAGTCCTAGTCAAACAACGCAATGGCCATGACAGATGTTTTTAAAAACCGTTGAAAATTCTTAGTCAAACCACGCAATGGCCATGACAGATATATTTTAAAAAACTGCTCACCATATAACCATAGAAAATTAGAGCAAATGTATCTACTAAAGAACTGCTTTATTTATTTTGACCAAAATATGTTAAGTCTTAAAAAAATATATGGACAATAAAGAGCGTTCCCTTCCATTCAAAATTGGAACCATAACACGAGATAGCAATATATATTAGTTTCTTTGTTTCAGCTAAAGTACCGTTAGCTCCTATATTTAATTATTGTCTTTCACTTGCAACTTTTCTAAGTCAACGTTTTGCACCAAATATTAATAAATATAGTTCAGATGTTTATAGCCTAGATCCATATAGTGAAACTCAATGAAAGCTCAAGCGTGATTTAAACATACAAAGGAAAAGGGGGGAATAGCCACATTACACCCATTTTCCAGGAGAAGAATCTCTGCCAATGCTTTATTTTTAAATTAATTTAAATAAGTCATATATATCTTTTGGGGATGGGTAGATACTTTTCGTGATACTTCAATACCATTGATATTAGGGGGTATCGAGTACTGAGTGGTTAGTTAAAAATAGTATTGAGTATTGAAAAAAGAGAAACATCTTGAAAAATCCTTGCAAAAATAGAAGAAATCGCAATGAAATCGTTAAAAAAAATATGTTTGCCAGCCCCCGGCAATAAAATATAGGGATTGTAGTGTCACCACACTTAATTCGTACGATACAATGTGAAAAACAAAAAAAGCTTGGCGATAACCCATCAAAAGCTGCGGCCGTGGCGGTGGTGTAGAATCGGCATAGCACTACTCGGCTGCCTGGTATCTTGGGCCTACACGTGATGCATCATGTGTCACGTCATGAAGCGGTTCTTTGGACTTTATTCTCCACTAGGCTGGTATCGAATTTAGTATCAGTATCGAGTATCGTGAGAAAATTGTGGTATCGGTATCGGTATCGAGTATAAAAAAAAACTGGCATCGACCCATCTCTAATCTCTTTTAAATATTATCTAACGTTCATTATAAAAGTATCATGATTGTCTAACAGATATGGCAGCACTAACTTAACTTGAGTTAAATTTTGACTTTCTCCCTTTTCCTCCTGCAGCGTACTATATGTATTTAAATATACATCTTAAAGTTTAAAGATCGATATTTTCTCTAAGATCGCAAAATCTTAGATGACAAGATAGTAGAATCAGTCTCATACAAGAGACAACAAGTTTACACAAAGTAAATGAATGATTATAGAGCCACTCATATAAATGAAAACACATTATCTCAGTCAATAACACGTACGCCTTCCAAGTTAGGCCATTCCACGCACTAGCCATCTTTATCTAGCCAAACTTTTTGATTGCCTTGATGAAACACATGAGTCCATCACCTTAGTTTAGTTGGTAGCGTGTCTGCCTACTGAGCTTAGGGACCCAGCTAAGATTCCTGGCATGGCCAAAAACTTATTATTTTATGAAAATATGGGTTTACCATTTCATATTTGTAAATTAACGGCCGGAGCCTGGATGTTGTGCCTGTCCTAGTCTTAAGTTAGATTATAAGGCATATGAAGCTACGAATAGTAAGCCGGTAGTGGAAATTATATGGCTTGAATGATTAAAAAACTGACCCAGGTAACAGCCTGGAAACAGTAATATACGGAAAAAATATGAAACACATGTATTGTATGGATTTATGCTCAAAGGAAAACCTATGGTTGTGGCAACCACAAACCCATTTTTGAGGCAAAGATACAGTTGCTGGTTGTTTAGTGGGTTGGAAGATAAACTTAGCTAATTCCAGTAAGTTCTTATAGCGAAAAAATTCATTGGACAAAATAAATAAAATATAGCTTCAGTGGCTACGTTTATGTTCACATATTAAGATGGGGTAGTAAGGGACGCGATGAAAGGTATATATTTGCAGTTTTTACATCAAAACTATTTTTGAACAAAATAAATAAATTATTTCTTTAATACAAATATAGAGCTTAATTTTCTTAACGTGGTGCCCTCAACATTTCTTGAATATCTGTCAAGGGTGTCCTGAAATTTAATGATAACTTTTTCTCTTTATTTAAAAAGTTTGTCATCTAATGTCACCATGCTCATGACTGATATTCAAGAACTGTTGATATCTCCATAGGAAGAAAATTAACCTCTATATTTGTACAGAAGAAATATTAAAATTAAATTGGCAAAAAAAAAAGAGTTTTGCTATAATAACTGAAAAAGCAGTGGCCTTTTATCGAGTTCCTTACATCCCCATTTTAATATCAACAGTTCCTGATTATTTATCGCTAGAAGAGAGTAACCGTTGATGATAAACTTTTTTAATTAACACAAAAAGCTATCATCGTATTAAGGCAGTCCTATTACAAATATTCAAGAATTTTGAGAAGACTATGTGTAGAAAATCACATTAAACACATTTACTGAAGAAATAGTTTATTTATCGTATCCAAATAAATTTGTTGTAATAATATCAAAAATACTAGCTTTAATTTGTGTATCCTTCCATATTACCTTAAGGCCCTTGGGCGTGTAGAGTGCAAGTCTTAAACCTATTTTGGGAGATGGTGGGTGGAAGGGTGAATTGCGTGACGTAGCTTCACAACCGACCAGAGTAACCTTCCGCGCCAACAAGAAGAGATGGATCACGGAAACAGTTGATTGCGCTAGCTACCGGCAGGACAGGTCTTATGGAAAAATTATACGTTTGGAAATATCAGTTTTCTTGGGAACGAGTGAAATTTTTAAAGTAATATTTTCAATTCTTATTCTAATATAATGTATCAATGTGTATTTGGTGTTTTATTTTCTTATTTTTTGCTATGCAGCCGGCAGTTTTATATTGAAAAATGTCAAGACTACTGTTATAATTATAGAGGAGGTGTGTGTATAAAAGTATAAACTAATCGACATGCTTCTATTCCTGAACAAACCGTTTCCGAAAAGAAAATTGCAAAACAATAAAAATTCTTGAAGATAACCGT
Source organism: Timema podura (assembly GCA_033556935.1). NCBI lineage: Eukaryota > Metazoa > Arthropoda > Insecta > Phasmatodea > Timematidae > Timema > Timema podura. The sequence goes on from JAVRXN010000010.1 coordinate 77,393,907, forward strand.
TTGTTCCCATGGTTCTGCATTTTCAAGCCAAATGAAAAGGGCTAATCGCCTTAAGGATATATTACTCGTATAATTCATCCCTTCCACATTTACTGGGGACTGAGCAATTGCTTACGGTCCACATATGTTGTCACAGCTTTCATCAAGTTTGTCACCAACGTGGATGTTGATGCCATAGATCAGCGTTTCCCAAATGGGAATTCGTGGAAACAACGGGATCCGTGAGGTTAAATTAAGGGTTCTGCATTCTTTTTACTTTTTAAATATCTTACACATTAAAAATTAAAAATATTGCAGGTGCGTTAATATCTGGTGAATGGGACAATATTTGGATCAATTGTTTTTACTTCTCCACTTGAATACTAAACTGCCTTTGTAATTATATTCCAGAACCTGCAGAAAATCCTATCTGAGTATTGGCACAGGATTTTCACATTCATGAGGTGATATATGCTAAGAATACCCTAAGCTGTTACGGCGGTAAATCAAAGTACTGTTGCCATTCGTCAGCACGTACTTGTGCAAAACTGGATTCTCGTTATACCCTGGAACAAAAACGAAGTATCGAAACCGACTTGATGCAGCCTCAAACATAAGAATACAATTGTCAAAAATTAAACCGGATACAAAAGAGTTTGCAAAAATAAAACACTCATGCTCATGCTCATTAAAATGTGTTTACACTTTTTTGTGTTTTTTTTATGTTAATAACTATAAACAGAGCGTTTGTTAGCATAATAATTATCATTTAGCTAAGAGTAGAACCTTAAATTTTTTCCCTGACCGACACGTATAAAGGGCGGCTGCCTTTATTCATGACCCATGAAAGCGGACAAAACGTATAGTTGCCTTCCACCTGGAAAAAATAGAGCTTTCAATTTAATGGTATTTGAAATTCTTTCATCTGTGGTGCATACTTATTTTTTATGTGCTACGCTAAAAATACCCAAGGAATTCCGTTATTTTGTAAAAAGGTTAAAGGGTTCCATGACTAATTTTAATTGGGAAACGCTGCCATAAATACACCATGAAATCTCTTAATACTGGACACCTTCAAAGACTACAAACATTTCCTATTTTAAGAAGTGCCCGTTTTTTGTAAAAATCTATTTTAAATAATGGTTTTTTGTATATAGCTAATTCTATACGTGCCTGTGTATTAAGATTAAGAAATATAAACATTTAATTACTGTATTAAACAGTATGGCAGGAATCGCCTAACGTTTTATTACGCGGGCCACATAATATATTTTACACATTTTCGCTGGCTAAAGCACAAAATACCTTTTTATAAATGAATGAATTACATTTATTTGGATCTTTTCGGGGAAATCAGCAGGATATTATTAAAAACGAAAGAGAAATGTAATAATTACAAATAAAGGCAGCAGGGCAGACCTATTTTCAAAAACCAGAAACTCATACATACCCTGGGATAGCAATGTGAGATTTCAATAGTAACTTACAAACCATGGAGTTTTGCAAAACAAAATCAATGTAAATGATAGAACTGCTTTTTAATTTCAAATTTTACTGACTGAGGTTTCAAGTTTGAGGTGCTCATGATTAGAATGGACTTCAAATGATCATCAGCTATCAGATAATTTTTCTCGATGTTTGGACTTTACAACCTTCATTTTTGGGAATTTTTGTTCACACAGGTTTTTCAATTTATATGGAATAATTTATACTTATAATAAATAGTCAATAATATAATAACTTATTTTTAAAATCATGTTTTATCTTTCAGGACTTTCCTTTTATAGCTCTCTACCGGGAGACTTGGTATTAACTAAAAATTGTCACAAGCTGTTCTGTTGTAGTCATATGGCGCCTGCGACTGAAAATGAGGATTTGCAATTTCGACAGCACTCTTGCTTGGTGTCATTGGGAGAAGCATGCGTGCATGCGGGAAATGGACATGTCAATTATACTGCGTCGTTAAGAAATAACGAAAGGAAACCATTAATTTTTTTATTAAATGTTGGGGTGGGCTGGAGGTAGCTCAAGGGCCGTTGTTTGGAGACCCCTGCAGTAAGGTATGGAGTGTAATATTAACTTATCAATGGATATGTGCTGAACGTAGCTTGGTATGCTGTAGGCATGGTTCTCAAAACAATATGCAAATAAAATGAAATATGTAATTTAGGTCTACTATACTGAATATTTAATTAATGTTTTCAGGTGAATTAAAGTAAAGAAAATACAACACATTATTAACTTAAAAATGCTGTAAAATATTAAACATAGTCTATTCACCTTCAAAGATTAAGGACGTATTATTTATCGAAAAAATAGTGTTACCTATATCAAAATAAACTAAATAATTGTTATTAGTAAGCTAAAAACTTTCGACACTATTTTACTGATAAGCATAAGTTTTTAATAAGTTAAACATTTTTATCTGCTTTATGTCTAATTTTAAACTTTATTTTGAAGATTCATTCCCACTTTAAATTTTTTGTAGATCGTTTTGCACCTCCTTCTGACAGCATATACTGTTATAGCAATCAACCTGTTTTGGTAGCAGAGAAGGGGATACTGCTCGCGCTAATCGTAAGGTAATGGAATTCTTAACCTATGCACTCGAGAATACGTGGTCCTGTGTCCACCATATTTGTCCGTTATTTAGAGATAAGTATGCACACAAAGGTGTCTTTAGTAGTGTCGATGTTTGCTATCTAGGAAATTTGATAATATGAATGGGCTTCTCCTTAAGAGTTAGTTCCTGTTAGTTATTTTGGCAAGAAAATTTTAACCGTCTGTTATAAATAAGAATCCGCTACTAAGTGGTTTTCGTTAAGAAAGAGTTCAATATTGTTGTGTGGTTTTTTTTCTCAATTATTTGAGGTATTTAATGTGCACTTTCTGAACCAACTGATTATATCAGCATATGACTTAAATCTATATCAAACACAACAGCCAGCCCCCAGGTGTTAATTCATCACTAAGAAAGGCTAAGCCCATACTTCACAAATTATAAATTTTTTGGCCAGGCCATGAATTTAACCTAAGACCCTTAGCTCAGTAGACAGACACACTACTGACTTAGATATGCACTGTATTAATTTAGGAAGTATACCCGTATTTGCGTGGAGGGAGAGTGGAAAACCATTTTGGAAAAACCACCCTCAGTACATCCTACCAAAATTCGAACTTTGATCTCCCCGTCATCGGCAGTCAAGTCTACTGCGAGAGTAGCGCCTTAGACCACGTGGCCAGTGAAGCGGGTCTCCAACTACCGGCTCAAGTTAAACGCTTGTATGATATTTACTCTAATGGGGTAGGGTTGAGGAAGGAAGCGTTTTAAAGGTAATCTACAGACATTCATGTGGAAGGAGAGTGAAAAACCATTTAGTAAAAACCACCAACAGTAGACCCGAAAGATATTGTAATCCCAACCACCCCGACAGCAGCAGCAGCAGGCCAGTCCAACACGAGAGTAACACCTTAGACTATTAGGCCACTGAAGCGGGTACAAGGCATATCGCAAAGTATTAAGTTCATTTTGTCATAACATAAAAGGTGTGCCGTGAAGAGACGATCATGTGACACGTACAAAGCGCTCTATGGAATGCCGGGGCCCCTCGGACATAAGACAGAGACAGAGAACTTGAGAGGGGAGGAGCGATGGATTGAAAACAAGACGAGGACAAATTAAGAAGCTTTGGTAAAGCGTGAGACGGATGACACTTTATGAGGAGAAGTGTGGCCGGGGGGATGGGGCGGAGGTCTTTAAAGGTGTGAGGAATTGCGTCTCTGTGGTGACTACTAGTTCTTGGGGGTACACTTAGGGTGACCAGGAATATATGTAGAGGTTTCTTATTATGTTGGGGGAGATGGGTAAGGCTAAAATAATTTTGATGTGTACTAATATATAACATGTGTAAATCATTTATTCCACGTATACAATTTCTCACATTTTTTTTTTTTGCAACGCATCTTACTACCTCCTAGGATTATACACTTGTGTTATAATCACGCTAATGAGCTAGGGATAAGAATAAGGGAGAATTTAGAGGAAGTTCACCCGAATTTACGTGTAGGGAGAGGGGTAAACGATTAAGAGAGAAACACTTCATTACACCAGACCATAATTTGAAACCCGGCCGTACAGTCTTTAGCAGCCCATTCTGGTGATATGGTGACACCTTAGACCAATCGGTCACCGAAGCAAGTTTTACAGAACTTGATAAAAATGTTAAACTATATATATACTGTATATTTATCAATACATATTTATGTATGATATATATTCCTCTACTGCAGTGGGGAAGATTCCTGATAATGAAACCGATCCTCTTCTGAAGCAGAGGACCAATATGATTCTTAATGATTAAAGTTAACCTCAGCTTTAGTGGGGAGATCAATAATAATATTCTTAGCGATTAAAGTTATCCTTAACTGCAGTGGGGAAGATCAATATTATTCCTAAAAATAAAAATTGATTCTCTACTTCAGTTTAGAACATCAATGTTAATCTTAGTGATTAAAATTATCCTCTACTGCAATGGGGAAGATTAATATTATTCCTAATAGTGTAAATTGATCATCAAATTAAGTTTAGAACATCATTGTTATTCTTAGGGATTAAAGTGATCCTCTACTGCAGTGTATAGCGTCAATATTATTCTTAAGGAGGAAAGTGATCCTTTACTGCAACTTAGAACATCAATATTATTCTTAGTGATGAAAGTGTTCTTCTACTCCGGTGTGGAAGATTAATATTATTCCTAATAATGAAAGTGACCATCCACTGATGACTAGTAGAAAATATTATTCTTAATGATGAAGTAATACTCAATGAAAATATATTCAAAGTCCAAAAAATCAAAATGGGGGTCTTTATTATTTAGTCTATCGTTTATAGCATACTACATTTCTTTATTATTTAGTCTATAATCGATAGCATGTACAAAATCTTTTGATTTGGAGATTTTTTTTAAATTTTAAACTCACCCAACCCCTTTTTTTAAGCTTGAGGCGTGTGTGCTTTTCTGTTTCTTTATAAACACACACTAGCCTCGACATAATAAACGCAAATGTATTAATCATTTAAATGTATTGTTTTTTATATCCCAGACAGCTAGCCAATAAATAAAAAGACAAATATGCACTTAATTTGAGTATGTTGTCTAGATATTTAAGTGTAGAGAGGTATATCTAAACAAATAATTTTGATTCGATTTTACATTTTACTAAAGTGTATGGACATTCTTAAATTTATCAGTATGTGTCAAGTGTCTAAAAATATAAAAATATGTCATTCAATAACTGTTTTGTCCGATGGTTTAGATATATTTTATTTGTAGAAAGGTACAAATACATAGGCCTATCAGTGGTTGTTTGGTGTGATGGGCTGCCAGGTTAAGCAGACTTTGCATAAACTGTGTCCATGCATTATTCTCACACTTTAGGATAACAATCATTGGCCCGATATCAATGAAAATACATTTTCATGTGGGGTATTTTGAGTGCAAAATGTTTGTTTTGTAAAATGAGGACGTTATAGGCGAGAACATAATGAGTGAAAGCTTTCTGATAAAGCTTTTTTTAAGCACCGCGTATTATTACCCGTTCGGGTTATACGCCTACGGATGGTTAGGGTTGAAGGCACATGAAGCGTACCCACATTTGCGTGGAGGAAGAATGGAAAGCCATTTTGAAAAAACCACCCCCAGTATTCCGCTTGGGATTTGAATCCCGATATCACCGTAATCTGCAGTCCAGTTTATTGCGAGAGTGATCATGCGGCCACCAAAGTGGGTTTTATGGAATGTTTCCTGGATACTTAGAAAGACGTACAGTAACTAAATTCTCATAAACATATATCCCACTTAAATCCTGTTAACGGTGCGTACTTACATCCTAGAAAATATATATATAAATATAAATATATATATGAATATAATTATAGTTGTAGATATCAGTGGCGTGTCATAGAATGTTTCCAGGGTAAGCAGAAAGCTGTACCTATTATATTATGATTTTATATGAAAATTTAATTTAGTGAGGCTTCAAGTGGGTATATAATTATATAAGTGGCATGTCAATATTATAATAATTTGCCCCTAGAATGTATATATATAAACACAACATGCAAAATCCAAGGCCAAAAATTTGTGATAGTAGTTATTGTCTAAATAGATACATCTAAGGTCACAAGCTCTATAGAGTAGATTATCAGGAAGTGTCAAAAAAATAAAGCATTTTGATTGGTATTTTATTATATGAATGCTCTTTATTATTTAATCTCTTGACAATATCACCTGTATTAATAAAATATACTTTGTGAACCTCAAAAGTAACTAGATATTTGTAGATAACCTGGCCAGTTACAATCAATTAACAACGGAAACTTTTTTTAAATAATTCTTTAATTTATGAATGTTTTCACTAATATAAATTATATTATTTTAAATTTTTGAAATCCAGGAAGGGCTTCTAATGTGTTTGATTCACCTATTAGAACTGTTATTCGTAAGTACAGTAACAGGAAATCATAAACAATGCATTGGCAAAGTCACAGTTCAGGTCGAACATTTTTTCCATCCACTTACCAGTTGTCCTTATCTTTGAGGTGACAACACATTTCCATTTCGGTAGAAAAAAATTAATGCTGAAAAAGAAATGTTCTACAATGGCTCGTCGGTTCTAATCAAATCTAGACCTTTTTTTGAGCAGTGGAGGCTTGTGGGTCAGAACCAAATGGCTTAAGAAACTTCAATGCCACGTCTATTTTAAATGTAGATGGAAATATATTTGTTCCACCGGGAATCGGTGTGCATTTAAGTGATGAAACTAACTATATTATAATATGTAAAGACCATCATGTAGTTTTTATAGTTTTAACTGGCACAGATTGTACCAGAAGGTGTGTATAGAGAAGTAATAACCCTATTCAAACAAAACATTACATGCTTCGGTGATTATAGTGGTGAGAACTACAAATAAAAGTTCAAAATGTAGCATGTTTCATAAAACAATTATTTCAATTAAAATATTAAAATATTTTGTCTGACATAAGATTGGACAAAAGGTTTTATACTAATTTAATAAATTAAATTCAGTTTTGAGTTTGACTATCATAGACCCAACACAGTACCTATATATGTTTAATAAACGTTATTTATTTAAAAGCCAAATTAAAATACACACTAAATACGTTAGCTATGTGTTTTAAGGCAACTTTAAGTAAACATAAAGTATAATCATTTTGAAAAAAGTTATTTTTGAGATGGGCCATGTTTGTATGAATAGATGTTCATTTATTTTCAAATTTAATAAATGATAGTTCATAATTGGCGACATTATATCTAAAGCAGTGAATTTGAAACTTTTTGATCTAGAGGCTCCCAATTATTACGTCAACATTTCAGGCCCCCTTTAACGAAACATTATAAAAAGTGTATGTTAGTAATTGTAAACCATAAATGGTATTTTGCGATATAACTTTATATATATATATATATATATATAATTATATATATAATTTTATATATATATATATAATTTTAAAAAAACATTATTTTATGGATGTGAAGCCTGGGTTTGTCAGGAGAAACACAAGAGGCAAGGTGAATGCGGTTGGAATGAGAGATCTAAGAAATATGTGTGGAAAAACTCGTATGGACAGAGTCAGTAATGAATGAGTGCTGAAGGAGTGAAGTTTTATAGGGTATCCAGTAGATATATGTGAAAGAAGTAAGTGTCTTACGTTGGTTTGGGCATGCTGATGATGAGTGTATATCAAGTTACGAAGCAAATATATTAAGGTAGAGTTTGTGGATCAAAAGGAAGGGGTAGGCCATGTAAGACGTGGCTAAATGTGGTAGAAGAATGTGTGAAAAAGACACACATAAAGCGTTTTAAGAATAAAAGAGCATGTATGACTCGGTGTATAGATGTTATTGAAGCGAAGGGAGTATGCAAGGACAGGGAAGTGTGGAGAAAGTTAGTGAGGATGGACTAAGTACATAAGTGTTGTTTTTTGAGCTATAGGTACAGTTTATGGCCTACCACGCAAGGAAACGGTCTGTGTGTACAGGTTGTTTCACTTGCTCTTGGACCCTGAGTTCTCTTATAGCTTTCAACAACTAGCAACAATTTTCACACTTTAAAAAAATTTGCAAAAAATAGAATAGATATCAAGATGATTTTCCTTAGTACTGCAGTCTTTCAAAACCACTAACGCACTTCAATGAGATGGATGTGATTGATCAAATAAATATCTTGCAGTCACCAGACAAAAGCTTCGCATCCACCTCATGGTGCCACTGTTATCCAGAATGAAAAGCACTGGGTAGTTATGATTATAAATTTATGTAATTTAAGGAAAATTTGATACTGGCATACTAAATCAACATATCAAAATATATCCATTTGTTTTTCATTACTATAGAACATTTTTGAATCAACACACTAACTCGAATTGCCTATTACCGAATAAGATATTTCCCCTTTCCTTCCCCCCATTTATAATTGCAAACATAGGCGCCAACTTTAGGGGGCCCGAGTGTTTTGCTCCCTCCAATAATTTTCATGGGGGGGCTGGACTTCCCTAAGATTGAATAATTAAATTGTTATATTTTTCAGGCTTTGCATACTTAATTTATGTTTACTAAGATATAAAGCCATCATTTACGGAATAGAAACTACTAAAAATATATCCCTTACAGGTGATTTGAATAAAGCCATGTGATGCTTGACAGGGTGGAATACTATAGGCTGTTCATGGTAGGAAGGGGTTTCAATACGTGAAGTACTCCTTGTGATTGTAAATATTTAAATCTAAATGAACACTTGGTTTCTGAGAATTTCTTCAAAGCATTTTTCCTAAAACCCCCTCCTAACTTGAACAATCTTTGTTTAACATCGTAGTAGCCTAGTCAATCACAATAAAGATCCTACCATCTTTTATAAAAAATACGTTTTAATATTTTAGGAAGCAATAATTACTGTATTTTACTCACTGTCAAACATTTTTATTGTAAAAAAGTCTGCGAAACATGTCCATAAGAAAAGTCGAGATCAAATTATTAAAATATATTATCTATTTCAATTTACTATCAATATGTTTGTGTAATGAAATGTATGTAACAGCAGAATGTAAGGTGACAATTATTATGTTAGCTTCTATAAACTTATATATAAGAAAAAAATACAATTAAAAATTTTAAAATGTAGATGAAGTGTATTTATCCCTCAAAACGTTGAAAATGTAATATTTTTAACATAAAATTGAAACCATTGGGCCTGCCGCCCCCCATCCCACCCCCCAATAATATACATAAGTCAGCGCCTATTCAAATGTTATAATTCTAATTAAATAATTACATTAATATGCAGCAGTAAACGTTATTGGTACCTTTTTAAATGCTATATGGCTGAAAATTATTATTTTCAGTGGTATACTAAATCAACATATCCAAATAAATCAACTTGCTTCTCTTCCATATAGAACCTCTTTTAACCAACACGGTAACTCAGATTGCTTGTTTCTTACCAAGATCAGTCCCACCCCCACCCCCTCCATTTGTAATTGAAAATGTTATAATCTCAATTAAATATTTATTTTATCATGCAGTCAATATTATTAGTGCCTTTTGAAAAGTTATATGGCTGATAATTATCGGTTTGTTTATATTTGAAAACACTGGCGAAACTATAATTTATTGGTCCTTTTTGTAAGAATATATTTTTATTGGTGGAGGTGTGGGTTGGTACACATACTTTACTCAACATTCAAATCCGACTATTAAAAAGAAATAGATAGCAAACATTATATTACTAACTGGAAACTAAAACTATATTTTATACATAAAACATCGATTTAATTATAATTAAAATAATATACCTAAGGTAATGCTATGTAAATCTTCAATTGTATTTTAATAGAAAGCATTTTTTCAATTACTTTGTTAGTCAAGTAATACTTTAGTAAAAATAATATTATACTGCGAATATCTTAGAAATACTAGTAGCTTGTAATTACACTCTGATGCGGTTTTTTTTTTTTTTTCGAATTTCTTTAAATACATAGTGATATATCATTAATATTTAATAACGTTATTTATTTTAAATGCTATTCTTCGAAACGAATATACGAAAGAATGAATATCTAGAATTATTACTTACCCAAGTAAATTTGTTGGTGATATACTTGAAGTTTTATTGAGTAAAAGCAGGAACCGCTACTCCTGTAAAAGTACACAAAATCAAAGTCTTATGATTTGAAAACCGTACTTTACTAAGATGTAAATACACTCAATAAAAAAAAATCTTCAAGTATTGAAAAAGTTTCATGCATTATAAAGGGTGAAGAACTGAGGGATTGAACATAAATTTTAATAAAAAGTACTTCAATAATAATTTTAGGAATTTGGAGTAAACATTAATAAATTTTGATTTTAAGAATATTTTAGTTTTTTTTAAATGAATGAAACCAAACTCCAATATTAGCTTAAGTCTTTGTAGGAATCATTTATTCTCTTATTAAAATTGTAAAAATCTCCTTCATGACTTACCCAACTCTGTGTAGTATTCAAATCTTGTATCATGTACAGCACTGGAGAATCAACTGACCACGTGTCCAGATCTTGCACTTCAGGTGTTTATGTGTGTGCATTTTATGGGGTTTAGATTACAAGCGGCTCAGAATTATTTCAGTCTAAAATAACTTAAGAAATTGGACTTCTGACCATCTATTATTATTATTATTATTATTATTATTATTATTATTATTATTATTATTATTATTATTATTATTATTATTATTATTATTATTATTATTATTAGGTATTTAAAGTGAACATGTTTAACCCACTTATTAAATCAATACATGACTTATATACTAACCTAAATCTATCATAGACACAACACTCAGCCCCCGGTCATTAATTTATCATTGTGAAAGGGGAAAGTCAAATTTAACCATTGATATAAATTTAGCCATGTCGGTAATCGCACCCAAGGCAATCAGTTCAGTAATGAGACATGCCACCGACTGAGCCAAAGTGTCGTACTTAACGTTAATTCACCTAAGTTGTAACCAGCTTAATTTTACTTTATTACATAGTTGGCACTACTCCCTGAGGATTGTTATCAAGACCCTTGTATATAAAAGCTGAAAGGCGCTTCCCCAGCTTAGCTAAGGCTCCTTTTTACTTTTATAGTTAAATTATTGTTTATTTTTCAAAAAGATTAATCAATGGTAAATAATAATGGCAAACCTTTTTTAGGATTTATTCAGTTTTTCATTGTTTAAAATTAATTCTGGTTTTTTAATAAGATTATTTAAGTTTAATTTTCTTTAATTTTTGAAAGAACTCATGATAAATACCGAAAAAAGACACTTTTTTTTATAAAGCCCATCTAAATTTCTATTACAAACATAAGAGTGTGAAACTTTACTTCTTTCTTTATTTAGGTTTTACTTTTTAGTTAATTATTAGATTTATTATTTATTTAGATTTGGTATTAATTTTTAATTAATGATTGATTTATGTTATTGGATGAGAATTAATCAATTTTAATTCTTGTTCAATTTTTATAGCTTTATTAATTGAGTGAATGTCAATCATTTTTATAAGATCTGTTTTGTTTATGTCTTTAGTTATTATGTATTGTGATGAGATGAGGTAGATAATATTAACTATTTTATTTTATTTTAGTATTAAAATTATTTATGTACACAATCTAAGTATCTTTTGAAAATGTTTTATATCATTAAAAAAGATTATGCAAATAATTATGGAATCTAACTTATTTAAAAAAAATTCTGAGGAATATCAATAACACATTTATATTAAAGTGTTAATTATATTTTTTTTAATAAAATGAATAAAAATAAATGCAATAATAGAAGGTATTTGGAATGATCTTTGACTGGGGAATTTTTGAAAATTAATTAGAGTTCTTGGGGGGTGGGGGAACTGTCGTATTCCTCCCCACCCCTTCCAGGTGTTACAAGTGCCACTGATCACCATCCACACTATATTATAGCTGTTCATCAAATAAAAGCCTATAGCATCCTACAGTCATTGTATATTAACAAAATCGTTCATAACCTAAGAAAAATCTCGTCTATTCTTCTATACAACCATCTTAAATATTTACATCATACATAACAACATAAATTAATTTCCAATAGTTTAACAAAGCCCTCGTTCTTTCTTTTAAACTGCCACCGTACATTTATTTATTAAACTCTCACCCCCATATATACCCTAACATCACAAATACATCATTCACACATATATTCAAACATCTCAGATACCTTTATACATACATCATTTACACATATAGCCCAACATTTGTTATAATTTCATACAGCCATCGTATATCCATTTGTATGACCATATTTAATAGTTCAATAAAACTTTCGCCAATAATAATTACAAATGTCATATATTCTTAAATATATCCATCCATAATTTTCATACGAGCAGTGTCAAATCATTCTCGCCCCATTATTAATTTATACATACAGTGACCAACCTATCACTTAAACAACAATATTCTATTCTCTTGAATATCCCCAGTCCTTGTTCGTATAAAACCATCTTCCAGTCGACCATCTTTGTTAAATCTTATCACCAAGCTATACAACTAACATCTATCAAAAATTCAACTAGACTGCCATCGTCTAGCAATCCATATAGATATGTTATTTCATTTTATTACAAAGCCATAGTAAATGTATTAATACACACATCGTAAATCCACTTATTTAATATATTTGTATTTTCTTAAAGCTTTCATTGGTTCTATCATAAGTCAAAGTCATCATCATAACCTTTTAAAAGTATTGCTGTATTCACTCACACATCGATCCTAAATATAGTTATACAGCAACCATTGTCATATTCATAAAGCCATCTTTCATTTTCTCTCAGAGCTTTAAAAAAAATCCTAAATTGATTGTTCCTCCCTTCATGAAATCATTGTATATCCCTCTTAGAAAACTCGTTGATTCCCTCTTAAAGTCATCATACATACATTTATACAACCAGGTAATTTTATAGCAATTCTCTGTTAACTCAAAAATCCATAGTTTATTCCCTCAATTAGCTCTCATTCTTCGACTATTTGCTCAATTGTCCAAATATTTATAGAAAAATGATCCATCCGTGCACTCAGACATTGCTTATTTTCTCAGAGAAACATTTTATATTTATTAATACAAATATAGTATATTCACTCAGGCAGTTATTGTCAATTTCTTCATTTATATTAATTCATGTATTAACAAACCCTTGATAATGTATTTTATACATTTATAGTAATTATTTAATTCAGAAAACCATCGCACAGATTCTAACAATATTTATGAATTTAATCATTGTTTATTCAGTTATTAAATAATTCGTTCAGTAAGTTATTCGTTCATATAAACATATTGTGATAATTAGTGTCTAAAATATATATTGTATTGGAATCTGACATTATTTTAATAATTTAACTAACGCCTACTAAACCATCTATGAGCTTTGGTAAGTGTGACATTACTAGTAAGAATTTACTGACACTTAACAAACTAGTTATTGTCCTCTCTAAGTTAGAAGACAATCTAATATGAACTCTAAATCATATCGTAGACACCTATACTACCGATCTCTACCACCCCACTGATATTCTAAATAAAATATGTGTAACTCAGTTGGCCATCATCTGAGCACAACGTCTGGATGAACATTGATCGTTGTCTATGCTCTGTTTATATCTGGCTGTTATTAGTAGTGGCCATATTTCTATTAATGTGTTGATATTAAATTTATCAGCATGTGATATTACATTTGTATGAATGTTATAACTTTAGTTTAAACCTTCAATAAAATATTTTATGAACATACAAGTTATACCACAACTCATAATGTGTAACTGTTTCATTATTGATATAAAAATAACAGACCATTTATTCGTCTTATATTTAAGATGAAAAGCATATTTAGAATGTTAACATAATAATCAGCCTAAAATAGCGTTACAAGGTAAATTATTATACATTAAAGCCTGTGTTTTTAGTTAATATATTAGGAAAGCTTATTAATGACCCAGAATCACACCATTTTACTTTATCATTTGTTTTGTTCCTATTCTAACCTGATAGCTATGTTATGTAAGGTGGCCTAATAATTGATACTGGCATATTTATTAAATAAAACACAATAATTTGGCCATTCTAAGCCTAACTACTTTATTGATACATCATAGTATCAACAAATATTCAATATCCTGCACAGTTCAAACTAGTATGTATGGCTAATATTACCCATACCTATATTTCCATACACTGTTGATGTTCTAGACCAGTCTATACCCCCTAATTCCAGACACCACCTAAATTCTATTCAGCTATTTTTTTCCCCTGAATGAACACCGAGTGATGCCATTCATCCCAACATGGAGTTTGCACGTGTAGAGAACAGAAGGCATAGTTTCAACATAAGAATGCCATCGTTAGCTAGTCAGACGTCTTATGACGTACAATAATTCTTAATTACAGTTGATCATTTTTGGTTATGTTCATTCAAAATTTTGTTTAATCTCTGGTTAATATGTTGAACATCTTTTGGTTCCGAACATTGCCACTCATTTTTCGATGCGCTCGTTTCATCAAGCTTTATCATTACTACATGGACTTTTTTATCACATTGGTTAGAGAAAGTGGTTCCTATACATCAATGAGTTTTAAATATAGCACATTTAATTGTTAACAATAAAAATTAATTATTAAATATGCTCTTTTAAATCCAGATCGATAAAATTTGCTATCATTTTGAATAGTCATAGTTTGTATATCTATTTAACCCTGAGAGGTAGCGGACCTACATGCACAGTTTACATTATGTCTCTATCTTAAAACCAGATAAGCTTGTTGCCTTTCAGGGTAAAGAGAAGGTATATAATATTCAATGTTATTTTTTATTACCATGAGATAAAAAATTATGTTCGTGGTTTGGTTCTTTTTCTTACGTATTGGTTTGTGCCCAAATTTTCATACCACGCCGGTCCTCTTTCTCACACTTGGTGATACTAAAATTTCATTCCGTGGTTGTACTTCAACATCCTCGGTAAACATCCTGGAACTCCTCCTCTTGTGGGAAAACTCATCTTGGACCGTGTCCTTTCCATAATAGTTCCTCTATACTCGTTGCTGCTCCCTCTGTTCAGCTTAACAAGCCCCATTCCTCCCTTCGTGGGTTTATTTTCTCAAAATTGGTGATGTCCGTCGCTATTAATTTGTCAGACTTTCTTTCCGTTCAAAGTAACCACCATGGTAATAATAATATACACAGCTTGCACAGCTGTGCTATCTGAAACTAACGGAAAATGTTAAATCGACATTACATAAAACCGTGGGGCTTTCTCGGCTCTTTGAGATCCTCAGAATAGTTCGCAATCATTTACCGATATTGCTACGTCTCTGGTGACCATTATGAAGCGTGTTGTTGGCTTCGTCGTGATTAATGGTCTAGATATTCATCACAATTACATTATCCTCTTCAAGCTTATGCTCCAAAACTCCTCTGGTTTTGAATCTTAGAGCTAACTTTCTTTAAATACAAAACTAATTCAAGTACTACTATGTATTTATTTGGTTTTAATAATATAAAACTCAATGTGTATTTTGGGTGTAGTGTTTATCAATTTTCTTTTGCACGGGTGTTTAGAAGTCCCTTGTTAAAATTCTTTCCAACTATTACAAATGTTTCCAAATTTAAATCCTTTGGGCATAAGGATTCCTCCAGAGGGTGGTTTTAACTACAGCTTTGTCTTCACCTTAGATATCTAAACTGTTCTCTTGTCCAAAGAGATCTGCTTGGTATGATCCTTTCACGAGAAGGAACTTAGCGTGGTCAAATTTCCTCCGAAATCTTCACTCATTTTCACTAATACACAGTTTATTAATTTTCAAATATTAATACTCTCGCTTTCTTCTCAAAACATCAGCAATTGTATGATAGTCATTACGATGCAAAATCAATAAAAATGTTACTTTTAAAACCCCTTGTATATTTACTTATTTGCCAATTGCACCCGTAGCACTTAATTATATTTCTTCTTGTTGGCTAAACTAACCCATTGTCTTATTATTGTATATTAAAATGAGCTTCGCTTCTTTACTTCATTTGACATATAGATGATTATTTCATAACACTGACTTCTAAGCTGATTTAATGTGGATATATATTAGTTTGGGCTCGTTGCTAGGTTTCCTAACTAGCCTTTGGAATTTGAGTTCTTATACCCATTCCTCATTTTATCACTTATCCCAACAATGCCTTCTTTAATGGCATGCAAAAATATGGTGCAATTGAGCTCAATAAGCTGTTTTCTTCTCTTTAAATAGTTTATACATCTAACTATCCCATCATAACTTACACTCTGCTTGAAATGAAATACGGTAGTCTTACCTTGATGGATAACACTATGGATAAGATAGTGCAATAGTTTAATCTGTGAAGGAAAAACTTACACCTCTCAGTGTAACCCAAGTTTATAATTCTTTGTCGAGCACAAGCTTTGTTCCAAAACTTATGAGTAACATCGCTGGCCTTTCTAACCATAGATATAAAAGTTCATTCTGATACTGACCAGAAAGACTTGCATTCCTTCCAACCACAATTTATGTGAGTCAGTTCCTTTGGTCGGCTTTATGACGGTCGATGCTTAGTTTGTCTTGAAAATTGAATATAAGCTCTTTATGGTGTTAGTTAATGACTAGTAGTGAAATACTGTAAATACTTAATTTTTTTCTTTTAATGATCTTACTTAGTTTGACAGAGTTTAACAAATTTTTATTCCAATCAAATCTATTTAATTTATACATATTGTTACTGATTTGGGTTTTGACGAGTGGTTTATTTATTATTTTAAACTCGGTCATTATGTTCAAATATAACGTCAGAAATTCCATACTTGATAAAGAGAAGAATCAAAAATATTGAGAGAGTGACTGTCTTAGACTTGTTTGTGTGTAACATAAATCTCCATATGTGTATTACATCTTTCTTGGTGTATTCTGTTCCAAGCCGTCTCATAATTTCATTTTATCTGAAGGATCCAAAACCAATGTTAAAATTGGTGGTGTGTGCTGAAAAATTCGTATTTCTAGCTCTGACCTATCATCAGTTCGGGATTCAATAACAAACTACCCGCTTCTGTGACCGCATGGTCTAACGCGCTACCCTCGCAGTAGACTAGACTGCCGATGACCGGTCGATAAAGGTTCCAATCTCAGTGGGGTGCACTAAAGGTGTTTTTTTTACAAAATTGGTTTTTGCTCTTCCTCCACGCAAATGCGGGTGCACCTCATCTAAATATAACCTTCCTTATCCCTAAAACCATTAGTGTAATTAGTACATGAGCGTGTAACCTGAATGGGTGCTAAGACGCTGAGCTAAAAAAAACCACCCAATTAAGAAAGAAGCTGTTTTTCGATATAAACCAAAGATGTTAACTCAAACTATTAGGTGAATTTAATTACATCTTAATGGCCACTAACCTAATCAAACTTTTCTAAGAAGATTAGAAATATTTTATGTGTTGTTAATGGCCCCTTTAGCTCAAAACTAGCGCTTTCTATTGGTGTGCCTGGCTCTGACCCAGAGGGAAGAAACTCGATTTATAGTACCTATCTGGTAAAGTTGGAGCGGTTTTTTTCGTCAAAGTCCAGGAGAATGCTGTGATATTTTTCATCAATTACTCATATCATCTTTATTTAATTAGAGTAACTTGCTAACCTGGGCGTGCCTAAAGGTGGAACTGGGCTATTTGTACTTTAAGGTAAAGTCTCCATCAAAATTTTAAAAGACGACTAATTTGTACATAAACATTTTACTTACTTGTAAGATTTCAGATATCTCACACATCCATTGCATGCCCTTACTAAACAGAACTTCTCAATTCATTTATGCGGACAGTAATCTGCAAGTGAAAGCTCACTTTGAAATATATACTTTGACATATATGTTTTGGTGTTTTATGTCCCCTTAAAACATCCTAAACGATATTTTGGACATGATAAGAATCTATTATATTATTTAAACAAGTTTATACGTGCAGTTATTGAAATAAGAGAGCTGACTAGCAATAATTTTTAGATATATTACATGCAAAATGTGAAGACAAAACAGGCCCTTGGGCTATTCTAGTTTTGAAAAGGCACACTTATATTTAACACAAACTGAATAACACTCTTGTTAATAGGCCTGTATATGTATGTACTTTTTTCAAATATTGAACAAATTACTGAAAAAATGGTAGGACCTAATGGAATACGGGATACAGTTTAAATATTGAATTAATATTAATGTTCAGATGAAACCAAGTATTTTGAATAGGAAGCTTGATAATTAATAAGTAATATTAGATCAATTTACATTTATTTTACATAACAAGTGAGGGCCATTTTAATCATAGTTTGTCCCCCCTTTCCCCCCAACCACTCCAAAGTGGGAAAGTCAGGTATTACTATGCTTGTTAATAAACTTTATTTTAATCATAACAATAAGCCGTTACATGTTGTCAGGTACTGACACAAAAACAAGTAAAAAAAATATTGAAAAATAAAAATATATTGGGCCAGTATAAATTTCACGGACTAAATTAACCAAGTTTTAAGTTTTTTAATTCTTGTGCCAAATTCGTTTTCTTTTTCCAAAGTATTCCATGCTTGCAGTACAAAGCAATGAGTTGTGTTTATTTCCGGCTGAGCCACGTCACATCCGTACCAAGTTGTACTGTCGTCACGTGAGACGATTCCCTCAAGACTTGATTGTTCATTGTTAATAAATTCAAACAATCCCTTTGGTAAATATTCATAATATTGCTTCAACATTTCCAATGAACTATTTTGTTTCGAATGATAGGGTCAAACTCTACAAGTTCATTAAGGAATGCGCATAACTATAATATGGATATATGAATATTGATTTAACCAAAATAAATTAATCTTGGATGAATGTATTTATAAAAATATTCTGAACCTTTACCAGCCATTTTTTTTGATTAAAATTTAATGTGTTCAAATTTAAATTATATTTCACCTCGTAATTTGAATTATAAATTTTGAGTAAAATAACTTCTCCCTTGGCTAGGTGTTTTCTACATTCAGAAGGGCAACCAATTTGTCAAGATCTGTATTGAACCATATTTATTTGTTTGAATTTGTCAAGATCTGTTTTGAACCATATTTATTTGTTTGAATTTAATGTTTTATATGTTTATCTGTCCTCTCACTAAGATAAGTTAATGTTATTATGTAAGTGCTGGGTGTTTAGTTTGATGTAGGTCTACTACTGTCACTTTTTATGCTAGCTCATAAGTAATGTATTTTAACACACTGATTAAATCTTCAAGTTAAATTACCACACTTAGTTTTATATAGAAATATATATTAATTTTTAATAGCTTGTAAATTATATTTAAATCTTTATAGTACATCGATGGGCACGTGTACTAAATGAGAGGCTCAAAAAATCTGATTTGCCGATGACGAGTAGAAAAGGGTTTGAATATCAGCTAGGTGTACTAAATGATTTACCACTTACACTCTAAGCAAATTCAGGCAAATTTACTCTAAATTCTACCTTTACCAGCCCTGGCCCATTAACATAATTAAAATGCATATGTCCATCACATAGAGAGAAAATTGTCCCCAAATTTTTCAATTTACTGGTAAGTCAAAAGTATTTTATTTCTATTCGGGTATTTAATGTGTACATTCTAAAGAGAGAACTGTATCATCACACGACTCAAAATACACAATTCAGAAACCTTTACTTTGGACATAGAATCTAAGGTCATTTCCATAAAGTATATTTTATGGCTAAAGAATGCCCATAAACAATTAAAATATATATTCCTTTTTTTTTGTCTTGACCCAAGCTAATGGTTATTTAATTTTCGAACATAAATAATTAAAAATTAAAATCACTCTCTGCTTGTTCGTGACTTGAATCTTTAGAGTGGTCAACCCCACCCAATTAAAACTAGCTAATGGCATCGGTTTTTTTTTTTTTTGCTGATAGCTCAAAACTATATTCCTTCACAATTTTGCCCAAACCACTCTAATATATTTAATCACCTTCGGAATTAAACCAAAAGATCCATTCCGTTTTTGTCACCATTCTTACATTAAGCAGTGGATATTCTCTAATATATTGGGATAGAACTGTCACAGCTTATAAATTGCAATTATTAAATCTAAATTTAAATCCCTTCTATAAAAGCGATTCATTGTTAAATTTTTGAAAGAATTTTAAATTTAAAACTCTTTGGGGCTTTAAATGAATAGGAATTAAACAGTTTTTTCTTAACATATAATGTAAAACATTTTCCGAGCAAAATAGTGGATACATTAATTTATTACTTTTATTCCTGCAAACAATCAAAAACACCAAACTTTCAGCTCTCGGCTTACATCATTTCAGAAAGGTTCAATTTTGCCTACTTTTTTTATGGACAGTGCCTTGCCCAGTTAATTAGAGCACGTGACAGAACTAAAGACAACGTTGCATGCTCATAATATAGTTCGCCATTAATATTTTAGAAGACAGAAATGGTTGGAGATAAGAAAATTAAATTAGTGGAAATAATAAGCTGAAACCATTTTAAAACTTCAATGTACCTTTCCTCTTCCAATTTTGGGAAGGTTGGGTAATATTTATGGCTCCCCACAGAATACTTAGTTCATAGTTGGAAGAGAGGAACATTCAAAGCTACCCCTTTTATCCCTGGAGCTAAGGTGAGGAATTGAACTTCCACTTACTAGAATTTACTTCCCACAGAGAAAAGAACATTCTTAAATGTTTGGAAATTAGCTTGATTCAGCCCTGAAGACATTTATTTTTCCAGCTCATGACTTCATAAATAATTATGTCTATAAATGAGTTTATTGAGTTGATTATATCTATTTAACAACAATGAAATAATCGTAGCTATAATGGTTTCCCACTCTCCTTCCATGCAAAGGAAGGTATACTACCTCTAAAATGCTTCCTTCCTCATCCCTACCCAATAAGAGTACTTATCAATACGTATGACCTTAACAGGTAGTAAGACGTCGTGATAAAACAAATATGCGTTTATACTTTTATTATAAGACCTTCTAATTAAACGACCTAAACAACTTTTATAAAAAGTGTATATTAACATTATAACCATGAAATTTCTAATTTTTATGTATCTTGTTGTTAAAACCTGTCGTTAATTTTACAATCATAAATGATGGAAATTATTTTGTTCATAGATTTAAACAAAATAAAGTTCATAATTTTAAATGTTTGGGGGTTCTAAACGGGATTCAAATTCCTTTTTTGGGAGCTTTGGTCTTAGTTCCCTATAGTCTTGTTAGCTGTAGGTGCGAAATGAACCCAGTGGATATGTGTGTGTGTGTTTGTTGTGTTTATCGAAGACGTTGGCTTCGTATTTAGTATAATTGAATGTATCTTGTTTTCCTCTACCAATTTCAAACGTTAAGGAGCCGTAAATGAATGTTTTGTGATAAAAATAAGGCAAAATCACTAGGTGCTTTATAAGTTTACTGGTTCTTTCAGAGGTAGAAACCAGCAATTGTTTGTTTTATGTACAAAAGGCAGTAACCAGTAACCTGGTAACTTATTGCCGTCTGGCATTTCACAACATTACTTTGTTGCTAATGCCAATAAAAATGTTATCTGGCAGCTTTGCACAATGTTGTGAATAAAAGTTATATCATAATTTAACTCTTAAAGGTTTAAATGACGTCTAATACAAAAGCTATTTTATAAAATAGAAAATAAAATCATAGATGTTTTATTTTAGGTGCTTTTAAATGGCCACATATTTATTTTGCTAGGTATGCAAACAAATAAAGCATTATCATAAGCATGCAGTAAGTAACCGCCTAGTGATTTAATGTCTGAGTGAAAACCAGAATGGTAATAATAATGTAAACCCATGAAAAGCTTATATTTAGTTCCTAAAAATCAAAACTTTGTAACTGTCTCAACAAAATCAGAATTTATATATATTTCTACAGAATTATAAATGCATTTATTAATAAATCAATAAAAAATAATATAGTGGAACCATTTCAGATTTCTTGTTTTAGACGTTTGTGTGGGCCTTTATATTGCATCTATCCTCAACAGGTCAGACTTTATCGGGAGGGTATAATTCAATCCCCACGTACTGTGGTTATAGCCCTCATGGAGGCTAAAGAAAAAATGTATTTAAAGATTTTATTGACTTTGATTTTTATTTAACGGATATTAGAACATGGGCTTTTTTGGATTGAGGGGTGGTGGCAGTTTTAATGTGATTGTACATGGTATTTTGCTTGGAGGCCTACTTTACTTTGGGTATATATATATATATATATATGAATATATATATGCATATATATATATGAATATATATATGAATATATATATATGAATATATATATATGAATATATATATATGAATATATATATATATGAATATATATATATATATGAATATATATATATTCATATATATATATTCATCACAATTTAATACCTGTTCAGTTATACACATTTGTGATAACTATTCAAGTGTGGTAGGGACGAATATGGAGGAATTTTAGAAGTAATCTAACCCCATTCACTTTGAAAGAGAGTGGGAAATCATCCGGGAAAAAACCTCAGTAGACCCAATCGGGACTGTAACCCAGATATCTCCGTCATCAGGAGGCCAGTATAACATAAGAGTGACGCCTTACACCGTTCTGCCACTAAAGCCTGTGATTGGGGATATTTAAAACAAGATTTAAATTTAAATGTTATTTATAGTCAATGTGTAAAATATTTTAAGCTGGGGCCAGAGCTTCAAGTAAATATAGACATTTTAATGAGAGACCTATCAAAGAAAAGTATATTTATATTTTCCTCATTTTTATGTTATTATTATTATTATTTATAGCACCGCGTCTTACTACCCGTTCGGGTTATACGCTTAAGTACTAATTACGCTAATGGGTTAGGAATTGGGAGGGTTGAATTTAGAGGAAGTGAACCCGCATTTACGTGGATGGAGAGTGAAAAACCATTTAGGAAAAACCACCCCCAGTTCACCCGACCGAGATTCGAACCTCGATCTCCCCGTCCTCGACGTTCGAGCTCAACACGACTAGCGCGTTAGCCAACTACGCCACCGAGGTGGGTCATTTCTATGTTGATCCCCCATATACCTTTATTCCAAATCATAAAAGTTTCAATGGATAAACGCAGTATTGGTTTTAGTGGTACAAAGTAATTTAAAAGTATTTATGACGTATAGTTTATTAGTTTTTAATGTCGTTAACTTGTATATAAATATGTGTTAAAAACTACTTTAAAATTATTATTTGAGTGATAATAAATAATAATGCCATTTAAAATTATAAAATATAAATAAAATATAAAGTTAACAAATAAGTGAGATCAATTTCAAAATTTGAATCTAGTCTCATCAAATTATGTATATCACAGTAGCGCTCATCCAATAGTCTGAAACAAAATAAATAAACACAATTAGATAAGGTAATATTAGTGTTATTTATTAATATGTGTATTTTTAAAGTCATTAATCAAGCAATAATGAGCCCCAATTAATTTTACCAGACCAAGTACGTATTCAAAGATATATATTTTTCTCAAAATAACTTACAAGCCATGATCATCATATAATTTGTTTTACTCTAAAATATAATTAACAAATGAGTATTATTTTGTCTTATTTAATGTTTTGAATAAAATAAATTATTCTTATCCATAACAAGAGTTACTCTGTTGAGGAGCCAAATAATTAGAATTAAAGTAACCTAGAATTAAACTTACCATGTGAATATTGTTGACCTGGTTCTTCAAGATGTCAAGCTAGCAGACTCATACAATAACATACTTAGTTCATATTATAATTATCATAAAGTAAATAATTTATTTAATATTTTTAATATTTTAGTAATATTATGATAAAATGAAACCAGTTAAATCAAGTATTAATGCAATAAAAGTGGTCACAATTACTATGGCTGTATTTAACTATATTTCAAGTTCCGTTTACCCAGAAAGATAACAAGCTTTACAAAGTAGAGTAGTTTATAGAGTTGGGTCATAGTATAACCAGCCAAGGTAAGACTGTTATCTTTTAGAGTAAAAGAATTGTATAGTTTATAAAATTTATGTAATTTATTTATTTTGTTATTTATTTGAAGGGAGGATCCTATTATGTATCAAAAAAATTACTGATTAAAAATGGATTGGAAATTGAAATTGATAATTCAATTTGTAATGTTCAAATAGTTAGATTATGATTGTATTGGTTAAAAATAGACTTCTAGATCACCTTTCTATTACTAAAAAAATAGCATTTATTCAACACAGTTATGTGTAGGAGCACTTTCTCTCCAAGAATGACATTGGCTATCCACACCAATGTGAAGAATAACTTTCTACTTTAAGGATAAATTTGATCCTCCACAACACGGTGGAGAACCACTTTCTCCTATAAGAACTACATTGATCCTCCACTTCATGGTGAAGGTTATCTTTCTCCTTAAAGGATAATATTGATCCTCCACATCAAGGTGGAGGACCACTATCTCCGAAAAGAATAACATTTAACCACCACATCACGGTTAAAGATCACTTTCTCCTATAATACCATTGATCCTCCACTTCATAATGAAGGTCACTTCCTCCTATAAGAAAACAGTGATCTCTCACATCACGATGAAGGATCACTTTCTCCCATAAGAAAATTGATCTTCTACATCACGGTGAAAAATCACTTTCTCCATTAAGAATAACATTGATCCTCCTCATGACGGTGAAGGATCCCTTTCTCCCGTAGGAATAACATCATGGTGAAGGATAACTTTCTCGCATGGTAAATCAATCGCTATGATTTTTTTGTCTTGAAAGAAATTTGACCCTAAAGTCAATTTTTAACTAATACCTTTGATAAAGTGTGAATTTTGTTATAACCTACATAATTTATTTTGTTTCCCAAACTTGTTTATCTTCCATTTATAGAACTATACATTTTATATTAATATTGTTGATAGCCATTAAATCATCAATATAGTTTATCTAACTGTGTTTTCTTTCTTAAAGTTGTATCAAAATAAAAATAAATGAATTTCCTCATTATTTCAAGACATTAAATATCCTAACACATGTTGATGTGTGATTATGCGTCTGCTTGCCTCAATAGTTGAAATCGCTCAGTGAGCAAAAAACCTACTATAACGTATATAAATAGTTCATGTGAATTACATTTTAATAAAATTGTAGTGGTCTTTGACTATTTGAAGCAAAATCAAATACGATGGTTAGTTTATTTTAGAGATAGTTAATAGACATTTCCCACATATGGTACCTATTTTATTATGAGAACCCGATTATATAGTACACAACGTGTTCTGGTAGCCATTAGCCTGTAGGGAGACCGCAGAAAATCAGTGAAAACCATCTTGGACTGCAGACAATTCGTAGAACAACACATATAGTGTACTGTAAAGTAGTTTATATTTTAAATAATTTTAAAAATTGAATTTAAATTATCTTACGTAAGCTAGTCTTATAACTTAAATTATTTGATCGATTTATTTAAATAAAACATATTATTAATTAACACTTGTTTTTTGGTAGGTAATCCGTCAAACTCTCCTTTCTTTATACTGCTAACATGTGCCACTGATTAAAGGAATAATATTGTGACGAAATCCCCAACGTCTCAAAGTAAACTGTTTATTGAAATATAAGCTATTTCTACTCAATAGTTTTCATGTCAACATTTTAAAAATTATAAATACATGTAGCCTATACGTTCTCTAGCTTGTATATATAGCTTCTCTCTTGAAATAAATGAATATTTATAAAACATTACAAGCTTTATATTATTTAGCCAGGCTGGAAGATGTATGACTATATTATCGTGTAAAGTGCGATCATTTGTGATTGAATTCTCAATGACTTTTATGAAGTTTCTTAATTTAGAATATTTGTATATTTTAACAATATAAGTAGCTTTGAAAATTAGCTCTTAGTAAATAATATATTACATTTTTATTTTTTACTTTGTTTTTCCATACCTACTTAATCAATCATAATTATTAATACTAAAACTTGTATAAAGTAGAACATTGGAAGAATTTAAATTTGGAACGGTCGAGTTTACAGATAGGTAAAAACCCATTTTATAGAAAATATAAGTATGTGTGATAAAAGGCTTAAATTATATTTAAAATAAAAAATACTGATGTAATTGTATTTTGTTCTAGGACTCTGAATCTATTTATTAGTTGTATCTTCCGTAAGTGGTTAAATTAGTCCATTCTTGTTCCACACCGGGGCCCACCAAAGTTCTCTGTCGTCCAATAGCAGTTCCAGCAGGTTCTTCAGAAGTGACGTTGATCCGGTACACACCAGAAACCTCCAACTATTCATAGCTCTTTTAACAATATGACTTTTTATATGCTAACCTACATTTAATTTCAGGATTATATGCATTTATAATAGTATGTGTTTTTTGTAGATATACATATATGTAACCTCAGTTAATATATGTGAATCCCTAAACACATAGTATATATTTTATAGTTTGTACAAGTATGTGTTTATATAAATATATATTATGTGTTATTCCTTGATTATGTGTATACATATTTAATATCTAGAGTAATTTACGTATATGTGTTATTTTTCTATTAATGTACACAAATCATGATATATTCCACAATATTAATAAAATTGTCTAAGTTTGGTGAGACAAACTGATTGCATTAGTTGCCTGAACAATGGTAGTTTTGATAGAAGATGTATTTAGTTCTCTCATAACTGCTTGAACAAAAACCTATTAGTTGTAGAGTTGAGGTTTATTAACTCCATAATCTTGATGCAATTTGAATAAATAAATTTTTACCGTTTGAAAAAAATGATTTAATATTTTTTTCGAGGTTTATCATTTTTTTTCATGGATCTTGCACTTTTTTAATTAATAATCCATTTGAATCAAAATATAGAAAATTGATAAATGATAGTATTAAATTACCTGAAATGTATATTATATAATTGTTCAATTACTTTACGACTACTTTTTTATCAATATTATTAAGAAATGGTTCGCTGGTGAACCCTTTATAGACGTCTTCATGTTTAGTATATCGTTTCAGCATTAATGGTGGTTAGAATAGGTATTTATCTTTTTATCAATAAAGAAAAATATATTTTTAAATAAAACTTAAGATGCTTTGTAACAAAAGCCTGTAACTATTTACCAATAATTTAAAGAATAACCCATATTGATAAACCAAATTTGTATGAATATCAAGACCATTTTTGAAATAAATTTTTTTAAATAATAATGTTATTGGAATAATTTAGATTTTGGTTTCTTTTAAAGAGATAGACCATATCAATTATGAATTTTATGACATTTTATTTTGTACAATTCACTTCAAGATGACTTAAAGAATGAAAGTAGAAGCTTTTAACTACTTTCATGTGAATATTTGAGAATAAGAAAAAATCCATCATCTGCTGTGACTTTTTAAAAAAAAAAATTCACTAAACACAAAATATATCCGAATAGATAAATAGGAATTTCTACATATTCGGCTAGGCAATGTATTATTCTACCTTCCTACTAGTCACTAGCCAAATTCCTGCAAAAATAATTTTTTTAACTTGACATATACTGTTTGTCACGCTATGAAATTAATATTTGTTCTATTCTTAGTATTAAATCAACTGTCATAGTTGAATTTTATTTTAATTTGTGATGTATAAATATAATTAAAACTGATAAAACAATAGTATTTCTTCTAGTTGTAAGCAATGCTTGCTTGGTGTGAGTTATATATGTCCAGTTCTTAACTCATTTAATTTTACACCGTATATAGTGACTCAGTGAACACTAGATATTTTCAGATATTTTTTATATTTATTGTGGGTTTTATCAGCTACCTTGATTAGTATTTTTAAATAAAATTTACAAATAATCTAATATATAACCAAGATTTCTGAAATATAGAGGGACGCAAACACTGTAAAGCACGCAGTAGAAGTTTATTTAACATTATCAGAGCTTTTTTTTTTACCATCAGTTATATTAAATAAATTAAAGTGCCTTCAAACTCATTTTATTTCTCAATAAGAGTTTAGTAGACCTATTATAAAGTTTAAGATGAGCGACTATAACATATTAAAATATGTCATCATGAAGGTGACATTATCATTTTTCTTATTCCAGAATTACTCTTTTAGATGCAATATTCTGTTCTCTAAGTTATTCTATTCTCTGCGTTCTTCTGTTCCCTGAACTCTTCTATTTGGTGCTTCCTTATGTTTACTGAGTTATTTTATTCACTGCGTTCTTCTTTTCCCTGAGATATTCTATTCTCTACATTCAGCGGCTCTCTGATTTAATCTTCTTCGTCTTGCATTTTTATACTCCCTGCGTTTTTCTGTTCCGTTCATTCTTCTACTTCTCATGTTCTTCTACTCCTGGCGTTCTTCTGCTTTCTGAGTTATTTTGCTTCCTGCGTTCTTCTACTAAACGAACTCTTATACTACTTGCGCTCTTGTGCTCCCTCTAATCCTTTGTAGTTCCACGATGGATCACCATTCTGGCCAATGACCTCCAATTTGATAGATTCGAAATGAGCACGCAGGTATTATTTCTTAAATCAGTGAATATTCTAAATAGATTTCGAAATGGCGTCAATGCAAAGTTTTTCAAACAAAGCTTTCCAATATTTTGTTAAGACAAGAGTGTGTTATCTTTTTGTCGAAGTCATTATACTTTTATTACTGCTATTTCTGCTGCCATTGTATCCATGGTAATTCAGTTTTAAAATAATCCATCCATTCTGCCATTCTAGACAGAGTTTAGAGATCTTAGTCCAACAAAGGCTTATAGGTTAATGTTGATATTATATATGATTAATTAAATTTGGACAAAAAGGTTAAATACGAGTTGTTAACAGTCAACTTTATTTAGAATATAACCAACCGAATCGGAAAAAATCTGCAGAAAATATTAAAACAGGTATTTAATACCATTTCCATCCAATACTTACATTTTACTAACTAGGCTGCGTTATTCACAAACATTTTAAATATATGATCTTAAAATACATTAAAAAAATTTTATCTAGTATTAAAAAATGACAATTAAATTAAATATAGTTTATTTTGTTTCTAATAAAATCATTTGCAACCTATTATATAGCCTATGTGAACAGTTATTATTTATTTATTGATATAAATGAACAAAGAAGGCCACATTAAAATAAAATAACTCATTGTATTAGTTTAAGTACACATTTTCTTTGTTTTCATTCAAGCGTTTATTCATTCCATGAGCATATTTTTAAACAAACAATAATTCATGTATAGTTGCATCGACAATAATTTTAAATGTATTCAACTTCTTTAGAGACCTCTTAGGCAACCTGTTTTGTTTGGGGTTATCTACTTGTGAAATCCGATCCATGACCAGGAAGTGTTTAAATATTTCACCATTTTCCTGTTCTTAACGATGGATTTGCTTAAAATTGAATATAGATTTTAAATAAATTAATAACACGAGGCCAATGAACCTGTACGATTCTGACAACAAAACTTTAGTCATGTTTTGTACATTGTCATTTGATCAAAGTTTCAATAAACCAATTAACTGATACATTATCAATCAAATCACCTTTCATATGCATCTCTTGTACTTTATAACAACAACTGATATTTCAAAATATTATCTTTGATCAGCACATCGTCCAATATATTTATTATTAAATTATATTTTCGTACCATGAGCGTTTCCGGTGGATGATGTTAAAAATGTATTAAATTTCATGCATAGTGAAAATGTATTGTTAGAATTTTACTGAATATATTGCTGTCATATTAGGGTACACATTTAAAACCAAATTGTTGCGAATCACAAACAATTATTTTCTTCTATTATCCCTCCACTGCGTCTTAGCACCAATTTATCCGCTTCGGTGGCCGCATGGCCTAAGGCGTTACATTTGCACTGGACTAGACTGCCGATGACGGGGAGATTGAGGTTCAGAATTTGGTTGGGTGTACTGAGGGTGGTTTTTCCAAAATGGTCTTCCACTCTTACTCCACGTGAATGCGGGTACACTTGCTTTAAATAAAACTTTCCTAATCCTTAAAGCCATTAGCGTAAAATAGTATACAAGTGTATATCCTGAACGGGTTTTAAGATTCAGTGTTAAAAAAAATCACACATTTAGGTTATATTCTTGTCAGTAGAATGATTTCGTAATTTGTATTTGGTACTCTTCATCTTTTTTCTCCGCATCATATTTCAATTAAAATAACCCTACTTTCACTATAAATTTGTTATATTATCAGACACTATAGAGGACCTCACTTTATATATATATATATATATATATATATATATATATATATATATATATATATATCCTCTTATTTTGAAAATAAATTACACTGTCGGACTGATTAATTCTTTCAGTGATTAAGAAAACACTTCGTTAATAATGAGTAAGAAATTTTAAGTTTTAAAGTTTCAAAAAATCGTTTTGCAAGTGAAAATGCATGTTTTTATTTGAAACTATTGTCTTATTGTGTTATCAAATTTGTGGCTAACTCGTAAGTCATTTCTTACATTTTCATTTTAATCAGCCATTTTTGGCAGTAAGGAATTTCATATATACATAAAGATGTTACTATAATTGGAAGTAGATTATATATATATACTGTATATATAGATATCTGTAGATAACCCCTTGGTTGTATTTTAATATTTTTAATTGGTTGTATATAAATTATAAAAAATATTGTTGTTTAACACAACTTGCATATCTATTTATAAAAAAACATGTATTTAAAAAAACCAGAAAAAAGTTTTAAAAGCCCAGCACATGTAAAATTCTGATATTCGTATTTTTTTTATTTCACTTCATGCATTTACTATGCGATTCAATTTATCATAGTTTTACTATTTATCTATACTAATCAAATTGATAGAGAATATTAAATCAAACAAAATCTTCTTGATATTAACTAACTATTGAAATGTTAGACTAAATACATAATTTTGTTTGATATTAATGTTGAGTTCAGTACTGAGATACTTTGAAATAAAAACTGATCTTCATATCTTTTGTCCCTTGTTTATTTTAGATGGGAATAGTGTTGCTCTATTATCGATCAGGATTCTTCATTTTGTTATATTATTATTTATTCAAACAATTAGTGTAAATTTCACACTAAAATATTGATATCGCTTAGTGGCCGATTTAAACACCTACAATGCGTTGTAGATGCTACAAGACTTCAGATCCATTCTCTACTTCCAAAACACTCTACTAAAACTTAACTTTTACCAAAATCTAACCTAGTTCCAGCCATGATTTTATAACACCTTTTAAATGTAAAGTAATCACTAAAATAAATATTGTTTCGAGCTATAAGCTGTATCTTTTATTGAAATAAGTCCTTTTAGTTCTTACTATGTAACGTAGATCCACTCTCAGAGTCAAATTGATCTTGCTTTGTGAAATAGGTGAACGTTAAGCAAGTAGACAATCCGTAACGAGAGTAATTTTACTTGATGATAGATATGATTGATCTGTTGAGGTTTTAAAACATCCACAACGTTTTGTGAATCGTCTACGACGCATTCTGTATTTATGAGTTGTCAACCACACTGTTTGTGTTTTTTGAGTCATCCGCGACGCATTTTGTTATTTCTAAATCATAAACAACGCTGTTGGTAGTATTTTTGAGTCGTCCGTGAAGCATTATGGTATTTCTGAGTCATCAACAATGCTTCTTGTGTATCAAAGACGTTCACGACGCATCTTGGTATTTGTAAGTCATAAAAAAAGATGTTGGTATTTTTGAGTCATCCGTAACGCATTATTGTATTTCTGAGTCATCAACAACGCTTCCAGTGTTTCTCAGATGTCCACGATGCATCTTGGTATTTCTAAGTCGTAAACAACGCTATTGGTGTTTTTGAGACGTCCACGACGTATTTTGGTATTTCTAAGTCGTAATCCACGCATTGCGATGTTAATGAATCGTCCACAATGCATTATGGTATTTTTGAGTCATCAACAACGTATTATGGTGTTTCTGAATAGTCCACAATCTATTTGGATATTTCTGAGTCGTCAACAAGTTGTGGTATTTATGAAACACACACAACGCTCATGAATGACCATGAGACGAAAAATACCACAATCAGATTCGTATCATTTAAGTTTATCAACAAAGCGTTTCGTTTGAAATTTTCGACCTCCGAGCAATTTCGATGATTGAACATAGAATATAAAACACTTTATAAAACCTTTAAAAGAAACGTTGTAGTATTAACTATTATAGAACCTACTCGTACTAGAAACATAACATTTTGGAAGCAGGTAGCATTGTTTACTAATAAGATACTAAAACAATTTAATCTACAACCATTAATTTAATCAAATATACTACCAAAGCCAAAATAAAATATATGTCAAAAACTTATCTAATATATCTCGTAATTTTACTTCTTTAGTAACTGAGTTCTTGTGATTTCTATCAGCCTAATATTTTCTTCTTATTTAGCATCTCATTTTAATGGACTTAAAATAATTATTGGGTATTGTGGTTTGGTTTTTTGGTCAGTTAAAAAGTTTAATTGTTTCAATTTAACTTTGTTTAATTCAGTAAACTTACTAGATATGGTAAAAATCATCTTAAAATACTCTCTTATTAAATGATTTAGCAGGAAGCAAGCTGTAAACATTAAAACCCACATATTTAACGTATTGTCTGATGAACTACGATTATTAAAAACAATATATTTAAACTCAAAGCGTTGAAATAAATAACTTGAAAAATTGATACCAATGTTGTGTTTACTAAACAAAATAAATACGTTATGATACGTTCAAGTTTTTTTGCTAAATTATTATATTAACGTGAACTTTTGGATTGTTGCCAGGTTGTCAACTTTAAGGTTAGCAATATTAATTTTAAATTTTTTACTCGTTAATAATTGAGCCATAACAAACCAAGTGAACCATGATGTATCTGATTACTACAAATGTATTGTAGTTAATTTTGTGTTATGAAATTATTCCTCTTTCTACTATAATGTATCAAATGTTGATTCTGAAATTAAACTTATCTCAGAATTTTCTAAAACAGTCATTGAATATTTCATCATATAGATCAGAGAAATGAACTAAAAATATTTAAAAATAATAATGAAATATTGGTAAATACTTTTTAAACCATGTAATGATTTTAAAATACTTATTCAATATTTTCATTTCATTTTGATTTATAAAAGTTTATTAGTTGTTGTAAAGCCATCGTATGTATGTAATGCCTAAGGATGTACAAATGGTTGCTATTCTGAAGAAGTATTTATGATACAACGCTTTACCATGACGAGTAACACTTAATTGTCTAATTGATATTGAAATAGTCAAAGTATAATCGGATTGGAAATACAGGAAGTTCTCCTTTAAACAAGTGATTTCATCAGATTATTTGGATACAATGCGATAAGCTAAATAGGGATCTTACTTCGATAAAGCGATACCGAGACTGCTATTACGCGATTTCCGATAGCAGACCACTGTGAATCACCACAAATAGTTCCTTATTTCTTCGCCACTAGCGCTCCAACCGCGTCTCAAGCTCAAATCTGCCTCGGACTGTTTCCAGCTCGATTGCAACAACACAAATGATTTCCTCTCTACGGTTTTTTCTGCTTTCTTTAATAAATATATAACTTCACTGTTGTACCTTTTACTTGTTACTTGATTTTTACATTATATTAATAAACAACATGATGAAGGTAATATGTAGCAAAAATTAAATAAAGTGATTTTTTATGGGTCTTAACCTATATTTTACCATTCAATTAATTTTTTCTATAACGCGATTTTTTGACTAGGCGATGTTTTTTTGGATCGCAGCTATCGCGTTATAGGAAAACTTTATATATATATATATATAAGTTATCTTAAAGGTGCATAAGGCTCTTTATCAGAGACAGTGTTCTTGGCTATGATCTGGAAATCAAACAAAAATTCATATGGTTGCAGTGAAGTTACATCTGTCTTGTTTTGTTTTTTTATCACTGCTCTAAGTGAGTGATAATAGCAAATTAAATTGTTCATATCTATATCAGGCTGATATTAATTTAATTTTGAATTTAACAATAAAATGTATCTTCAATGATGACTCTCGAGCTCTCTTCTTCATCATATGTTGACTAATACACTGGTCAGGAATCTAAACGTTTCTTGAAAATTCTCTTTGAAAAATATTTCAATAAGTTTCATTACAAAGCTTTTAAGTTCAGTCTAAAGTGTTCTAGACTGTATTATGTTGGTTACCATAAGCTTCAAATTGTAACTGTTCAAAATTATTAGTAAAATAATCATGAGGATGAAAATATTTGACTATAATAACCTACAAAAACTTATAGTAAAATTCAAGATATTTATTAACGTCTGAGCATTGCTTAGTGAAAAGTAAATTTTTCTTCAAAGAATTTATTTCAGAGCGTTAATTTCGAATCTGATTAAAAAATCAACAATAATCTCTAGAATATTTTACTGCGTCCATTTATATTGTGTCCCAACTTACTAAATTGTTTGGCTTAAACATTTTATATTCCTCCCAACTTTCTTAGAGTTTATCAAAGTTAGTACGGTACATAATGTGTTAAAGAGTATCTGCTAATTAGATATGCACTGTACAACCTAACAACTGGCTACTCAACATGGAGCTTGGGAAACCATTTACCATCAAAATCTGCTCAAGGATAACAATTAATAGCCAATATTATTATTAGTAGATACTCTATATTTTATATTAAGTTTTATTTTCACTACGTATCACAGCTTATTTTATATAGATCTAATAATATTTTGAATTTAAAACAGAAACAAGTGTATACTAATTTTACAACTGTGTTTACAATAGCAATAAACAAACATTAATTAAATCTGTTTATGAATGTTCAGTAATATTTTTACTAATAAATAGGAGTCCGACTATTAAAGATGATCTTATATAGATCTTTAAGATGTTCTCAGTTCATACTTTTAAAGTAAGATTGTAGGGAACGTCAGAAAAGAAGTGTTTTCGCAGTTCTTATAGCAAAACATTTTTCAAGTAAAATTAAATGAAATATTTCTGCAGAAGGAACATAAAGATTAAATGTCTTAACATGGTGATACCAACATTTGTTGAATAACTTTCAAGGATGTCCTGGAACTTTATGACAACTTTTTCCCTTCATTTAAAAAGTAACTCATCTAATGCCGCTATACTCATGATTGATACACAACTTTTTACATAACCATGTAAAGAAAATTATCACCTTTAGAATTACTGGGCCTTGTATCATTATTTTTGGTCAATATTTACATATCGATATTTATACTTAAATTATATAAATATACATATATAGACATATATATGTCTATATATGTATATATAGACATATATAGACATATATATGTCTATATATGTATATATAGACATATGTATGTCTATATATATGTGTGTGTGTATGTATGTAGATCTACATGTATATATGTGCGTATATGTATGCATTTATACATAAGTATACATATATGCATATGTACATATACATATCTTTATTTATAACAAGATCACATATATGTGTATACATTTATAAATATCAAATCAAGTGTAAACTAAATACTTTAGAAAATGTATGTATTTCTCAAGGATCTTAATTTAAATAAAAAAAATCATCAGAATCTGACTAAAATATTCTGAATTATAATGATACGTATTGCTGTAAATTCGAGAAACATATGAAGGAATTTATCAGAATGTATCAACATCATGCATTAAGGACTTTTTATTGTTTTCCCTATGGTAAACAGATTGCTTATTCATGTAAAAAATCGTTTTTCATATACAAGATATTTGTTTAATTCTAGTTTTTATAGTTATATAAATGCATATGAATGAATTTAGTTTATATCCAGAATTACAATGCAGAAGATAAACCTATGTGTAGAATATATTTTGGTCTATAGGCATGTATCCTGGTTTGCTTTCCAGAGTATCTGGTAATTTTATTGTTGGTGAAATCAAGGCTTTTCCCTGTCAGAGTGATGATTTGGCACTTGGCAGTCTGGTGTTGTATCGCTTCTATAATTTAATTAGTTTGTATGTCATGTGTTTATGTGCTCCATCGGTTCAGGAAGTACACGTTAAATGATCTAAGTTTAGTAAAAATAGAACATTAATATGAAGGGAGTTAGAAAAAGGGAATATGTTTTAGTGATTTTTGACATTAAAATTTGGTGGTTTCTTTTGATAACCATTCATTAAGGTGAACGAAATTTTGACGCTAGCTGTTTTTATCTTTAAATTAAATATATACCAAAATTAACAAAACCTTACTAGTGAAAATGTATACGTTCTTCATTTGGGAAAGTCTTAAAATGCTCTACGATTGTTAAAAACATTTTAATAAAGTCCACTTTAAACAGTAAGCTAAGAAAAACATCTTAATGAAAAAAATTCTGCCTCTAGTAAAATAATGTTAAATAAATTTTCTTCTAAAACCATGGATATGATGTTGTTAATCATGTAAAAAAAATCACACTACATAACAATATTTTTCGTCAAATTGTTTGATTCCATTTGAGAGAGTTTCAAATTTTTTTTTATATCAAATATTAGGTGCAGAGTCTATTTTAACATGCAAAACAACTTGCCTATATCAATTTGAACAAAATCATTAAGTATAATATTATGTTTAAATTAATAGTTTTCAAAATTTAGGTATAAGTAAATTACCATTGATTTCGTAGCTATAATTAAAATAGATATGACAGATTAGACAGATCTGACAATTTAGGAATAGATATCTAATTGAAATTTTAAATAGGTTTTTGCTCTAGAGTGCTCACAGGAGGATGAGGGAAATATGAATCCAGAGGAACAGTGGGAAATTATTGTCAGAATAATATTATAAATTCAGCAAAGAGTAGTGTAGGTCTTGGCAAAAAGAGTTGGAAATAACCATGGTGTGACAACGAATGTTCAGAATTAATAGAGGCGAGAAGAGAAGGAAAATAGCATAGGTTAAAGTGTCTTAGTGTATTGAGCTGAAACATATTTAGCAATACAAAAAGGAAGGCCAATGTTAGAAACAAAAAGAGAGTGTATTTAAAGGTTAACGTTAGCAAGATAGAACATAATGGCAAAAATATGAATCTCAGGGAACTTTATGGTAACCTGATGGCAGATACGAGTTAGGTTTTGATTAGATGGAACGACCCACTTTAGGAATATTTTGAATGTTCATGAAGGATCTGAATTGGGTGAGGGTGGGGGTATCAAAATCCATACTGCTGAAACAGTTGTCCTAGATCCAAATATCAATAAAGTCAAAGAAGCTAATAGGAAGTTAAAGAACCATTAATCTCCAGGTATAGACCAAATTCCAGCAGAATTAATAAAAGGAGGTGGTGAAAATTTAGTTATAGAAATTCATAAACTTCTATGTTTCATATTGAACAATGAGGTATTACCACACGAATGGAAGAAAGGTATTATAATATCCGCATTCAAAAAGGAGGATGGAGCTGGGTGTGATGACTGGAGAGAGAGCTCACTACTACCAACATGCTATAAATTTTATCAAACATAATTTTAATGAGATTGACGTCATATGCAGATGAAATAATTGGGGATTATCAGTGTGGATTTCGAAAAAATAGTTCAAAAATTGATTAGATATTTACTATTTGGCAAAAATTAGAAAAAAAGTGGGAATACAACATGACGGTCGACTATACATAGATCTTAAAAAAGCCTATGATTCAGTTAAAAGAAATAAATAATATGATATTTAGTTAAGCTTGGGATGGCCATTAAACTTGTCGAGCTAATGAGGTATTTTTGCCCGATACGTGTGGTAGTGTACGGGTTGGATATAAATGATCAGATAATTTCGAAATACATAAAGAGTTAAAATAAGGAGATGCAATTTCTCCTTTATTTTTTAATCTAGCCTTAGATTATGATATAAGGGTAATGCAAAGAGCTGTGAAGGTTGACATTAAACGGTACATTGAAGATATTAAACACTTAATAAACCCGAAGGAGACTCGAACCCTAATATACCTGTTATCGGCAGTCTTGTATATTCTTTTCAATAGTTGAATTATAACAAAATCTATATACAATTAGATAGGCCATCTATGTGAGTACTATTACAATCTTCTACCTAAATTATATACGATTCAAACAAACGACCTCTGGAAAATGTAGTTAATATGTATTCAGCTATTTAATTTTCACCATGCTACTACTGTATCATATGTCTCAATATTTCTGTTTAGTAAAACCAATTAACTCCATCTCAATCATATCATTTTAATGGCAGTGCCACCCCTTTAAGCCCCTGACTAAAAAAAAGTAATATTATTGGCTTGAGAGGGGAGAGGGATAAAAGAAAAGTCTGCATACAATTAAAAAAAGACCATTCTGAACCTCAAACTATGAAGTTATTTTCTTGTGATAGTTGAAATATCTTAAACTTCTATTTCCCAAATGGTGATTGATTCATTTTTAGCTTATGTTTTTGTTTTGTTTTTCCACCAACATCTTATTTTCTTAGTAATAAGCGTTCCGGTTATGGGCCCACGCATATTTTTTTAGCACCATTTCTTACTATCCGTTCTGGTAATACGTCTATGTAATAATTACTCTTATGTGTTAGGGATTCGAAAGATTGAATTAAAGGAAGTGTAGCCGTATTTACGTGGAGGGAGTGGAAAACCGTGCAGGAAAAACCACCCTCAGTACATAAGACGGTGATCGAACCCCTAATTTTCAGCAGTCTAGTCTATTGCGAGAGTAGTGCATTAGCCAATGGAGCCACCGGAGTGGGATACACACAGGTTAATTTAGCTAATAGATTAAGGATTAAGAAGGTCAAATGTTATAGGAAAGTAATTCTAATTTGTCTCTACTAATAGTGGTGAGTAATTAAAGAAAAAAAATCCTCACTACACCTGACCGGAATTCGAACCCCGATCTACCAGTCACCAGCAATCCAGTGACGCATTAGATTAGACCAAGTGACCACCGATGCGGCTAACGTTATTTTCTCTATGCTTATTAATTCCGTTGTTTCACCCCATATTTCACCCCACCTTTCTTTTCTGACACAAATCAAAACAAACACCACCCCGGGAAACATCATATTTGTGTCGCATCCACGGTGTGGCGGGGTAAAAGGGCCTTGCATAAGCAAAATAAAGGAGCATCAATGTAGTTTTTTTAAAGTATACAAACCTCAAAATCCTACTACTAAATAAATAACTTCCTGCATTTGACTATGCCGAGAATGGATAACAACTAGAACACTTTATCGTACAATATGATCATATATAATTCTTCATTTTGTATCATAGACGGCTTCGCGGTATAGTGGTCAGAGCCCCCTGTCTGCTGAAATAGAGATTCTGGGTTCGATTCTTGACTTGTACTGAGGAATTTTTCTCGAAACGGGAATAGTTCCCATATTCATCAGTGTTTGGTTAACTAGCCCTAGTTTGGATTAATCCTTTCATTGGCTTCATCCAGTCATGTTCAC
Organism: Timema podura; assembly: GCA_033556935.1. Lineage (NCBI taxonomy): Eukaryota > Metazoa > Arthropoda > Insecta > Phasmatodea > Timematidae > Timema > Timema podura. The sequence goes on from JAVRXN010000010.1 coordinate 77,433,555, forward strand.
TATCACCATACCCTCATCCCATCGGGACATCGAAAACGTCTCCATAAAAAGGAATAACGATTAGTACTGGCTAAGCTTTCCGCAAACTGAGCTGCATATTAATTTAGCCCAGACACACTATTATTATTAATATTTAGTGTGTCCTAATTCTAAAGATAGCATTTTAAATAACCGGCTGCAAAGAAACTAACCCTGAATATATTTTTTCAACCCCTAAATTGGTAAACATATATTTTTAATTATAAAGTACTCCCAAGATACCCATTCTTAACCATATCGTTAGAAATATATCCAAACAAACTCAAGTTTTCCAAAATTAATCCTGAATAAACGAAACTTTGATAAATTTTCCTCCAAAAAAGTATACAATATAGTTATATTGTAATGTAAAACTCTCCCCAGATATCGATTTAAAAAATAAAATCATTAGAGCAATACAAAAATAAATCAGTTTACATTGTTACTCTTAATAACTTTACACTTTGATTATCAATTTCTCATCGAGGTATGAACATAGAATAATGATTAGTAAATTAAATCTTAACAAAATTAATTAAAAAGGTTAGCTTGTAGCTGAAGATACAGACGGACAGACTAGTCAGAGACTAGTAAAACCCACTTATTTAAGTTCAAGGGCCATAATACATCAAGATTTCTAATCGCTTCTAGGTTGAAAATTGTCACAATTAAAATAGATTTATTTTTTCTAAGTAAACAACCCAAAGACTTGTTTGATGTGATTCATATCCATCTGGAGGTGGGTATGCACTCAGCCCTTCTGCTGGTTAGTGCTACCTGCACCATCTGGTAGAAATCCCATAAACTAGGAAATTTCAGAGTGTGTTAGGTTCCCGGATCCTTCCAAATTGAATTTCTACGAACCAGCGTGAAAGTGCTTACCAATTTTGCCGGGGAAGTTAAGTTACGGATTTTTATCGATCAAGAAAAATCCGTTGACCTCATTTGGATATGAACCCACGAGCATCTGATCCTGGTAAGTACTTCCACCCAAAGACCATAGAGATCGACACAGTCTCTAAATGATAAATAAAAAAAAGTATTCTCAGTTCGTGTGGCACTATGTGGGCAATGTTGGCACTGAGTCACCTTTGTGTATGTAATATTATCCCAGTACCCCGCCGGCCAGTCCAGTACAGATAACCTACCCGCATCAATGGTTACAAAGTTTAAGACAGGGATGTAAAACTTCCGACCTGCGGGCCACATGTGGACCAACCCATGATTTTATTTTTTGGTGACCTGCGGACCTTATGATAAATCAACATAAAGTATTAACTCTTTTTTTTTTCATGAAAGCTGTATGAACATAACCTTTAGATATGTCTTAATTTATATTCATTAGACCTACTGTTTCTAGTCTATTGCCTAGGTCAGTTTTTATTCAAGCCATATATTTTCCACTACCGGCTTGCTAGGCCTGTCATAGCTTCATATGCCTTATAATCTTACATAAGACTAGGACAGGTACAAGATCCAGTCCTCGGCCGTTAATTCATCAATGTGAAAAGGGTAAACCCACATTTTACCAATGATAAATTTTTCGGCCATGCCGGGAATCAGCCCTGAGACCCTAAGCTCATTAGAAAGGACGCTACTGCTGACTGAGCTAAAGTGTCAGATCGGATAGGTCATGCTATGTTATATTTAAGTACGTCAAATTCAAAATCTTTGATACATGGTCGATGCCCTCAGGAGTTCTTGATCGATATTACGAAAGTTCAATAGAAAAAGTAAAGGGTGCTTTATTGTTTTAAATCTTATTTTTCAACTTTTAATAAAAAGTTATTAGTTTGGAGTTTTTTTTACATAAGAAGAGATAAATATTTAATTTTTGGAAATAAGTTCCCACAGTATATGTCAATGTGTCCCTCATAAACAAACGAACTTAATATTCAGTCTAAAGCATTTCTCTCGCTATATACTGAACTGCCGGTGATGGAGAGCTCGAGGTTCGTATCTAGGTCGGATAAACTGAGGGATTTTTTTTTTCTAAAATTCTATTCTCCATTAATTCAAATGCTCTTACATTTTCTCTCAACTCCACCCTCCTAATCCTTACACCATCAGTGTAAATATGCGGCTATATTGAAAGGACCATAAAAACTCATATTCATGTGACCCAAAATTGTATAATTTGTTCTCTCTGGCTTCTATAGAGCTCCTTCCTATGCTTTGAGGAATAGTGAGCAACCTTAATACTGTTACTTTCCAAATAAGTTTTTGAGTAAAAAAAAATGTGAGGTTTAATAAAAGTATTAAGGTTTTAATTTTAAGATCTAATAAATCTACGACTGTTAAATGAACACATAAATAATATTGCCGTAAAATATAACTATAAATAAGTTGCAAGTACCTTTTTAAAACATTGTTCCCTTAAAAAAAAGTGCACCATATGTTGAGAGTGAATGAAAGAAAGGGTTCAAGAAATAAAGAAGCAATATAAAAAGTGTGTTGGAGTTAAAGAAAAAGTGGGAAAGGGCTATTATAGTATAACTTGGGAATTGGAGGATAAAATATGATGGAGTCGTATTTGCGAGATATACAACTCAGTAACCAAACTAAGACCAAACCTATACATGAAAAGATTGACTACAACTTGAAATAATCAGCTGTTTTTAGTTGTGGATGGATAAAATAAACATATAATATATTATCTTGTCCTTACAATCCAAAATGTCGACTAAAGTGTACAAGATCAAAACATATTTCCAGCCACCTACATACTTATGTTGACAAAGATATTCAAATAAAGCATCTTGAATATTTATTTTAGCAACGTGTGTTACTATCCGTTCGGCTTATGTGCTCTTGCATATTTAAATGAAAACAATTTATGACTAAATTTATCAAAACCTGGAGTATTTTATATTCTAATCGTGGCCTTTATTAAATTTTTTGTGTCAATTTTATACTTGTCCTATACATGTACATATACTTGTGCTATACATGTATATCGTTTATGTTTTTATATATATACATATATATACTTATATACTTGTATATTCATAGATACATAAATATGCATATGTATATATAAATATATAGATACATATATACATATGTATATATATAAATATATATGTAAAACTGATATGTTAAGATACTTCAATAGTACAATCAAAGTAGGCCTTTACAAATAAGAATCACCATTAGCGCGGATAAAGGATGGGAAAACCACAAAAATAAATCACTTGTCATAAACTACCCTCAGTTCCCTGAGCCAAGATTCGAACATTTGCCTCCTCGTCGACAACTATCGAGAGCTAGCTGCTAATCACGCGCTGGCACGCACGCTTGTCAGTCTGGCCATAACCCTTAGAGTCAGATACCGTAATTTGTGATTGATAAAATTATTGGATTTTGTTAAATAAAAAGGCGGATTTTGCTGTTAAAAGACGGTAGATAAAAGGCATTTTTATGCTAAAAGCCGTAAAAAAAACAATTTTAACTTAGATGTATAGTGATATGGATCGAAAAATTAATACTAAATCTCAAATACTTTATTTTAAGTAAGTTCCTCTGATCACAATATGATTTTCATAATAGCCATAGTAAATATTTTTCTTCTTCTTTCCGAATAGTCTTTGGTGGAGGGAAATATATTTTCTTGGCTAGAAACTTTTAATTGGCTTAGAAATTTTAAGAATAAAATTATAATAGTGCAGTTGGTAGTTTTTAACTCTAGCAATTTCAGGTCACTAAAGAAAAATGTGTATAATTTGGATGTCATTAATTTCTCCTTAAAAACACGATAATTGACAATTATTCTCATATAAAAGTTCAATCAATCAATTTCGTGAAAATATTCGATTTAGTTTTATTTCGTATATATGTGTAATACTTTCAAAAATATTACAATGAGCTCAAAAAATGTTTAGTTTTAATTTTAATGTGCTATGCGAGAGTTCATAAAAAGACGTCTCAAGATATTTAACCTACTTATAATAGTTCAATCCTAGCACTCCTTCCTGATTATAAATCTATTGCTTTGAATATAGCAACATCTAATCAATTTGAGACAACTGGATTACACAGCGTATTTATTGGGAGTAGATGAGGATAATTTTATTAATGGTGGATTTTTATTCTCCCTGCTAAACTAATCTAAACGTAATATAAACAATTGCAATATTATAATTGCTGTTTTTATATCCGTGTCTTACTATCAGTTCGAGCTATACACATAAGTAATCATTTACTACAATGTGTTTGGAATGATGAAGGTTGAATTTATAGGAAGTGCACTCCCATTTGCGTCGAGAGAAAGTTGGAAACCCTTTTTGAAACACAACCCTCAGTACAACCGACTGGGACTCGATCCCCCTTCTCTCCCTCACCGACAATACAGTATAACACGAGAGTGACGTGTTAGGCCATGCGAATACGGATGTATAACCAACACTAGAAAAAATTCAGATTACTACACGCAGACAGTTAAAATTATTAATGTGTTTACTAATGTAATATTGTATTGGTTTATTTTTTTTAAAAAGATTTTGTTATTAAAACTACAAAAATTCTTATCTCAATTCACGTTCCCGTCCTTCTTTCCTTGCTAAAAAAGATTTTGAACGTCTGAATGAACAATGGATAACCAAATTTGTCGACGTCCATTTGCTACACTCTTTTTTATATTATTTCTGCCTGGTTTTGTATGGTAGAAACGGGAAATAAATAAAACTCTTAAACCGTTGGCTGGTTATAAGCCTCTAAAATTCTTTCATCCTAGGATCCTCTTTTTATGAGGCTGCCTTTATAGCCTGGAGCAAGGGCAGATGCATGTCACACTGGTGTGTGCGTGTGTGCATGTGTGTGCGTGTGTGCACGCCGTGTATATGGGCTTGTTTGTTGCAATAGAGACGCTGGCTTTCATAGCGTCACGCCTCCAAATGAAACAAATCACACACCGCACCAGCCACAAATGATTTGTGTGTGTGTGTGTGTGTGTGTGTAGGTGCGTGTGTGTGTACTACGTATTACTACCCATCCAGCCAAACCTCATATCTACACTACCGGGAAAGGAATCATTAAAGTAGAGTTTAAAATAAATATACAAGCATTTGCATGGAGGAGGAATGGTAATTACTCGCGTCAGTGAGTGCATGGTCTAGGGCATAATATAAGGGACTGCCGGTGACAGGTAGATTTGGGTCAGAATTCTAGTAAGGTGTACTGAGGGTGTTTTTTACTAAAGGTTTTTCTACTCTCCTGCACGCAAATATTGGTACACTTCCTCTATTTTCCAACCTTCCTTGCCCCAAACATATTAGCGTAATTACTACCAGACGTATAACTCGAACGGGCAGTAAGATGTGGTGCTAATAAAAAAAGTAGCAGTAAATGAATTTAAGACTAAGGGTAGATGGGAAAAGGGGCGAGTTAAGATTCGTATCTTTGAAGATTTATGAAAAAAAAAAAATTAAGAGCCAAAATAAATAAAATATTTCTTCAGTAGATACATTTAGTTTAATTCTCTACAATGAGTTATCTCAACATAGGCATGGCGTAATTTGACCATGACATTTTCTTTTTACTAAAACAAAGTTCTTGTTAGATTCCGTTATGCTCATGAGAAATATTTAAAATATAAAATAGTATACCTACTATATTAATTGATGTTCCTATTAATTTTATATTCAACACATATAAGTGGAGAAATCGAATATTTTTTAATGTTTTGTTATTCCTGAATTTAGAATAAATGGACCTAAATTAACTATACATTTGTATGTTAATTAATAGGAGGAAGTTTAAGTTAGTTAAATGAGGTTTTTATATGTAAGTTATAGAATAATTAAGAATAATATGTAATTTATAAAAGTAAAAATATGCAAGCTGCTAACACATTTTTGACTGGTAAGCAGAGCTCGAATGAAGAAATGTAATCTCTCTTTTTTTTATTTGTCACATACAATGCTCAAAAGTACATAAATTCTGTTCATGATCACCTTGTAGACATGTATATTTAACTAGTGGATAGTTGCAGCGATTTCTGCAGATTATTGAACTAAAATGTATTCAAAACTTTTTGTTGGTTAAAGATCTCTATAAAAAGCATTCATTCGACTTTCTAGCTAATAATTTACTTTGGTGTCTAATTTGAAGCAAAACGTTTATTTTCCCCCTTCGAACCACGATGAGAACTTTAAAACGAACCCTCCACCAGCTCTCTATCTATTTGTGACACCAAAACACTCAAGTAAAAATTAGTTATTACTTTTAACAAAAGACAAATATTTTATCTATCCATGTACAAGCATACACAAATCATAGCTTCCATGGTGATGTACACAAATAATGATTATACTGATGAACCACTGCCCACACAGAAGGAAAAGATGTAAAATTCACTAGGAAATTTGGGTTTTGGTTTTAAGTTACTATTTTTGCCGACATCCCAGGCCCATAACGTTTAAAATGAGTGGACGTTTGTCAAAATAAATATATTTGCTGCTCCATTACACTAAAGAAAGTGTTTAGTTGGTATTATTTGTAACCAGAGAGAAATACTTTACCTACATATATACGCTCATGCACAAAGCAGGGTTTCCATGGTAATGTAAACAAAGAATGAAAAGCTAAAAATTCTCTAAGAAAGTCAGCTTTTTGTTGGAACCTACTATTTTTCCCGACATCCTAGATCCCTAACCTTTAAGATTAGAGGTCTTTTGTCAAAATCTATTCAGCCATTTTCTAGAAATATCTATTACCACAAATGGGCTTATAAAATTAGAGTGAGAGAAAGAGATAAAATTTAAGTGAGAGAGTGTTTGAGAGAGTCAGTTAGAGAGAGAGAAATTGATAGAGTGAGTTCGAGAGAAAGAGTGTTTGAAAGAGAGAGTTAGTTTAAGATAGAGTGAGTTTAAGATCGATAGCGTGAGATTGAGATAGAGAGAGTGAGAGTGATTTTGAGAGAGTTCAAAATAGAAGGAGTTAGAGATAGAGGGAAAGAGAGGGAGTTTGAGAGAGAGAGAGCGTATGGGAAAGATAAAGCTATTGAGATAAATCTTCAGAGAGAGTATAATAAATATAATGTGAGAGAAATTGTGTAATAGAGCGTGCATATGAAGCTAGAGAGTGTGTGAGACAGAGGGATAAAGTGTGACAGAGAGAATGAGAGAATATTATATGAGAGTGTGTTATAGTGTGTGTGTGTGTGTTTTTGTGAGGGGAGAGAGTATGAGAGAGAGTGTGTGTGAGAGAGAGGAGATAGTGAGTGTGAGAGAGTGTGTGTGTGTGTGTGTGTGTGTGTGTGAGACTATGAGAGAGAGTGTCAAAAAGAGAGAATGTGAATATATTGATATGGTACACAAAACATTACGGTTCTTTGAAATATCATTCCCTCAAAATTAAGTATTAACATGGAAGCATAACTGAACTTTGTGTTTGTAAGAATGTGAAAAGAGAGATAGGGTACACAAAACATTACTCTTTTAAATATCATATCCTCAAACTTAGTGGTAATATGAACAATAGTTTAATTTATGCATTTGTATTGTGTAATTATTTGCAAAAATGAACAGCAAAACCCATTAGTTGAAAAAAATTTAACACCAAAATATTTAAAATGGCTATTCTTAAACATTATTAAAGCTCATTTTAAACATAATTTTATCATAAGCAAAACATAAAGTAAACAATATTTTCACGAACTTAACAACTTAACTTTGGAATTATGCTCATATTATTGATTTAAATGCGAGTTAATGACAACAACATTCTAATCCAAAATAAATGTTTCACCAATTTAGGCATCTCAATTTAGATGTGTTATGACCAGCATCCAAAGAGAAAATGATTGTGATGTTTTTGGACCATTTGTACAAATGATATGATGATGTAGGCAATGAACTTGTATCCTCTTAGCTCGTATGTTTATAAAATACACATTCCTGGTGAGACACCTCAACTAAGTAGGAAAGGATGGCGTTGGGAGGGAGCAGCTATAATTTCTAAAGCACATATCTGTACATCAATGTTATAATTAGCAGAAGGCAAGATTATATTTCTTATAGGATTTTAATTGCATTCTACAATTGAATCAATCATTTCGAAAAGGGAATAGTTCCACCAATTTACAAAAGAGGAAATTATAATATGTTGAAGACCATAGCTCCAGATATAATGCTTTAAAAAAGGAATGCTAACAGATATAGTATATTACGTAGAAAGCCCTTAAAATACAATTTTTGCATAAAATATGCACCGTCCTTCTACAGTTGTATTCAAAAATGGAAAAAAGTTAATTATGTTAAAAAGTGGGTTTATAGCCTTTATTAAATGAACAAATATTTGTAAAAGTGCTGGTTTGATTAAGTTGTGTACATTTACAACGAATTTTTGTTCATATTTCTAGGTCATTTATTGAAAATTTGAAATCAATTTTTAGATAATTTTAATTATTATTTTTATCTTCATTATTATTATCATTCCTCACATGTGTACATATTATTTTCGAATTAAATATCCAATGCCTTAGGTCCAATCAGTAACGTGTTTGGCTACCAAGCAAAGTTTCTTGAGTTCAATTACCAGCATGGCTGAAAACTGTATAATTTGTGAAACCCGGGGTTCCCCTTGCACAGTGATGAATTAATGGGTGGGGGTGGGTTGGTGTGTCTGTGCTAATATTTCAGAAAGGAGGATGCTGGAAGCTGCACGTGGCTCCCCTGGTACACGTTACTCTAGTAAGTTTGAAAAACATGAATGGATTCCAAATAAGAGGTGTTGTCATACAGCATCTCATAATACTTGTTAAACCAAACAGTAATAATAATAACCGACTAAATAAGCGTTTTCTTAAAGGAAAAACATTAAAATTATTACCTAGCAAAAGAAGCATACACAGGTGGGCTCGTAAATAAAGTCTTACGTCTCGTTTTATCTGAACTCGTTTAAGGGAAGAGACTTGAGATTGGATAGTGTCCGGATGTGCTGAAGTTGTTTTACCTAAATGATTTAGCACTCTCCTTTGAAGCAAATACGGGTTTATTTCTTTTATAACTCCACTTCAATTAGTACGTATATTATGAACATAGCCCAGACGAGAAGTAGGAAAATACTAGCTAAAGGGAAGAAACCAAGAATTTTCAACTCTCACTCGGAAATTGTATCTAGGACTTTGAATAAGTGAAGTAAATTTGATACTGATTTAGTTAAGGTGTCGGATAAGTGATTATCTCAAACCAAACTATTTAATTTTTTTTAATATCACCAGAGATAAAGGAACGCTTGGTAATTCTCTCGACCCGGGTACTCTTTGTTTAACCTGAAAGGCAGTAATCTTACCTTGCATGGTTTCACTATGGTGTGGATTTTAAAATAGAGTAATAATGTAATATGAAAAGGTAGGCCTTCTACTTTTCAGGGTGAATGGAATGAAGCCTACTTTATTTAAATAAGTTTTTATCATTGATGTTCAGTGGTTCTATACCCTAATTCCACGCTGATGCCAATGTTTCAACTTATGAAGGAAAAAACATCGACTTAATTAATACACGAACTAGGAAGTCTTCTGTAATTTCCGTTCTCACTTCCCCTTCACATCCCAGTGCTTCACTGTAGCGACATAATGGGCATGGAATGATCTATCTAATAACACCAGAGATTTGACCAGTTTAACTTCCTTCAAAAAATTGTTATCTAAATTTATAATTAAGAACTTAGCTTTGGGCTTTTGTCTTGAATATTTATATGGCTAAGTTGACAAATGTGGGTAGGTGTATGAATTTTCAAAGACTAACTGTTTGTAATTATGAACATTTAAAATTTTGTTGTTGTATGATGTAGGCTATCTTTTAAGATAATTAATAATATTATATGAATGAGATAAAACGTGTTAATTTACCAGTTAATGAGATTGAGTTTGGTAGATTTAAATTGATATAACTAATTGTTTAGTTTTTGAGATCTGTTATATTTTTATTTTCTATATTTAAGTTGATTTTACTTGTTTGAAATTTAAAATAGGTATACATTAATTATTAATAATACTGTAACCTGGGGTGTAAGACCAGGTGTTACACCTTGACTTCGTCAGATTAAATAGAGGCATTTAAATAAATAAAATGGATGTTGTTACTTTTACAAGTTCTTCTTTTACCCATATCCTTAGATCCAATCTAAATATTAAGTAAATACTATCTTATAAATGGTTAAGGTGAGAATGTAAGGAACGCGAGAAAGAAGCAGTGTTTTGATAGTTCTTATTGCAATACTTTTTTTGGTCAAAATTAATCAAATATTGCTTCAATATAAAAAGAGATATTAATTTTCTTAACATGATGATATCAACAGTTCTTTTATTATTACTACTAACCGCGTCCTACTACCCGTTCGGGCTATACGCACTTAAGCTAATGTGTAACGGTAGGGTGATTGGGAGATGAAATGTAGGGCCTACAGTTTAACGTGGGATCCGAACCACGGTGGCATTCCACACATTCACAAGTTGTGATTAATACACTTCTTGTTAGAGGTGAAAGAAGGGTTTGGTAATTAGATAATTCCGTGCTGAGACTAAGGATTGAACCCCGGACCCCCAACACAGAAGTCTGACACCTTACTCCTAGACCACCAGGTCACCCATATCAACATTTCTTGTATATCTATCATGAGAATAATGGAATTAGATGATAAACTTTTCAAATGGAGAGGAATAGTTATTATTCAATTCCAGGACACTCTTGAGAGATATTCAAGAAATGTTGAGTTCACCATGGGAAGACAATTTATCTCGATGCTTCTTCTGGAGAATCATTTAATTTATTCTGGCCAAAAAAGGGTTTTTATATGAAACTGTAAATATAATGCCCTTATCTTACGTTCCCTACACTTCCGGCTTAAAGTTCAATATCCCTATAACTCCAAATCATCGGGCATGCTAACTAAACGTCAGGGCCATTTAGTTCAGTAAAATACGATTATATTTATTCTAGAAGATACCTTCCTCCTCACTTCCCCAGTCGATTTAGATGGCCTGTACTAATCTACTAGCTTTTTATATCACCTCGTTTTACTACATTCTCAGATTTTCACAAATATGTACTGTACCTAGACTAGCATTCAGCCGAATTTTCAAAGAATAAAAAATAGCTCAGTTCCTGGTAGAGCTTGCTCAGTGCAAGGGAGCTTGCTCAGTGCAAGAAAGCTTGACTGGCGTGTTTGACTCTGACCCGTTAGATTGTGGTTTGCTTTAAGAACCCGCCTTGGTAAGCAAGAAATTGCCGAATGGACGTTCAGCCCTAACGCAATATTTAATATTATGATGAGTTATTTCAAAATACGGTTCACCCCAAAATAATGTAGAAATATTCTAAGAAAGGCTTTTTATCCTTAATAAACCCATAGTTTGAGTTTTATTAATATGAATAAATTTTGCGGAAATGTTACTTTATCTTATTTCAACGACTTTTTAAGCATATTTGTGGAGCAATGAGAATAGGCTTGATGGAAAAGGACTCTGGATTTAGACTTCCTCTAACAAATATAGTAATTTTTTGATAGGCTCAAAACATAACATTTTAAGATATTTGAGAACTAGCAGCGAGCACCCTGATATAAGAAGTTTTGTAGTATTCTATCCCCTCTTTCTTTTTGACATGACATAAGGGTGGTTATAGGTTAAGGGTTATAGGTTATAGATATAATAGATAAGTATTTCCAGAAAAGGACACAGATCATTGAATTTTAAGCCATGTGGCCTGGCAGTGAATGATATGCTCTCACTGACCAAGGTGGCCGCCTTAGGTGGGATGGAAGGGGACGCGAGAAAAGGCCGGTGTTTTTGCATTTTTATGGCAAAGCATTTTTTAGCTAAAATAAAAATAAATATTTGCTCCAGTAGAAACACAGAGTTTAATTTTCTTCACATGTTGATATCAACAGTTCCTGAATATCTGTCATGAGCATAGCGGCACTAAATGAGAAACTTTTTTAAATGAAGAATAAAGCTATTTATTAAATTCCAGGAGACCCTTGACAGATATTCAAGAAATATTGAAGTCACCATGTGAAGAAAATTAATTCTACGTTTCTACTAGAGAATTGTTTGATTTATTTCGGCCAAAAAATGTTTTGCCATAAAAACTACAAAAACATTGGCTTTTTATCGCAACCCATTCCATCTCATCTTAAGTCCCAGCCATTCCATGCGCGTAGGGGTTTCTATCATCCTTTCTCCACGATGAAGTTGGAGATATTACTAAATAATAAATTCTCTCACTTCATGTGCAGTACTTTAATTATTATAACAAGTTGAGGATGCTACTGACTAACAAACTGAGCCTGGAGATGAGGAAGAAACTGGTAATTGATTCATATGGAGCATCTGTTTGTTTGGAGCTGAAACATGGTCCTGAAAAAATAAATAGTACGAAACTCTGAACGGACTTTCTCGCTCTATTGTTTAAAAATGGAAATATTTACTAAAAATTCGAAATATAAGCGTCAACACTTCGTATTAAAATTTTGACTTCCGTTTAAAACGTTTGACATTTTATTAGGGGATGCACATTTTATGGTTATTCCATTGCTATTAAATTACTCGTTTATAAATTTTGACCAATAAAATAGGTAAACACTTACTATTGAATCTAAAATTATATTGATAGATCATTGCTGTACAAACATTTCCCCTAACGGTTTGAAAGAAATAGAACATACATTTTTTGATGGACTTACTTATTTCTTACTCTATGGCATTAGAGAATTATTGAGTTAAGACTTAGGTAGTATATCTTTACAAATAAAGCTCACAAAATTGTATTAATATATATTTGCCAATATCTCAGAAGCTATTGGCTTGGATACCAGCCTCGGTGGCGTAGTTGGCAAACGTGCTAGTCGTGTTGAGCTCGACCGCCGAGGACGGGGAGATCGAGGTTCGAGTCTCGGTCGGGTGAACTGGGGGTGGTTTTTCCTAAAAGGTTTTCCACTCTCCCTCTACGCAAATGCGGGTTCACTTCCTCCAAATTCAACCGTCCCAATTCCTCATCCATTAGCGTAATTAGTACTTAAGCGTATAACCCGAACGGGTAGTAAGACGCGGTGCGAAATATTATATTATTATTGGCTTGGTAAAAATATACTTCATATAAAAGTTTTTTATTTTGAATAGTACTACAATTTTGCAATAGTAAGTTGTTTATTATCTCAAATAGTTGCGGAGATACGGAAATTTCCGCCTCTGTAAAGTACCCTAAAATTCATTTTCATGGGCAAATGAAAAAAAAAAAAGTTTATTTATAATCTTAATCAACGCCTAGATACGAATTTTAATCAAAATCGTTAAAGTTGACTTTGTGAAAATAGATTTTTTCTCTTTTAGCTTCTTACTAAACTACTCTTAATCTTAGGGTCAAACAGACCCACAGACAGACGTCATTGCAAAAAAACACTTTTTAGGTTTCGGGGGGTCTTGAAAGGTCGAGCGAGATTCATCAAAATCTTGAGTTACATTTTTTTGACGATCACAATACTCTCTCTACATGTGAGATAGCGAGAAAGTAAAAATGCTAGTAAATATTTGAAAATCTTTGAGGTGTAGTGGAGGAGGATATTAGCGAGGATAAAGTGGATGGATCGGGTGACTAACAGGAGAGTTCAAAGGAGAGTAAATGAAAAGAAAACGGTTCTGCGGGTGATTAAACTATGAAAGGACCACTGGATTGCGAACATTTTAAGAAGAAATGGTTTATTGAGGGCAAAATGGAAGGGGAAAAGGGGACCAGGAAGACCACGAATACAAGTGATAAATTATCTCAAACAAGGAAAGAAAATTAGGTTTCATGGTTAAAACAGGAAGCTGTTGATAAGAAATACTGTAGGACTCCAGTTGTAGCAGGCAACGGACTTGTAGAAATACAGAGCACCTACTAAATAATATTAATTCATTAATAAAAACCTGCCTTAGGTGTAGAATGGTCTTAGGCTTCGCCCTCGCAATAGACTGGAATGCCGATGACGGTGAGATCAGGGTTCAAATCCCATTATAGTTTATTAAGTGTGGTTCTTAATACATTCTTTTACAATCTCCCTCGATGCATATGTGATAATTAGTCTACTCTAATGGGGTAGGTATGAGGAAGGAAGCATTTTAAAGGTAGTTATCCTACATTTGCGTTAAAGGACTGTGGAAAGCCATTTTAAGGAATATCACCCTCAGTACACCCGACCGGGATTCCAACCCCAATCTCCCCGTCTTCAGCAGGTCAGTCTAACATGAGAGCTAGGCCTTAGTTCAATTTTCCATTGAAGCGGGTCGTTATTAGTTTAAATGAGTATAGCCCTAACGGTTAGTAAGACGTTCTGACAAAAATAATTAATTACTATAGTTTGCTGATAACCTGAACGAACATAAAACGCTTGGATGGTAAACATGTGCTTTAAGGACATAAGATATGTTTTTGATTGTTTATCTCTATTTTATATTTTAGCACTCCATCTTAATACCCGTTAGGGTCATACGTATAGTAAAGGTACAGGGGTAAAAGGGGTAAAGTCACACGTTACACATTTTACAGAACAACAACGTTTATATCTCTAGCCCCTTAAGGAACCAAGAAAATAGTAATTATAAATTTATTTCAATATAATAAATCTCTTGTAAACATGACATAAAGTACAGTATAAAGGAATCACGATTGTCTAACAGATGGCAGCACTAGCTCAATTTGAGCTAAAATTTGATTTTCCCCCTTTTTTACTTGTACCCTTCATATACTTTTTTTTGCACCACGTGTTCAGGCTATACGCATATTTACTAATTACTCTGATGCTTTAGGAATGATGTAAGTTGAATTTAGAGGCAGTGTACCCATATTTGCGCGGAGAGAGAATGTAAAGCCATTTTGGAAAAACCACCCTCAGTAAACCCTACCGGGATTTGAACTCCAATCTCCCTGTCAGTCTAGTCTATTACGAGTATTATGACTTAGACCATGTGTATACCTAAGCATGTCTTCATATATTCTAATCACGCCAAGTGTTAAGGATGAGAAAGAGTACATTTAAAGGTAGTTCCGCATTTGCGTGGAGCGAGACTGGAAAACTATCTAGGTAAAAAAAACTTAATTCACCCAAGTGGAATTCGAGCCTGCAGCTCCCCATCCACGGTGATCTAGTATACTGCAATAGTGAAGCCTTTGTCCATCCGACCACAGAAGCGGTTCATTCAGTGTTTTAGTATAAGACTCTTCCCCCTATCAAGGTAAGTCCTATTTGCGGTGTATTTTTTATCAAGTGAGACTTGATGTCTGAGTGTTCAGCGAGCCAGACTATCTATCGCCCGTCGCTGTTAGCACGTTGCAATCAGTCAGGCGGGTAGGCAAGTTTCCCTACAGGCTTATCAGCGACGTGTATTGGGTTCGGAACAACCATCAGCTACTTCATAAATACCGCGACACTTCAGAATTAGAACAAGTGTAAGGGCCCATTTATACAGGCTTTTACTGACGTGAGACAAGCGTCTTGCCCGTTTGTTCTTAAGCAACATATGTCGCGCGTCATGAAAAGGGTGGGAGGAAATGAAAAAGAGAGGCCAGGGTTGCCAGTCTCTTCTATTATAACACTCGTGATTGATCCGTTTATAGTTGCTAATACCCAGCCACAAATAATAAATACACATACCACCTGCTACAGAAGTACACTGATAATGACAATGAGATACACTGAGGTTCCAACACGAGCGGCGTAGATGTTGATTGCCCTGCAGTCTCACCAACAAGGTGAAATCAAAGCTGATACCTGTATAAAATACCCCATTGAATATAATGTAGCTTGAATCGTATTGCGTCATTTTTGACGCGGCGTTCTCTAGGTTACGATGATTCACTTTTCAGATGACATAAAGGACGCGCGGAAGACTTTATGAGCGAACATTGTTTCCTGTGTATTTAGAGAACGCGTGTCACCATGTCGCGCGTCACGAAACGCCTGTATAAAAGGGCCCTTAGGAGTTAAGGCGACCTTAGAATGCGTTCACACTCACGTTCTCTCTGGTTCGTATCCATGCTCGGGAGTTTATAGCAAAGCCACGTTTCCTGTAGCCAAATGATAAGGAATACCAACTAAATACGGAATATTCCTCCTGTACAATACCATATGGAAATTTACCCTTTATAGTTTTGTAAACGATGGTCTTGCTATCCTGAAGGGACAATTCTTCTCTCATAATTTACGGGGACAGCCATTCTAAAATCATTGGTGGTTGAGAGAGAAGATATAATAAAACTCCTTTAGACCGAACCCCAGTAGTCTAAAATTGCGGATGATCAAATACAATTTTCGTAAAACACGGGGAAAAGACAATAAACTAAGTAAAATAAAATCTATTTTAGTTTAAAAAAACTTAAAATATTAAGAGAATTATAGACACTAATGAAAATAGATGCTAAATATTTACGTGTTGTAGTCAACACAATGTGTTTTTCTGAAAAATAATGTAAATTTGATAAAACTCATTCAACTGTAAACTAGGATTTGTGAAAATATTATATCTCCCCGTCAATCGTTCCGTATTCTACCACTCCATCCAAATTTTTGCTACAAGCTTAGGTCCTAATTTTATTAGTTCAGATTACGAGACTCTACTGTAGTTACCGATTGAACTGTACATAGTACAGCTTATAGTCATGTTTTTCTTTTCTTGCGAACCCTCAAAAATATGAATTTTTGCAATCGTAAAAAAAATATCCAGTTTTGAGATGATCCCTGCATCTGAAATCTGAAAGAATAATTTTCGTGATGCCATCTCTCTGACTTTATCTTGGCTAAAGACCACCTCAGTAGTCTTGTGGAAGAGTGCCCGCTTCAGGACATGATTATAGTGTCTTCAAACCCAGCCATGGTTGACAGATTGTACTAAAGTAATAAGAATCAGTAGCACAACTTCCTTTGGAGGGGGAATAAGGTCGTCTGTCCCATGTTAGATTGTGTCATTTAAAAGCACCCTGGAAAGTATGTGAAAATACCTTTCCTGGCAAAATCTATAGGCCCTTTTGCTCTCATTCATAGAAATTCTCATGTGCTGATATAATCAGTCGGTTCAGAAAGTGCACGTTAAATACCTCAAATAAATTAAAAATTAAATGACACCATCCTAGATCCGAAACCATTTTACCAATCGGGATAACACTTGGTATATAGAGCTTGTATAAGGTTCCCTGACGGAATGTTTGCAGTTATTTATCCAACCCTAAAATTAAGGGTAGCTTAATTAAGGGCAAAAATAGAATAAATATATTTTCTCAAAATTGGCTCTAACTATTTGATCACTAATCTCCTTGTCATCAGCCGTCTAGTCAAGCGGCTACTTATGCGGGTAACTGCTATATTAAAATTCTTTCACATCAACTAATAAGATTTAGTTCTTCGTGATGGTAACTTTTTTAGTGATTTGGTTTTTAGTGCTAGTATAATCACTGTTTTTATTGTATTTATAATATTTCTCAACAAATTTTACGTTACATACGGCTTATCGGCAAATTTCGAAGTAATGGAAGGAAATAGGTGTGGTATAATTTAGAGGAAATATACCATCAATTACGTTAAGAAAGTGTGGTAAACTATTTGGTAAAAACTACATCTGTACACCCAAGATGAGTTAGAGCCACGAACTTCACCTTCACAATAAAACTAGACTATACGAAATTGACACCTTTGTCTATGTGCCTACTGATGAGAATTTTAATGATTATACCGTTATTACTATTGGTAGATGAGTTTTTTCAGCACTTACTACAATCTTTTCAGGCTTGGACTATATAATAACTACATGAATGTGTTAGTAACAATAGCCGTATAAGTTAAAGGAAATATACCGCTATTTTCGTGGAAGGAGAGTGACAAACTACAAGAAAAAGTACACCCTCAATACATCCTTTTGGGGACGAATCCACGAAAAATTCCCAATGTGTGGTATAAATTTAACTATATTTAGCATGTGTTTTCCTTGACGTCTTAAGCCATGTTGACACGGTTATTATCTATAAATATATTGTAGGTATTCATTATGGTATTAATTTGTTTTCTGTTTAACTTGATAACCAAGGAAATATCAACTTAAAATTCGAGGAGAAATTCAAAGAGATATATCAACCTGAAATCCAAAGAGAAATCTTAAGAAAATAGAAACTATAGTGATATTACATTATTCTTAATATGATGTACAGTATTTATATGTACTTTATATACTAATGGGCTAGGGATGAATTAGGTTGAATTTAGAGTAAGTGTACCAGCATTTGCTTGGAGAGAGAGTGGGTTGTAAATCAAATAGGAAAAAACACCCTTAGTTTACCCGACCGGTATTGAACGATGATCACCTGCTCCCCCAAACAACCATCTAGTCTTTTGCGAGGGTAGCACCTTAGACCATGTGGCTACCAAAGCAGGTTAATCTTTAGCAATTATTATAATTATTAGTTTACCTGTAGTTATAGTAGTACTAAGATAAAAACCAAGCCTTGAGCTAAGAATAAAAGGATCAACGGAACGCGATAGAGGAACGGTAATAGTCAATTTTTTGGAAAGAGGATGTAAAGTCAAAATGGCCGAAAGCCTAAATATAATATATATTATTGTAATAGAATTTGGTATAGTACCAGAGTACAAGTCAACCACCTTAATTCTGAAGGTGATAATTTACTAGAAATGTAATTGTAATGTACTTCATGCAAAGAAAAAAAACATTCAAATACAAAAATGTGTAGCATGTTTGGTTTTTATTGCATCTTACTTTTGAAATGAGCTAAGTCCCCCCCCCCACCTCCTCCATACTTCCTCTAGCCTTGTTTCTAATTTATTTCTCTGAATATTCCCATGTGACGCGCACATAATAGGAGAGTGTAGAGGAATATCTCTCCCCCTCTTCCCCCATCAACCCTTACTACCAGACTCATACACAATACCCGGTCATGTAGAGTTGAACGTATCTAGACTCCTCTGGCCACACTTTTAAGGGGGGGATTACCATAAGAGGAAGTTGGAAATATAGATGCAGATTTATGTGTGCGATTCACTGAATATCATCTCTGAGGGAACGTTATGATGATTTTACTGACCCACTTCGATGGCCGCATAGTCTAATGCGCTACTCTCATAGTAGATTAGACTGACGATGATGGGGAGATTGAGGATCGAATCTCGGTCGGGTGTACTGAGAGTGTTTTTTCCAAAATGGTTTTCCACTCTCCCTTACACTTCCTATAAACCTAACCTTCCTAATCTCTAAAACCATTAGCATAATTGGTACATGAGCGTATAATCTGAACGGGTAGTAAGACGTGGTGCTAAAAAAATAAAAGAGTTTTATTGGGAAACAGCGTTGATTTTCTTTTGTTTTCGTGCTTTTCTATGGTTTTTGTGTGTTTCAATCTTCCTTCAAATAAAAAATAAATTTCAAACGCTGGTTAGTCAATGTTGCCAGTAGTTCCTTCCTACCTCAGCTAGTGGTGTAGCAAGGACCTTTGTTGCATGAGGTAGGTCTCAATTTTGGTGAAGATTGCACCTTAACGAATAGGTCTCGCCTATACCAATATGGTCTACATCTTAATTGGTCACGAAGCCACTTTGTTGTGTTGAAAATTTATTTGTAATTAAATTAAACGCTATGTCCTTGATACCAGTTATATTTAATATTAATAGGTACTTGATCAATAGTAGTATTGATTATGTGAAAACTAATTTATACTATTTCCGAAGTTTTACTTCCTGGAATTTCACCAGGTTACCCACCCGCCCCCCTCCCCCACTTCTGCCTTCTTTCCTATGTGTGGATTACCGGCACATATGTCCTTATCTACCACCCGTAGATAATGGTGACCTTTCTCCAACCAACTATCGAATACGCAACGCCACCACTAAGTATTATATATTTTACCTCTATATATAATAAAAAAATTCTTAATATTTTCATAAAACAACCTCGATAACTATACGTAATTAATAGCCTACATACATACTATGGTTATACTAAGTTATTAAACTATAAATATTTAGCGTAATAAATTATACATATAAAACTGATTACTTCAAAGATTGAATGAATGTAAACTAACCATTAAAAGTACACGTTAATATATTATGATTATTTATTTATGAATATAATCTAATTCATACATCACTTAGCCTAGTGATGATGTGGTAGTCAGCATATCGAAATATGTTTGTACCTTCTCTCGACCCCTCGAAGAAAGAAGTATTGGGATCATAACATAGATTGAACTCGAGATTTTGATAAATGTCAACCAATAAAGTGGTTTACATGATTCCATTTCTTCGTCTGTGTGTCTGTAACTTGGCCTAGAGCCGGAACCATTTTACCGATCTGGCTAAAACTTGGTATCTACGATTTTCATAAGGTTCCTCCGAGGGATTTTTGCTATTAGCTATCCAGCCCTAAGATTAATGGTAGTTTACTGAGGGGGAAAAAAGATATAAAATCGATTTACTAGAAATCCGCTATAAAGATTTAGATTAAATTTTGTATCAAGACTATTTTTAACATAAGAAACAAAGTGGCTAGTCTTGTTTTTCCATGAAAATTACTTTGAGGGTACGTACTTTATATGAGCAGAAATTTGCAATTTTGATCATACCCTCACAAATATTTGAGATACTAAATAACATATATTTGTAAATTCGAAGTACTAAAATAAATAAAAAGCCTTTATTTGAAGTATATTTTTATAAAATCAATAGTTTCTGAGCTATAAGCAAACATATATATTTATATATATATTTATTATGGAGTGCTTTGGAATTGAAATTAATTACTATGCCCTTTGTTGGACAAAGCTATTCCTCTTTTTTTTAATTTTTCTGTAACAGTTTGTATTATTTGTTTCATTTATGATCTTTGGCACGTAGTATTTCCGCAAAAATGTTTACTATCCGCTTCGGTGGCCACGTGTTCTAACGTGCTATTCTCGTGTTAGACTAGACTGCCGAAGACGAGGAGATCGGGGTTCAATCCTGATCAGGTGCACTGATGGTGTTTTTCCCTGAATGGGTTTCCCCTCTCCTCCCATGCAAATGCGGGTGCACTTCCTTTCTATTAACCTTCCTAAACCTTAAAACCATTAGTGTAATTAGTACATAGGCGTATAACCGGAACGGGTAGCTAGATGCGGTGCTTTAAAAAAGTATATTATTTCGTTGCACAAATCTCATGAGTTTTTAGTAGATGTCACTTATATTAAGATTTAAAAAAAGGATGTGAAGTCGCCATAACATGTACTAATGTTACGTAAATCGTTAATTAGATTGACCATAATTTATTAAATTGCTGAAGCATCTGTTTACACCATACACATTTCTATGTAGCCTACAGACTAGTTACTCTAAAATTCATAGCAAGAAATTCACGTTTCTTTCAATTAATGATAACCAAAACTAATTACATCGACGCTTTCATTCCCAAGTTATTCTCAGACAAAATTTGTTTTTAAAGTATGGTTAACATATCTTGGGCATTTAAATCAAAGCTTTTTTTTTAATTAATAAAATAAAAATAATACATATATACATACATGCAATTTAATATAATATGTAATCCTAGTTTAAGAAATAACAACGCATGTTTACAGAACTATAAATTCTTGTAGGATTGAGTCTTGTCGATTAGTTTACGTTACTTAAAAATCACGATATATTATTAAGCTTTTTATCAAAGACATGTTTAATTTAAAAACTAAGTGTGTATGTGGGTTATCTAGAAATAAATACAACAAATGCTAGAAGTATAAGGATATTTGATTATTAAAGTTTATATAGGTATGTATATTTTTTTCTTTCCTGCAGCAACCACATAGAAATGAAAAAGTTTGAGTTGACAATAAAATCACGTATTATTTTATAATGTAAAATAAGTACATTAAAAAGTTAGTTCAGAAATAAGAATATAACCTGAAGGCGTAATAACACATGGTGCTAAGGAAAAAAATCGGAAATACTTAATAAAATTATGATAACATCAAAATTGAATTAGATGGGACATACACACTTCAAAAACTAGAATAAAATTTAGAAGATAAACTATTTCATAAGGTTAAAATTATCTTTAATTATTGTTAAAGATTAAAGATCTATGACTTTATATTACTTTTGGTTGTTCTTGAAATGATTTTAACTTTGATATATTTTTTGCTAGATCTGAATAGTTTTCAACTTTTTACGTCCTGTTTATTTTCCGTCAATCTTGTGGTGTGTCTACCGCCTTTAGAGCTAGTAAATCACTGCCCTTCATGTATACGCCGATACCTAGTAGCACTAAAACTAAATGTAAGAACAACACAGCACAACCCCGCTCAAACTCCGTGGAGGGAACGTTCCACCTTAAGATTCCACCCTTGTCTCCCCTGTAAACCCCTATTGGGTTGTGCCCTTAGAAATATCGTATCTGTGTCTCGATGCTACAAGTACTTGTAGAGTTGGGAGGGTTTGAAAGAGGGGATTAGGGGGTGGGAGGGTTGGAACGGTGTTTCAAACTCAATCGCTCCCTCAGGGCAAGGTGAAACGTCGCCAAGTGCTTTAGGTCTAACGAGACATAATCATTTTTAAGATGGCTCTAGTCAATACATACCACTCATTGCTGGATACCTTAGCTCAACTGGTCAAGCATGTGAATGAATATCTAAGGGGTCATGTCTAATATTTCCGGACGTGTGAATATAACGTATCTTTGGGAAATTGTTCAAGTTTCCTATAGGCTTTAAATAATATTTGGTCTATGATGGTTGCGGATTTATCCTCGAATTTGTTGCAGAAATATATTATGACAATCCTTCTACAAACTTTAGAAACAAATAAATGGGTATATTTAATAAATAATAGCTTAACCTACAGAATGGTGTTTTAATCTTGTACGGTAATTGATAATTTCATATTTATTTTGGAGTACATTAATTCATCTACCTATTAAAATTATTGGCTTGTTTAAGGTGTACATTACACTTTTTTTTAAATTAATATTCTAAACTAAATATATAAAAATAAACACTCTAATTTATTAAGAAATTTAAAAAAAACTACGAGAAGTTCTGGCAGTGATACAATGAAGTTCACTAACCATTCGGGTTATACACGTGAGGTCAGTGTTTAAATCTTAACTGGCTAATTTAAGGGATGGCTAATTTTTAACTAATTGTATGTCTTATTCTTACCAAACAAATTCGGGCATATTTCCTTTCAATTATCCCTCATCATCCTGTGTTTCAAAACTAGGGAATCTAAGCTGAATGTATCTTCCCACCCCTCCTCCAAAATGAAAGAAACTTAAAAATGAAGTTCTTAAATAATATTTAACTAAAGGTGTTTAAAAGAAGCAAAGATAGGGTGAATCGTCGCTTCTTCTATCTAATAGAAGAAGTGACGAATTCGTTTACAAAATAATTAAATGAAGGTTTGGGAAGAATGAAACATAAGATAAATATAAAAGTTTAACAAATCAGTTTATTTAAATTTAAACAATTCAATATTATTACATATGGTTTAGCTAGATCTTAGATTAAACAGTCCTTTGTTAAATAAGAGAAGTCAAATCAGTTACCATACATACATCCCAACAGGGAATAATTGCAGTAAACACCTAGGTAACTAGGAATCAACAGAAGTAAGGTTGGTCTATTGTTGAGTCTAGTGACGCTCCTAATTAGGACTAACGTACATTCTGCTACGAAGGAGCGTCTGCCTCAACACAGCGGCAATATAAATAGGAAGCAAATAAGAATGTAAGGTTATGCTACAATACATAACAACTATCCAGCCTAGCCATTACTAGATTTAGACCTAAAAGGTATATACATGAATTATAGTTGAATAATAAATGATGATATCAAATTCTAGTAAGTCCTAGTTTAAAGAGTTACTAGAATGGTATTAAAAAGAGCTAGCTAGCATTAGTCAACTCCATAGTGAGTTATGTAACACAAAGATTAAACACCTAATAGAGGAACTATCAGTTTATAAATAGTAAATGGTGAGCTACCAAGAATCTAGGCTGTAAAGATACTATGGCTGGTCAATTCATAAATAGTACTGACTTGACATCCAATAGTATATTTATACTTCCACCCTATCTAGGGCACACTATGACAAGTGCAAACAATAAATGTAGTAACTAATACAAATGGCACTTGAAGGGGGCCGGAGAGTATGCACTCTCCCTACGGGCCACCACTACGAACTATTAGTGCTCTCACAGGTTGCGCACCGTAAATAGGTACACTAAGGGAAATAATCAGGACTGGTATCAGTCATATGCCTAATTAGGTCATTGAACAAAGCGTAAGATAGCCTGATTTCCACCATTAAGTGATCCTAAGTATGGTCATACAGTTTAGGGATTTCAGACTTTTCACTAGGATACAATACTATGTCCTATGGACATAGAAGAAGAAGTCAGAAACACTGCCATACTAGATCATGTCCTATGGATCTAGATTATTTGTGAATTAAGCTCATCATTCAAAACTACGCCATATGGGCATAGAAAAACAAGTCAGAAACTCTGACAAACAATACTATGTCATATGGACATAGAAAAAGGGCATTGAGACTAACATTGAAAACTATGCCTTATGGGCATAGAAAAAGTCAGAAACTCTGACAAACAATACTATGTCATATGGACATAGAAAAAGAGCACTAAGACTAATGAAAACTATGCCTAATGGACATAGAAAAACAAGTCAAAAACTCTGAAAAACAATACTATGTCATATGTACATAAAAAAAGAACGTTAAGACTAACATTGAAAACTATGCCTTATGGGCATAGAAATAGTCAGAAACTCTGACAAACAATAATATATCATATGGACATAGAAAAAGAGTAAGAACTCTACCACACTTAACTATGCTTTATGGGTATAACAAATCTAATCAGAACTCTGACACCAAAAAATCTCTGTCTTAAGGACATAGTAAAAGAGTACTAAGACTCTAAGGTTGTTTCCTAATGCATATACTCATAGTGACTACCGCAGCTACTTCTGCGACGTGGAGGCGAGACTGATGCCTCACACATCGTGATCACCAGTTGCTTTGTCCACCGATGTAGGATGACGTCCAAGAAGTTCCTCCGTCGAATTGATACAATAGAATATAAAATGTGAAGCGAGGAATGACGGTTATATACAAACAGAACTGACGTCCTCGACGAGGGTCTTCACCCGGACAAAAAGGGGGGAGGTAAGTTACAGAATTGCGCCGAACGATAACTAGCACTAGAAGACTGCGTGGAGAGCACAGAAGCAGCTCTGCCACTTCATCGAAGTGGAGCCTGCGAGAGAGATGTCGTTCTGTTGATCCTCCAGCAACAATCAGCTGGGGTATTTTCCTGAAGTTTGGGTGTTTCCCGGCAACATGAATTCACCGTGAGTTAATATCTGCTACACATTATTAGAATATATTAGTTCTTGTATTCATCGTGTTAATCATAATGTATGGTATTTTGAGTCTACGTGTTAAACAGTATGTTTAACACGATACAAGGGGATTCAATCTTTAAGCTTCAAAATAATCCCTAGTGTACCTTGTTTAGATCAAACCTCAAAGTCCTAGATCAGATTCAGGCAAATTATCACCACAACTACACATATTAATTTTAAGAATAACTGCTTGAATAAATAGCCAAGCACTAATGGACGTGACTCAGGAGACAGCATTTAGTAAGGGTAAAAGTGTAAACATTTTATTTTAGATACTCTTTTAAGATGGAACCCATGTTATTCCGTTATTTTGCGGTTTTATTAAGAGTTATAATTTTTTGCCAAATAGTTTTATTTTCTACACAATATGGTAATATCAATATTTTTTCAAGATGTGTCATGGGCACTGCGTAGTTTGACAGGACATTTTTATTTAAAATAAAAAAAATATTTTCAAATACCGCTATATTCATGGCAAATGTTCAAGAACTGTTGAGAATAATATGTGAATAAATTTAAGAAAAATGTATAGGCACTAAACAATATTTAGTTTTGTCCAAAATGTGTTTTGTCATCAAAATTACCAAAATAGGGACTTAAATAAGCGTTCTCTTCTCGCACACCGTAAAGCAAATACTTGGGATAAAACAAAAATCAGCCTACTTATCATATTAATTTGTACATGATTGTTTTTACTAATATCCAGTATACTCATCATATAACGTAATTTAATTGTGTATCTAGTCTCACTACCTATTCGGGCTATCCCAACTTTTAATTACATTTACAATTAATTAAATAGAATTTAGAATGTTAAAATTTAGAGGAAATTTACATAATTTTTATATAAAGATATAGTGGAAAATCATTTAGGAATAATAACCTTAGCAGACCCGTTATGGATTTTAACCCCAACCTACCCGTCACTAATAAACAGAAGTAGGCTGACTTGATGTTAAGTATGCCCGTCCACGAATTCGGGTATTAATTTTTTATTGTTATATTAAACAAATGTTACCAAAAACTTTGTCTAAATTAAGGGGATGATTTTAATAGCCGAAAGGAAATTCATCCACACGAGCCTGAAGAGAGGATGACAAAACCAGGGCGATGATAACATGTTTATAGCCACATGTTCGGGCGGGAGTTGCCTTTCAGTTAACACTGACCAAGTGCAATCGTCCAACGCATTAAATTGCTCTGCCACCAATTCAAATCGCAGTAAACGTCCATCTAAGACAGGATCAGTCTAAGGAAAAGTCATTCCAACAACTTTATAGCTATTTCGTCCACAATAGGACGTCATAACTAGTGAGCGAAATAGGTCATTCAAACTACTAAACAGTGAAAAAAGTATAGAAATAGAGAAATGCTAGATTACTTTACAGTTTTAAAAGAATTTAGCACCGTGTCTTACTATACGTTTGGCTCACACACATATCTACTAATCACGCTAATGTGTCAAGACTAAGATGGTTTAATTTAGAGGAAGCGTGCCCGAATTTGTGAAAGAATAGTGGAAAACCATTTAGGAAAAAAACCTCTGTAGCCCCAACAGGGATTCAAGTACCAATCTCCCCGACATCAGCAAATCAGTCTATTGCAAGAGAGACATTTTAAACCGTTAGATCACCGAAGATGATTATTTTACAATTAATTAGCAAGTTACTCAATTACCTGTATATGCTGGTAAAATGAATAATTTCAATAATAATCTTCTAGATCTTGGTTAATTATGGAGAATATAACGATGGTTGTCCCCTAAATTGTATATTTGAGCCTGACTACTGAACTAAAGGTCCTATTTCTAATTCCTGACATGACCAAAATGTAATTATTGGTGAAATTTAGGTTTCCTCTTTCTCATTATGAACTAACGACTGGATAAATCGGTGTTTTGACTGTTCTCGAACTAAGTTTATTTGTAAGTTATGTTCTTATAAAATCAGTTAGCTTAGAAAGTTCATGTTAAATACACAGAATCAATGATAAATCAAGTCCTAATAGTATTTTGCGAAAATCGATTTTACCTCCGTTTGCGCTTCAATAAACTACCCTTATTTTATCGTTAGATTTATAATTCCAAAAATACCTCTTGGAAAACACTATGAAAACCCTTGATACAAAGTTCTAGCCCGATCAGTAAAATGGTGTTGGCTCTGGTTAGGGATACATACACACAAACAGACAGATAGATGGCATCTTGAAAACAATTTTTTTTTTTCGGTTCTATGGGGTAATGAATAAACATCGACATTTATCAAGATCTCCAACTTTTTTTTTTTTACGATCACAATACTTATCTTGCTAAGGGACCAAGAGAAAGAAGTAGATATCTAAACCTTTTATTATTTTGTGACACTAAACATGTTCAAAAGGGTTACAAATTTGGAAACGTAGACAGTTAAAAGTTTCAAATATCTGCCAGTAGAAATCTCAAGGAGAAAACTAGAAGTGGTTGCCTATCATTGGCTGACTTCGGTTATGATCCAAAGATCAATTCAAACACACAAACTAGAACAAGGTTGTCCCATTAGCTATTTGTCTTGTTACACAGGGAAAATATAAAAATGGACATACAAATAGGAAATACTCTATCTACATTTAATCGGACTACTGTAGGCCTACTTGTATATGGAACATATGCTGGTTTCGGAATTATTTGGTAACCTAAAAGGGAAACTAGAAATAAAATTGGTGGTAGTGAGATAATATTTAGGCTGACGCTTACTTTACAGGATCACAAGAGAAAATGTTGAGATAATGGAGGATTGCTTTAGTAGTTTTGAAGCTTCATAACTGCCATTCTCAAAATAAGTAGCAGTGTGAGGAAATTTCCCTTATGGTAGATGTCACTCTAAATATTAGACCCTTGGAAGTTACAGAGCTGTCCAATTTTCATGAAATAGGCTTTGACAGCTAGAAGGTCTATTAAATCTACATTGACTTGTACATACGTCAAGTAATCTAATCTGCAGCCGTTGCATTTGATAGATATTATCAATACCTATAAAATAGCTTTAAAAAAGTATTATATCATCAATATTGGTCTAGAAAAAAGGTCCTTCTCATGAAAGTTGGACTGTATGATCTAATTCGAGCTCTAAACAACTCGGTGATTAAGTTATATTTAAGTACAAACATTTTTATATATAGACATACTCTACTCAATGAGTCTCACTCTATATCTGGGAAACCATTTTAGAATTTGTGTTCCCATAACTCTCACTCGATATCTTCCTTCATCAATTCCCAAAACCACGTGCGAGACTGTCATTACATTAAAAGTTTTTCTTCAAAAACACGCACATAATTTCCACAACCCCATCCATTAGAGAGGAAAAAAATCCTTTCCTCGAGTTCTTCGCGCCTCCCTGCCTCCCCCCCCCCCCCCACCACCCCCTTACAAACCATCCTCGGGAACACGCCGCACTATTTGGCGGGCACCACCAACTCCCTTGCAGATCCCATCCACCTCCCAGCCTCCACCTAACGTGCAACCAAGCTTGTTTTTTTTTCCTCCGGGGTTCCCTTCACCCCAGAGGCCGCAGCAGAAGCCTCGAGCAGGAAGAAAGTCTAATGCTGCTTCCACTGGCAAGGAAACGTGCCTGGAATTCCAGAAAAGTAGCAGGACAACGATCGCTGCATCGTCCTCCTTGTTCGGCTCCTGTAATCTCCCCCCCCCCCCCCCGCCCCAACCCCCACCCCTCTTTGCCAATGTTCCTCCATCTGCTATCACTCTCACTCCGGCTGGCTGACTCTTCTTTCCACCCCATTCTTTTTTTTTAGTCCATCTACTTTCTTATTCTCCGGTTCCGTTTTTCATCCTTTTTCTGGGTCAAACCTCAAAATTTTTGTCTGTTTTGATAAATAATTTTTCAATTCCTTGTGAAAGTGTAATTCTTTACGTGACCAATTTTTTTATTTGACGCATTTTAGTACTCGTTCAAGCTTTAGGTATTGATCTAAATTATTTATACTAAAGAAGTATAAATAAGAAAGGTATAATTTTAGATGAAATTTACCCACAATAGCATGAACCATTTAGCAATAAAAACCCACTCTACACCCAATCAAGATGGGAGTCTTGAACTCCCCCTCTCTGGCAATTCAGTCTTGAGTGACGCGTTAGACCATGCACCAATGTGCGTTAGATTGTTTGAAAAAGAAGGGAAATATATATTATATTAGAGATACAGTTTAGATATATCTTACTGTAAAAACAACAAACTTAGAGCAATAAGCGTTTGATACCGTCTTTCACCAAAGTTTACGCCAAACCACTCCCTTTTTTTCTCGCACAATCTTCGTTCGAGGTCCCCAGATGGATTTCCAACACGAATACATTGGGGACTCTCGTAGGTAGTAGCCAGCCAGCTCTTTAGAGAAGTGCCGTAGGGCTCGCAACGGGGGAAAAACCAAGCCAGTTAAAGAAACCTATATCTTGAAACCTATAATATCCTTCGGGAACAAACAGTCCTAATATTTTCAAAGAAAAAAACAACTACTTTAAAATGTGGTTACAACTGTTCTGACATTAAAGGTTCCAGAATTAACAATAATTTTTTAAATAAAAATGGTAACTTGGTTCATTTTACATTTACTTTAGTCTGGTCTATAATTATGAAATCAAAACTAAGAAATATTACTTTTAAAAAAATTTAAATTAAAAAAACTTTAAAATAATTATTTTGACAAGATTTAATAAACGTTCTCATCCCACCTCTGTGGTCAAAGGATCTGAATTCCAAGGCATCACTATCGTAACAGACTAGACTACCGATGACTGGGAGTTTGGAGCTCAAATCCTATTAATATGTACTGAGGAAATTTTTTCATAAACAGTTTCCATGAAAATACTAGTGCACTTTCTCCAAATGTAGCGTTCCTAATTCCTAATACATTAGCGTAATCAGTACATACGCATGCAACCCAAACGGGTTGTATGACATGGTGCTAAGAATAATATTTTTTTTAAATTAGTTGAGAACTTTATTTCTATAATATTTAAATCGATAGGTACGATATATTTAAATGCTAGGTCATCGAAAAGGAAATCCTAGATTTTAAATTAAGATGATATATATAATAATGGCAATAATTGAAATTGAATGAAGTTAACTGAAAAAAGCAATAGGTTTATTTGTATTGATATGAATGAAGTTAACTGAAAAAAGCAATAGGTTTATTTGTATTGATACATTACAAGCTTTGTATCGTACTTTAATATGTTTCAATGTAAGTAGCGTATAACCCGAACGGGTAGTAAGACGCGGTGCTAAAATAATAAATAATGTAAGTCTTTTTCAAGGAGCCGATATTTATTTGAGCTAAACAAACTTTAATTGATATAATTATAAAAGGTTCAGAATCAACACATCTCTTAGTGTTATTTAATTTTTTTATTCCTTAATTAATGAATGTGCAAAATTTTAGCAGTCCACCACAATTTATTTCTGGGAATTGAGATTTCAATCATAAAATTAATTTACAGTATGTGAACTGGGATGGACCCGATTGCACATATCTAGATTTAATGCGAATATAAGAAATCGAACTTGTGTTTTATCAAATCAATAGAGACGCATAATACGTATATTAATTTACAAAATATTAGTTAAAATTTTTCCTAAATCTAATATAATGTTTTTTTCTTCAAAATATTGATGTATCGCTTAGTGCTATATAAAATATATTTTCCAAATATATCAAAACTAAACTCCCCAATTATATATTTGAAGCCCACATTGCTGGGCACAAGGATACAGGTGTCAGTCCGGTACTATATAGTTCACCAGTGATGGACCGATCAGGGTTGGATTCCTGGCCAGGTCAAGATCTTTGAAGTGTTTATCACACTACCTCAAGGAAAATGCGAAACACTAAAACTAAATTATACCTCCCTTATTCCTACACCATTAGTATAAATAAGGGCGTATAGCTAAAAAAAAAGTATGAATATTCCTGTAGCCGGAGAAATAGTAAGACATGAAGCAACTGAGATTTTTAAAGTTGTTTAAAGTCGTTTTCGCCTGCTTTGGCGGCCACGTGGTCCAAGGTACTACATTCGCTATCTATTAAATTGCCGAAGACGGGGATATCATGGTTCAATCCCATTTAGGTATCACTGAGGATGATTTTCCCTAAATGATTTTGTACTCTCTCTCTCTGCGCAAATGCGCGTACACTTTCTCTAAATTCCACCTTCCTAATCCCTAATCCACTAGAGTAGTTAGTACATAAGCGTACAACCCAAATCGGTAGTAAGATGTGGTGATTAAACAAGGTGGTTTTCCCTTTGTAATGATAAATTAATTTTTAATTTTTACTTTTTATCGACAACTTGAAGAGAGTGATCGTCGAAAAAATTGAACTTCAAGTTTTGATAAATATTGACCTTTCATGACACCCTGAAACCGAAAAAGTGTTTTTTGCTATGCTGTTTGTCAGTTAATCTATCTGTCTACCTATATATCTGACTAGAGCTGGAACCATTTTACTTATTGGGCTAAAACTTGGTATCTAGGGTTTCTATAAGGTATTACCGTGGGGTTTTTGGAACTAAATATCTAACCTTAAAATTAAGGGTATTTTACTAAAGGCAGAAAAGAGAAATAATTCATTTTATAAAAATCTGTCCTAACGATTTTGATTAACTTTGGTACCTTGACACTGTTTAAAATAACAAATAAAATGTAAATTTCCATTTTTCCATAAAAATTACTTTGAAGGGTACTACTGTATTCATAAGCGGAAACTTCTAATTTTAATCATCCGTAGCTATTTGATTTTTGAAATTGCTTATCAATGTAAATATGCAGTACTAATAAAAATAAAACTCTTGTTTGAAATATATTTTTTATAAATAATAATTTCTGAGATATAAGTCAATACATACATATAATTATGTTGTTTAGTTAAGTCTTTGAAAATGATATTGATTGTTATGCTCCTTGTTGGACAGAGATAATCCTTTTTTTCTCACAGGTTCTTTTTGGTTTATGCTATTTCATTTATGCTATTTGGTGGAGTATTTGTGCAACAATAGGCCTATATACTATTTCAGTTCAAAGATCTTACGAGTTTTTAGAAAATGTATCTATTTTAAGATAAAAGAGAGAGCGCAATTATGTACGGTGTACCGTAACATTTACCAGTATTTATTTTTTAACCGGCAAAGTGTTTGTCTTATTTATGTTAACTCATAACACATATGGTTAATAATAATTTATTATGAATTGAGTATCTCTAGTCTTTTCACCTTTTAACTATACTTATTGAAGAAAGATAAAAAAATATTAAATGTAATTTTATTAGTTAATTGGTATTCTTCTTGTTAATAATTAATACTCAGTGGGAATTGAAGCCTTGGAGTTTGTTTGTATTATCTTTTTTATGGGGTATGTAGCAATTATAGTTGACTTTGTGGCTACAATAAATATGGTAGTGTGTATATTCTAACTTTATCCAGCCTAACCTAGTCTTCAATACCTAGCCACCAGCATCTAGGAAATGGGAGAGGGGTAATATCTGACTTGCAAACCCACAAACCAATCTCTATAGGCCACAAGTCATAATGGCTGTCAAGCCCACAGCACTCTATTTTATATTATTACCTTTTTTTTTCTACCACCGCGTCTTACTACCCGTTCTGGTTGCACGCACTTACGCTAATGTGTAATGTTAGGGTGATTGTGAGATGAAATGGAGGACCTACAGTTTAACGTGGAATCCAAACCACGGGGGAGGCCTGGCATTCCACCATTCACAGGTTGTTATTAATAAACGTCTTGTCAGAGGTGAGGGAAGGGTTTGGCAATCAGATAAATCTGTGCCAGGACCGAGGATTGAACACCGGACCCCCAGCACAGAGGTCTAACACCTTACCCCTAGACCTCCAGGATACCCCCTGTTTTATTGTATCAGCACTGGATATTAGTGATATTAATATATATAATCTGGGAAAACTTGCTTAAGGTTTCATTATTAGTAATTCGTTCTCAACAGAGGTAGTTTAAGACTCATACTAAGGTGAAAGAATTGGGTGGCCAACTTAAGTAGATTCATCTATAATCGAATGAAGAAGAGATGGAAAAGTCACAGTGGTTCATTACCTGTGGAAGACTATCCCCCTGTGCATGTGGCCAAGATTCAAACTTTGACGTCCACGTCACAGATAATATAGCCTCTTGTTAGCTTGACGTCTTAAGCCACGTAACCACCAGTGCAATTAGAGTAGTTTATTCTAAGTTAAGAAGATGTGTTTAGTATATGTATGATTAAGATTGTAAAATTGCTTAAATCATGTGCAACCTAGGAGTGGTAAATGAAGGTTAGGCTAAGATTAGCTCAGGTTATGTTAAGCTACCTATGTTAGATTCGCGTTCCAAAGGTTCGTTTGGGTTTGGTAAAGGACAGATAAATCGGTTACATTTGGTTTTAAGAGTCTTCTTTAGACTAGTACAGGAAGAAGTATTAAGAGAGCTTGTAGGAAAACAAACTAAACCCTGGCCTCATTTTTGCCTTGTTGGTGGACGATGGAGAGATATCATACATCGAAAGATACCGCCAGACAAACATTCAAAAGAATGAGGTCAAACTACCGGTCAAATGAGGTCAGACTACTGGTAAAATGAGGCTCTGTCTGCTATTATAGACATTAGAGAATAGTTTTTGGACTTTTTAATTATATATACATAAGTGAGAGTCTAATTCTATAATTCTATTGTGTGTCTGTGTTTGAAGATTTCAAATTTCATAAACATCTTTTAATAACATTGTTCTTGTACCATATTATTGATGATTCCTTAATAGCCTGTTTGGCAAAGTGGATGAAAAGGATGGCTATTTAAGGACAATATATTAACAATTAAAAATAAATGGTACGAAAATCCGCAAAGACTTTCTCACTCTATTGTTTAAAAATTGATATATTTACTCAAAACCTGTAATGTATTTGAAACTAAACAATATACACTAGCAGTCTCAAGTATAAATTGCAGTATACTTATGTAAAACATTTTTGTAGTCCAAGGTTTAGATTTTATAATTTTATTTTTAAAGAATTAATGTCCTCATTTGTATGTTTGGAACAATAAAACAAGATTCATATTGTGTCCACAGGGGTCAACACTTCGTATTAAAAGGTCAACTTTCGGTTAAAACTTACGGAATTTTATTAGGTGTTGCACATCTTCAGGTCATCGCATTGCTATTAAATTCCTCATTTATACATTTTGACCAATAAAAAATGTAAATATTGACTATTGAGTATAAAATGGAAATAGATCATTTTTGTACAAACATTTATCCTAAGAGTTTTAAGGAAAACTAATATAAACTTTTTTCAGAGACTTACTTATATTTAATTATTCTGTGGCATTGGGGAATTATTGCGTTAAAACTTAAGTAGTATATGTTTACAACTAAAGATCACAAAATTGTATTAATATATTTGCCAATATCATAGAATCTGTTGGTTTTAATGAAAATATATTTTATATAAAAGTTTTTTATTTTTAATAGTACTACAATTTTGCAAGATAAGTTATCGAACCCTAAAATGTGGTCTTTGCAATGTCGTCTGTCTGTGTGTGTGTTTAAACTTAAAATTAAGAGTAGTTTAATAAAGGGCGAAATCTATAAAACTTCAATAATACCAGCCTTAACTCGTATTTCTTTCCATCCCACCTTATATATCATACTAAAAATCTTATAATTAACCTTTAATTGATTGATGCTATGAAGATTTTACTTCCTTTGATTAAAATGTTATAATAGCTTAGAGCTAAAATTTCTTCTTTGATTTCACTGGGTCGCATCATAGACCCACTCGTGAGATTCTCGACAGCAGAAAAAACCTTAAGCGAGCTTATTTTTTTTTTTTTGTCTTAGAACAATCGTAGAACAATTCCTTAAGAAGGGTAGATAGCTGAAACTGAGAACAATTTTCCAAATTAATTATTCTGAAAGTGTTATAGGTCTTCTATGCTAAGAATTTTTTTTTTGGCTCACTTCTTCAAATTTTTTTTTGTGGTAAGGATTTATATTTCTCTGACCCATTTTACCCTGAGTCCCAAATTTCTAAATTTGAGTGTATCTATTACCGTTAGACCAATTAATTCTAGATTTTAGGTAAACAAAATTGAGAAAGAGATTGTCTTTTGATTACTTTTTTACCCGCCTCAGTGGCGTAGTTGGCTAACGCGCCAGTCGTGTTGAGTCAGACCACTGAGGACGGGGAGATCGAGGTTCGAATCTCGGTCGGGTGAACTGGGGGTGGTTTTTCCTAGATGGTTTTCCACTCTCCCTGCGGGTTCACTTCCTCTAAATTCAACCTTCTCAATTCCTAATCCATTAGTGTAATTAGTACTTAA
Source organism: Timema podura (assembly GCA_033556935.1). NCBI lineage: Eukaryota > Metazoa > Arthropoda > Insecta > Phasmatodea > Timematidae > Timema > Timema podura. The sequence continues at coordinate 77,469,382 of JAVRXN010000010.1, forward strand.
GCGTATAACCCGAACGGGTAGTAAGACGCGGTGCTAAAATTAAATTAAATTAATTCGATTACTTTTTTTTTTGCTATATTTTTTTAAGGACCCAGTTCATTATATCTTTGGTTTTCTGGGAGATCGAAAGCCCATGGAGAGGACTTATTCATCTCCTTGTTTAAGTTATCAATATTGAACCCTTTTTCTAAAATGTTATTCATCATTGTAGTTCTTGTTTTCCTTGGTGTTATTCGATGCAGGAAGGTTTTTTCCCCCTAAATTGCATATTTATTGATAATTTTAATCATTTAAATATAAACTTAGATTATTTCCTTGTAACAAGCATTCAATTTAATTTTTTTAAGAAAATACATAATTATATTTTGCTACAAGAGGTTCAATTCCCATAAAGGTATCTAATAAATTACCTTTATTAGTATTGCAAGACATTATGGACTAGTTCATGAAAGACTTTTATTTATTGAAGTCGCTGAAGATCACCTTACGGTACCTCCAACACTCTTAGCACTAGCCCATGGGCTCTATCGATCGGTCGTTTGTGGGCAAGCTAAGAACGGAGTGCCTAAAGTGAGGCAACGCTCTATGGTTTTATAATTCATCCAAATAAGGGTTATATTCTTCAAATGTATGCGTCATTTAGGAGAGGATCGGCACATTTATTACATTTTAAAAGGGCAATTTTAGGGGGGAGGAAGCATTTTAATATCAGGGAAATTGGCTGTTTTTAAATCGGATTTTTTGATGGTGAAATGGACACTTTAACTTTTAGAGTGACCATTTGTGCTATGAATGAGTCAACTTGAAAGAATGGCTTCTAGTCCAATTGTTTCATCCATTTCAAAAATGCAGCTCTAATTTTTATTTCAATAGAGCGCTTTAGAATTTGAGTCACCATATTCATACGGTTGGTGTTTTGATTCTTCAGACTATACTTTTGCGCTACGTCGATAACAATTTTGACAACTCGAATAAGCAAGAGAGGTCAAAAACCAGTCAGTGAGTCAGTGATAAAAGTATATAATGTTGAACCGGTGATATAATAAATTTAAATTTTTAACAATGGGCCATAAAAATCACCATTTGTATATCCAGGAAGATAAGGTGCCCCGGGAAACTCAAATCTGGTAGGTGCCCTATGATTATGCCAGTAGTTCAATTGTAAAACCAAACCTAATTTTTCACAAAGTATCTTTTATAACACAAAAATATTTTTCTTTAAAGTTTATTAAGCTGTTGGGCATTTCAAGGAGGGGTGTATGGCGAAACGCGGTAAGGTCAAAATCTAATGTTAATCTTTTAATAGCCATAGCTGTTTAACAAAAGAGGATTATGACTTCATACATAATGAAACTAAAGGGTAATTTTATGAGCTTTCTTAACCATACATAACATGATAGCAGGCTGGCCATGGGAGGATGGTCAGGCATTAGTTAACACTAATGCTTGAAACGCAGGTCATGCATGAACTTAGAACAAATTACTTTATATATATTTTTATAGAGGATGACGTCTTAAACAATAAATAAAATAGAGAAATTACGGAAACGAGAGTAATTTGGAGAAATATGTTATAAATATCTAACATGACACAGTCATGAAAATAAACAGTGTATCGACTGTATTATAATAAAAATACGGATTAGGTGATATCACACAGAGCAATATTTGACCAAAATGGAATGACAGGATCTTCAAGATTGAGATACAAACATACAATAAACAGGTTCATTAGACGTTGAACTAATTTTTAAACAATAACAGCCAACGTCGATAACATTAGCCTTATGCTTAGAGAGATCATAATTTATTTCATTATATCACATTTTGGTCTACAGGAGTCCACGAGATTCTCAAACAAATATAATATTTATCCAAGGAATCCTCATTAATCAGTAACTGACACCATTTGATCAAGGATAACACTCCAGTAAAAGGTAAGACCAAGGCCACAGACAAGTAAAGAACGGTCTCTCAACCTTACGGAGGTTTCGCTGCGCTCCGTTTGCCAGCTTGAGTCCTTCATCACTGGGCCTCGCTAGTGTCACTGCTAACTTATGATGGAACTAACTGTAGTGATCCTAGCGGTGAAGAACTAAAGCTGCCAAAAGGAGCGCAACAATTTTAACCTGGAGGTTGAGTGTCTGGGTATATTATTTGTCTGTGATCAAGACTTATTATAATACTACCTCTCCCCTCACAAACCAACCGGCCTTTTGGAATTGATAAACTAGACTACTTTAAATAAGCCGAGCTTAAGTTGCAATTTTTATTGGACAGCCTTGATTTTAGTTTGATTGAACATAACAAATGAATTATTTATTAACCCTGATAGCTTGAGCTGAAGTAGCCAAGTGGCAGATTAACGGCTCACTAAATGTCAGGTCCCAGTTTCGATTCTATACTAATGTGTCATTTTTAAACAAATATTAAATAATTAGGTGATTTTTAATTAATAAAACTGATGTCATGTAGAACGAGGTTTTATTCATAAAATTCCCGTTTATAGGAAGTAGTTATTATTACAATTTGACCTATGTCTACAATTCCATTTAAATATAGTATTCTGAGATTTTTTTTTAAAATTGTGTCACTTCATTTGTAATGGTGTAAATTTTAATAATTTAAATTTCATCATATTTTAATTTAATTTTTGACATTACACCTTTCATAAATAGTATTTTTTCTAGCAGCAATGAATTTAAAAAATTAATAAGAAAATAGTATGATATTTAAAGCGGAGCTCTAAAGGGTACCTACACAGCAATCAAACGTTGAAGAAATACAAATATTAGCTCAACATGTAATTGGGAAACACACATGGATGGATGAACGGACAGTATGACAGCGACCAGCATCCACGGGAAGACTGGACACGCGTTCTAAATGCTAAGCTAATTTTGATTGGTTTTATGGTGACGGGGAGGTTGGGGTTCGAGTGCCTTCTTGGTGTACTGAAAAGTTTTTTTCCCTAAATGTTTTATCACTCTCCTGCACGCAAATAAAGGTACATTTTCTCTAAATCTAGCCCTATTCATCCCTAGTCCCTCTGGCATAGTTAATATATTTATGTATAGCCTGAACGGGTAGTGAGAGGCGGTGACCAAATAAATAATGTCAGTGAGCGTAAAAAGCTGGCCATTGCTTTATACCTTTTTATGTGGGGGGGAGAGGGGGTATTCCAGAAAATATATCTTAATGCAGCTTTTGAATGCGTAAAATAAGTTATTATAATACACCAACTATATTAGACAAATATACATTTTAAGCATGGTTTTAATCATATAGTTGTTTTAAAGTTGAAGTATATTTAAAGTGTTATAAGTATCGATAGGCAGACGAACTTAATGTAATATTTGTCTAGTCTGGTTTACGATAATAAGGAAGCTAGGGGTTGAATTACAGCCGTGTATATTAGGGATATTTTTACTAAATTTATTATCCCTCTCCCTCCACACTAATCAAGATATTGTGCATTTCCACTAAATTTTACTTTTCTCATCCCTTCCCACTAGCGTAATTAAAACGCATAGAGTATGGATGGATAATAAGTAACACTGGAAAACAAACTTTAAAATTCTAATACAGTTGTATACATTCATGTTGATGTGATCTAAAAATGTTATATATATCATCGTGTTAACAATAGTATACTAACTGTATAAATGTAATCAAAATTAGTTTTCAAACTTCAAAATCCAACTAGGGCGAGAATCAGTATAAAAAATTACAAAACTAATATTATGTTAAAAAGGTTGGATTTGTGTCTCCAGTAAGAGTTGGTAGTCATTTAAAAAAATCTGTGTGGGAAACAGACATATATTTAAAGATAAAACAAACAAAAAATATTGGTATTTTACCTGCATTTCTTTTAGTTACGCTCACAAGAACAAACACATATGTGTTGTTTAACAATACAATGTTTTCATTCCCCAACTTGTGTATGCATAAATATCCCAGCATATAGGGGCGTTGAATGCCTAGACAATCACAGGCAAGTGAAATTAAACAGTTTTCCTAAGTGTCTAATATTACATCAAATAAATGGTAAACTCTTTCCACTTCGCTTGGTGTACAAACGATAGTTTTAGGGGTCTCCGGAAAGAACACTGCCAATATCTTGTTATATTAAGGTTGCACCTACTATGTTTGGATTATTTTAAGCATTTTATTTGCTGGGGGAATAATACTATAGTTGCTGAATTTAACGGTGCATAATTTAAGAAATAAAGTATTGTTAGGTACCTTCCAAAACACTTATATTTTTACATACATATGTTTCAGACGTTTATTAAAATTCTATGAATCTGTAGCTAAACTTTTACTAAAACCTAAAGTGGTTTATACTCGTATAACAAATAAAATATCGTGGAGCATGCACAACAATATTTGTTCTAAAATTATGAATTGTAAGTTAAATAGAACAGAGCTATTTTCAAAAAACTTTAAAAAATATATAGTGACCGCAGAGATTACCTCTCTTGTTTATCTTAAAATAGAGACATTTACTAAAAACTCTTAAGACAAGTGAAACAAAATAGTATAAATTGTTTAAGAAACACTTCATCAAAGAGTATAAGTGACATAATATACACTGTTAGAGAAACAGCAAGAAAAGAGGAACCCCTCTCTCCACCAAAGAGCATAACAATCTATTTCAATATCAAGGTTTTTCACTAAAAATATGTGTTTGATTATAGCTCCGAAACTATTGGGTTCCTAAAAAATATATATTTCAAATAAAATACTTTTATTTTTAACAGTACTAAATATTTACATTATTGAGTTATTTAATATCACAAATAGTTGCGAAACTAAAAATGAAATAGGACTGCTTTTTTAAAGAACCCTCAAGGTAATTTTCATGGAAAATTTAAAATCACCATTTTGTTTATAATGTTAAACAGTGTCTAGATACAAAATTAATTAAAAATTATTTAAGTGGATTAAGAGAAAATCGATCTTTTCCTATTTTCGCCCTTCATCAAACCAACCTTAATTTTAGGGTTTGATGCCTAATTCCGAAAACTCTTCGAGGGAACCTTATAAAACACATAGATATAAAGTGTTATCTCCATAGGTAGAGTGGTTTTGGCTTTAGTCTATGATACAGAGAGACGGCATCGTGAAAATCTCTTTTTCTGTCTTAATCGGCTCATGATATGTCGGCATTTATAAAAATCTTGACTTCAATATTTTTGACGTTCCAACACTTATTTCTCCGAGGGGTTGAGAGAAAGTAAACATGTCAAAGCTAAAATAAAAATAAAATTGACAAGTGAAGCCTTAATGATTAAGAATTTGAAAAATTTGATACCACTGAATACGTATTTTTGGCAAGACACGAATCAGAGTCCATCGAAGAGGTTGTTTTGATATGTGTCAGATTGAATATGCTACACTATCTTGAATTTGTACTTCAGTTTATAAAGACATGGGTTTAAAAGCTGGAATATATTATTTTACAAAACCATGTCCTTTAATATAACACATCAGTGATTTAAAAGAAAAACTGACATAATTTAGCACATAATTAACTTATTAGGGCAAACAGCACTGTTCTCTCAGTTACTCAACTAGAAAAATATATTTTAAAACCTACGTAAAAATATGGGTTGTTCATTTGATAATGTTGGTAAATATAGCCACATACTAGAGATTTTAAATCCCTCCGTAATATGTTATTAAGTCTTACTACTAGGCTATAAGTATATGAATAAAGATAGGGGAGTTTGGAAAAAAGTAGGTATTGTTTAAAGGAAATGTACCCGAATTTCAGTGAATAGAGGATGGAATACCATCCAGGAAAAGATACCGCACTAGATCCTGATGGGATTCGAGCCCCAACTTACCTATCTAAGGCAAACCAGATTAGATGAGTCTGATAGTTAGGCCACGTACTCAACATTGCAGATATGTTAAGAAATGTACGCAATTTATTTTATTAATATGCATAGAAATATAGGTCAACTAACCCGTTTGCAAGTTCCAATTTTTCCCTATGTGTGCCAAATACTACTGCAAAGCCGGGTTCCTTCTAGCTTATAGATATGTTGGCTTCTAATCTTTTTCTAGCTAATGAATGGATTTCAATTACAACTGGTAAAAAATAAAAATAAATCTTGGCATGTCGCATACGTAACAGCTCTGTGCTACGGTTAGTGGCAGGGTGGGCACTTTTTGTGAGAGATTGTGGATTAGGCACCGTCAATTCGACTATTGTTGAATTGGGCACCGTCGATTTGAATATATATATAATTGTAAACAGGTGAATTTGACACCATCAAATTGACTAAAACTAAGTGATAACAGAGGAGTTGGTACTTCATAGTAAAAATATTAAATGGAAATCAATACAATACATCGACATAAAACTACAATTTAGTTAAAGCCATACAGATAAACGATAGCTGTTAGCTACATGGTAAAGCATTTCCGAGACAAAATGGATTAGTTTAGGCTAGGTTAGGTTGAGCTCAGTCTACCTTGGGAGGGAAATTGTGGTGCTAGGTAACAGTGCCCAATCAATCTGGGGTAAAGAGGGAGGGGGGGTTAAAATGTTGGTGGTAGCCAGGGTCAAATGCAGTGCCCAGTATACCTACGCCCCTCTGTTATTCCATGTATAAAAATAGGTTCGTATTTATTTCCTTTTTTTATAGACATTTTATTTGCCTAGGATATTGACTGATTATTCTAAACCTTACCCGTGTTTTAAAGTACTTTACCTTCCAAGGGAAAAAAAAAAGCAATTTGGAGTCGCAGACATTGAAATAAACCCTATAATCCATCTGTAATACGATCTAAATAACATACCATACTTTTTGAAGGCTTATAAAAGATTTTTCTAATGGCAGATAGACTATAACCTTAACCTTAGAACAAAGTAAGCAAAGTGTTTACCAACCAACCACTAACTCAATAATTAGTTCTAAGAAATAAAATAATATTTACCGCAAAATTTTTTTGTATCGACACAGGGAATTCTTATATAGGTAGTTTGACCATATAAAACAACATTAAAATTTTTGTCATGCTTATCAGGCTTTAAAAGCACTTTTTTCTACACCATGTCTTACTACCCGTTCAGGGCTTACGAACTAAAAAGCACTTCAAGATAGTTTAAACGTTGTCCTAATTTTAACGTATATTTAATGTTTACTTTATGTTCTTATTTCATATAGTTTTTTTAACAATTATATTGGTATGATTTTATAGATATTATAATTTTCTTCTCTATTCAGAGTAATTTGTGATAATATGTACCCAAAACATTATTTAAAACATACCACTTATATTCACAGGCTGTAAAGACTTTTAATATAGGTATCCCAAACCAATGAGAACGTGAACAAAGGCATTAGTCTCATCGTGTTTGGTTGCTTGGTCCGGGTAGGTTGGGGTTAAAATTCCGGATAACTGTAAAGAGGTATTTTTTTCGAAAGAGTTTCAACACCTCCTACCACGGAAGTGTCAATACACTTTAATCAAAGTCTACATTCCTCGTCCCTGTGCCATTAGTGTAACCGTATGGTTATCTCAGACTCCTCAATCTCCAAAAGAACACTTATGGCTGACCAAGAGCTTGAAAATCCTCTCAAGAGGAGACTGTTGGTTTGGTGGTCAATGTGCCAAAATACGCCTCTATGGGGATGACTTTGCTTTATTTTTAGTAATTAATTTACAATGACCGCTTCTATGGTCTAGTGGTCAGAGTTCCTGGATACAGATCCTGAGGTCATTTGTTCGATCCCCGGTGCGTGAAGCAGTTGGTCTGGAACGTGGTTAAAATCAGCCTCAAGAGGACCAATGAAGAGCTAATTTGATAAAGAAGTTTCAACTCCGGTCTAGAAAATTCAGATTAACTGATGAAGGGCTCGTTGTGCTGACCACATGACACCCTCTATCCACCAATGTTGGCACTATCATCATAAACGGCGGTGGCCACTCGATCAGTTTACCTCGCTTGTTGGCTCACATCATGGATTTTTAAGTTAATTCATAATAAGATAAGATGGAAAAATATTTATTACAACTCTCATTTGTTATGAATTTCAACAAATGTATTGCTATTAATAAGTTTACGCTTACAATGGATTATAAGAGATCTTCAGAATTAAATAAATTATAGCCAAACAGGTATACGTATTGGAAAATGATTTTTAAAAAACTTGTATTTTTTAAACGTATGAATATATATATATGTGTATATATCCATATAATACATATATACTGTAATTGGTCATATATATATAAGTATAATTTATATAAAATTATACAGAATGCATGGTATTTCCTAATTTATAAGTAAGAAACAAGACTAATTGTAATGTTAATCTTAATGGCAAACACAATGAGAAGATACCATTGGAAAGGCCCATACACATATAGGAGTATAACATTAGAATGGACCCGAATGAGATAGGGTGTAGTGAGTTGGACTGGATGGAACTATCTCTCAAGATTGGTATTCCCAATGGTCTCTTCTCATTGGGTTTACCAGTCAATACACTGAACACGGTTCTAGATTCTCCCATTCACGCTGCATGTCCTATCAACCGTAATTTACGAGACTTGATTATCCTAACAATGTATTGTGATGAGTGGAGGTTATGTAACTCATAACCGTAAAATATACTTTAATTAAATTATGGAAACTTGATAATAAATAATTACGAAACGCCTTTTATCATAGCTTGCACAGCGGGAAGCTATTTAAACTGGCCTTTGAATGAAATGGTTTAAGCTACGATCTTCCTTTTAAGTATATTTGGGTTTGAGGTAGCACACCATAAAACATATTAATATACTTATTTATAGAGTTACTTGATTATTGAAAATAACAAGTACATTGGTGGAGTCCATATTTAAATAACACATCAACGAAGTGTCTGTTAAAAAATAATGTATGTGGATTTCTTTCTGATACGAGAAAGAGATAGTTAACATATTTTCAAACACAGTTGTTTACAAGCCAATGTACTTATTATCTTTCCCCCTTATTATTCATATTATGTCAATTAGGGTTTTATGAACCGTAAACAGATATTAACAATAGTAGTCGTGGAAAACTATTTGTAGTCATTGTTTATCATCTAATGAACGTTTAAACAAATCTATTTAGTGTGTTAATACGCCCCTATGTTAATATGACTTGGTACTATATAGTATAGAGCAAAGTTTCAAACCGAGAGAGGTGGGGATAGTTATCGGAATTTACCTGGCGGGGGAAGAAAAAATCACCACGTTGAGAATTAACCCTCAGGGCAGACGTGCGGAATTGAACTTGGGCACCTCGAGTGTAACATAGGATTATCTAGGAGCTGGGTCCATATACAGTAGCCTACTAGCATTTCCATTGTTTAGCACATGCCATTATTTATAAATTTGATATTTTGGTTCACGTGAGATGAATTTAAGCCCACTACCTTTAGAAAGGTAAAATCACATTAAATACGTGTGGGTCTTTTTTTTTATTGTCACATAAACAACATTAACTTTCAACTGCTCCATATGACACTTGGGTGTTGAGATATTATAAAATAATTGTCCAATCAGATTATAATAGTTCTATTAAAATAAATGCTGGGAATATATATTTTTTCTATCTATTATTGAATAATATCATAGGAAGAATCTTTATTTTTTCAGCCCGATGTTAAAATGTAGGAAAGCAAAAAGAGTTTATTTTGTATCTTTGTGAAAATAAATAAATAGTACGTTGCGCCGCCAACACTTTCTCTTTTATCTTAAAATAGAGAAATTTACTTTAAGCTAGTAAGATTTGTGAAACTAAATAATATACATTGTTGCAAAAGCACCCCACTAAACAGTATACATGAAATAATATACACTGTTACAGAAATACTGAGAAAAGAGGAGCATCTCTTTCCACCAAAGCGCATAGCAATCAATTTAACATTTCCAAAGTCCTCCTGATACATATTCTTATAGCTCAGAAATGATTGGTTTTATAAAAAAATTATTATAGATAATATGTATTTTTGTGTTTAATAGTACTATAACTTTACAATAATAAGTTAATTCATATCTCAAAAATATGCGTAGATGATCAAAATTGGTAATTTCAGATTATATAAAGTATCCTTAAAGTTATTTTTATGGAAAAATGAAATTTGCCATTTTGTTTGAAATATCGAACAATGCCTGGATAGCAAATTTAATTTTAAAAAAATGGTTTTGAGAAAGTCCATTTTTTCTCTTTTTTACTCTTCAGTAAACTACCCTTAATTTTAGGTATATATATATATATATATATACCTAAAATTAAGGGTATATATATATACCTAAAATTAAGGGTATATATATATATATATATATATACCAAAATCCTAAGTTCGATATTTTTACGATCAGAATACTTCTCTCTCCAAGGGGTAAAGAGAAATAAAATAGGTAAGAGGAGTGAATCCTCTCTTGCTTCTGTCTTTAACGGATCATCTAAAGTCAGACACATAATCCGTGCTGTAAAACCTATATGTGTGCTTATTAGGATTATTTAAACTATGTTCCCGTTGCTAAGTGGTAAGGAAGAACTACTATAGTTACATACAAACGCAGAACTATAGGAATTACTATAAATAGTTCTATACAAGCCCGTTTCAACTCTATGATATTCTAACCTCTTAAGTTGAGTGTTTGAATATAAGTTTTATTGTCCTTAATCAGTTTATGTTTAGTCAGCTCCTGTACTAATGAAATCCTGTGTTTGGAGGATGCACAGTAAATATTCAAATAATAATTATATATAATTTTCATGCCTTCTCTAGTCATTAGTGGCCATGTTGGGGAAGATGGACATTTTCTTTATAGTCTAATTGGTCATATATCACGTATGAGTATACCCTAAACACTTAAACACAATGCTTGCTCAATATATGACTTACAAACCATCAACTAATTATAGAAACACTTAGTACCCTATCTAAATTCAAGTAATTTCACTATATTTTAGTATCATGGAGATTTTTATATAAATTTGAATCAATCAATGGTTCTTATACGAGAAGTGAACTTACAAAACCACACGTTAGTGGTAATTTGGAAGCTACTTTTATTTATTTAGTATAATAATAATTAAAATTTGTAATAAAAAAAATTAAAATCGCATAATACGAAAATACTTATTTTCTTAAATATGCAAATACTGAAAATTTAGTATATTTTTCCTTGATCATTAACACATCGTTGTACATAACTTCTAATATGTATGTGAATTAATCATTATGCTATCAATTAATTAAGAAAGACTTTGTAATTGGTAATTTTAATTTACATTCATATTTTTAATATTATCTAACCCGATATTCACTATGTGATATATAATAGAAACCATTAATAAAATGTTAATAGCCATAGTGCTGCATACTAAAAATAACAGACCTATCGTAAATTGTTGAAAACATTAAGGAACATTTCTTACATTTTTTTAAAATACCCAAATGTTTTATTAAAAAATTATTCCGAGGTTTTCAGCACATATTAGAATATGGCATACGTAGTATAGTTGTTTTTAATATCCAAATAGAATGAGATCATAGTTTATAAACAATTCAATGCATCAGGTCCAGGTATTGTAAAACTCCTCAACACTAGAGTGAAAATTAGGAATGGGGTCTATACTGAACGTATATTAAATTTGATCATATTTATTTATATAGTTAAAACTTATAATTTGTAGACACAAACATAAAAAGAAAATATTGATCAAAAAACAAGCTCATAAAGTTTCAAATAATGAACTGTATTCCTATGAAAAAAATTAGTGTTGAAATAGTATTAGATAATAAAATTAAAGTGTTTTTTTTTTAATTTAAGTCAACCTTTGAAATACTAAATGTAAGAGTGATGCACTGAGGAATCTACTAGATACTTTCATTTAGTTTGATAAAAATGAAATTAAATCGATTATTTAATTATGATGCTCGTGACTGGCTAAAATAGCCGGAAGGAGACGAAAAATAATGTTGCTCCACGTCTAAGAACTCATGAGGCCCCTAAGAATTTAATTACTCTTATTTATTAAGGATAAGGTGAATAGAATTGTGAAGAAATGTATTCACGTGTCAAATACGGAGAGAAATATTTATAAAAAAAAACATTTCACACTCGCTTTTATGGCCGCATGGTCTAAGGCACTTTTCTTGCAATATAGATTGCTGATGACAGGGAGATCGTGGTTCAATCCTGGTCAGGCGTACTACAGGTGTTTTTTCTTAATGGTTTCCCACTCTCTTTCTCTCTCTCTCTCTCTCTCTCTCTAGCTCTCTCTCACTCTCTTTCACTCTCTCTCTCTACACGCAAATACGGGTAATTTACTCTAAATTCAACCTTCCTCCACCCTAATCCATTAGCGTAATTAGTACTTAAGCATATTACCCAAATGGGTAGTGAGATTCAGTGCTAAGAAAAAATAATTCCCTCACTTGAGATTTAAAAACTGACTTCCTTTCCCCATCAAACATAAGATATGAGCTTGACAGTTAATCCGCGTGCTCACCGATGTGATTTATTGTATATAAATAGTAACCAAGGGAAGTAGTATTGTTTGTTTTAAATGAACTCGTTGTGGTTATTTCTGTGTCTAATCACCCGTTCAGCTATTCCCGTTTTTATTTGGACAAGGGATGAGGAAGACATAATTAGTATAAATGTACTTGCATTTCCGAGGTAGGAGATAAAAGAAGAAATCATTCTTAATAACTGAACAGGATTCAAATCCCCATCGCATAGCCATTGGCAGCCCAGTCTCCTGCTAGAGTTACACCTTAGAGCAGGGGTATTCAACCCGCAGCCACTTTCGACCCGTGGTAGCATTTTTTTATTTTTTTTGCCGCTCACTGGCTCATCGAAAATATAAAATTATTTCAAGATAAAACAAAGGAATATACATATTAAATAATTTACTAATTAAATAAATACATATTTTATCTACATATTTTACGTAATTTCATAATCTATTTTTGCTTTTACGTGAAGAATGGTAGGGGCCTATTAAGTTTTAATACAAATGTACTTAGAACCAGCAAATTACAACTCTTAGAAACAACAGAGAACATACTTCACGATAAATTATAATCTCTGGTGTGAGTATGAGTGTATAAGGATGAGCTGATATGAATATTTTAATATTTATTCAATCCTAACATTGTCGGTACAGTGTTGCGGCCTGCGAGCCAACAAGAGACATAAACTTGGGGCCCTTGAACATAAAAAGTTTGAAGACCCCTGCCTTAGAGCTTAGACCAAGCATGGCCATCTGGCGGCCCGCGGGCCGCATAAGGCCCTTAGGAGCATATTTAGCGAGACCCGCACTGCATTAGAAGAGTTTTAAAAATATATATCATCCAGGCCTCAGGAATTCCTTACACATGATCACACTTAAATTGTGTAAAATTACTATGTATACTATTTGCTTTACTGTTCTGCATATAAATTATTATAATACTGTACTTTTAATATAATATTTTAGTTAAATAAAAAAATGTTGATACTGTATAGGCCTTATTTCTACGTGTGAGGCCCGCACACTGTATAGGAACATAAAAAGCGGCTCTTAGCTAAATTCAAGTTGGACAGCCCTGACTTAGATCATACGACCACTGCAGCAGCGTATAAACTGAACGGGTACTAAGACGTGTTACTAAAATATAATCGCAGTGGGTCGTGATAATAAATTAATTACTACTCTTGGGGTGGAATGCCAAGTGAAGTAACCGGGAATAAACCCCATTTTATAGATTAATTATTTGGTTAAAGGTCTACCCTAATAACTACTTTGACCATACTCAATCAAATACGTCACGTATTAGGTAACTATTAAATTTGTTGTCCTAATTTAAGCTATTTTTAATAACGCGTATTCAGCCGTGTGTTTGAGTATTTTTTTATTGTTTTTTTATAATTGTGTATTGCCATAACTTTGGACTATACGCTACGCTCATAAGCTGATTAAACTAAAGTTCTAGGAAAGGAAAGAGTAAGGTTGAACTTAGAGGAAGTGTATCCACATTTGCGTGGAGGTAAATTAGAAAACTATTGAGGAAAAAATACCCTCAGTACACCCTAAAAGAGCTCTAAACCTGATCTTATTATAGACATTCTAGTCTATTGCAAGAGTGACTCCATTATACCACCAAAGTGGGTAATATTAATATTAATAATAATAATACTATCGTCTTTATATTTGGGTGGAGTTAAGGCCGGTGACTTTTCCTACCTTAACCCATTTAGTAATAATGAACACACATTAATGTTAAATATTACAAGTGGAATAAACTAGATCAGTCCATTTTTCATACAAGTGTGAATAGTTTTTAAGATAAGGTGCTTAAGTAATAATTTTTTTTAGTCACCCTTAGAATTAACTAATCCTCTTCAGCACCCCTTTCTACCCGTGTGACCCCTTCTATTCACGCAATGACGCTTGCCGCAGGCATCATAATAAAGAGGCCCCTTGTGCAAAGTAAAGTACTTCTGCCTACAAATCTCTTCAAAGAATCTATGCCACATTGGAAACATTTCAAGTGTAAAAACAGACCAGTAAGAAAACATTCGAGTGTTTCTAGCCGTTTATAACCAATAACAATGGTAATATTTAAATAGACACACTATATACTTATTATCAGATAACTACAGTCTGATTTTCATACGAATCCCGTTATTTAAACTGGAAACTCATGTTGCCACAGTGGTGGAAAAAAAATTTAATTGTATTTAAATTCTTATCCCATTTAATTAATGATATAAAAAGAAATTATTGAGTAATCCACAAAGAAATATTATTGGAAGCTTTTGTTAACTTTTTAGATTAACTTTATAATCCATATATAAATCAAATAAGACATATTTCTAGAATGTTAAATTTTAGTGATTTTCAATCAATGTTGGTGGTCCAAAGTAAGCTTCTTGTACAAATCATGGTTTACTTAACAAATTCGTTTACATCGATCTTCTTAATAATGGTAATGGTGGCGTACATCCGAGATAGAGAGCTCTCATTTAGTGAAAAAATGTTTAGCAGCAAGCAATAAATTTAAGTTGATTAATTTTGGTTGTTAAGTTCTTTGATATTATATCAATTTTTCTAAAGAAAGTAGATCTAAGGGATTAAATAAGTAAAGGCTTAAAATAAAACAAAAGTTTTTATTGTCAAACATATAAATAAATAGGAATATTTTTTAAGACTACCAACATCCTCTAGTTTCAAAAACATGCTCTAAGATAATTATATAAACTAATCTCTAAACTTATTCAAACATAAATATATTCAATTTTTGTTTATAGATGTCGGATTTATGGTTCAAAACGTGATAATTCTGATTGGTGTATGCATATGTTATTTGATTATTTGGTTAAAAACTATTTTTTTTCTGCAAAGAAAGGGGAAGAGTGTTTTAAAGATACTCTAAAATGCCTACATCTGAATAAGATTGTGGGTATATCGAGGATATTGTGTGGCACAACTTTGCTTTGACATTTCCTTGAAACAGATCAAATGTGAGAAATGTGGTAGTGGCTTGCTGGTGTGAGATTCAAGAGTTGGTTTCTTACATCTAGACACACCAAGAGAAGGGTGGAATTTCATCTTCCACGTTCTTTAAGGATGACGAAACAACCCTCAGATTGGTCAATATAGGATCGTTCAATCGTTACTGCAACATGATTGGTCAAAGGAAATATTGTAAGGAAGCCTGGTTACGGACGAATTTCAAGTTTGAGAGAGGACATCTTGGCATTTGGTCTCGAATGTCGGTAGAGAGAGGGTGTGAGAATGTATATATTTTATACTTGGTTTTGGTATAGTCCATTCGACATTGGAGTGTAGGCAACTGACAGCTAGCAACAGTTACCAGATCTACTCTCATGTATCCATTAGCAAAACCATATGATCTTAAAGACCATATGTAGAAGTTGCTGCCACTTTTGGCAATCAAGACTTTCACAATAAACAATTTGTTTTTAATTTTATTTCATGGTTAAGATTATTTTACACTATTGAAATACGAACTGATGAAAATGACTCTGTGTTTTTTTTTTTTTTTTTTTTTTTTTTTTTGTGGAAGGTGGATCTGTAGTTCACTTAAAAATGCTTTTCAATTGAGAGCTTATAAAATTCTGCCCTCTCTTCAATAATTCAGATGGTGAATGAGACGATATGAGGTCGTCGATGAAGTCACACAGTGCTTTGTTGTGTTCATGCGCATATGTTTACTAAATAAAAACGTTTTATTTTGAAACTAGTATTTTATATGGCTCCTTCTCTTAGTTATAAAAAACAATTATGTATTTTGGCGGTCACAAATATTATTAAATACTGTACAAATGTTCCTAAATGCAAATATAAGAAATTATAATGTTACAAATGTGATACACATGCCCGTGACGAGGATTAACCTGTTTACACGCTTAGTATCACGTTACAATATATTAATTTAATTTTTTTTAAATTGCTGGAAACAAAAAGTAGAATATCGCATCGTTATAAAAGTAGCTCTAATTGATTTTACATTTTATGAAATCCAAAAATAATAGTATACTAAGTTTTTGGATGTTTTGAAAATTCTGCTACCAAAATTACATATAAAAATTTAGAATAATGTATCGGAAATTAGTATTTAGTGTTTACCATGTATTTTAGGAATTTTTTTAGGTTTGATATTTTTATATTTAAAAATTATTTTCCTATTTAATTAATGAAATAATAATTTATTACCGTATAAACTCTGTTTTATATTGCTAAGTTGGTGTAAGAGGGGTATTGATAAGTATATTGATTATTGTAACTCGTTTATTTATTCCATTACAGTCTAAGTTTTCTTCATACTGTGGTGTCAAGTGGCCTGCTACCAACAAAAAAAAATGCTACCAAAATGAAAAATTATCATGTAAAAGATGTGAAATTTTTATTTATAGACTTTTACACGATCTATTAAAAATATAGAAAATAGATTGACTTGTATTTAATTTTATTTTCAAACAATTATTCAGGCTAAAACTATCACTAATTTCACAAATATTGTGGACAAACTATTTGCTATTTAGCATATGAACCTATTCTCTAAAGTTTGACAAAAGCGCTTTGAGGACGTGATAAATGTTGGACCGCGTCTAGCGTTTAAACCACAAACTTGGCCGAGTGTGTCGTTTTTATGTAGGTTATTGCAACATGAAGGACCTAAAATCTGTTGTTCCTAGATGATCTAAGCTTCCTAAAGATATATAGGAGCGCAACAATAGTATGGATCGTCCCTTATCGTTATATTGTTAGTAGGTGTGTGGTGACCCGCAGAGCATTGGCACCAGACGAATCTTGGAGTGTTATAGTAGCGAATCTATCAATTATGAAGAGCTTCTAACACCACCCCACCACCCCCATCTCACTGTCCAACTAGTTTTGTTGTTAGTTGTCTCAATGGAATAGCGACTAAGTGTTTCCAAAGAAGGGTGGCTCTCTCCCCAAATCCCCCTACCCCCTACCCTAGACAACATTTTCAAACACCTCCCACCGTGATTTAAGTGCGGGTGGCTGTTACATTTAATAGAACACAAACTAACCCCTCGGACCGACATTCTCCTTTCTAGAACCCTTCTGAAATCCCAAAGGTTATAAGTAGTTTTACACACTTTACCCATACCCTGTTTAATAAACGTATGTTCTTTGCAAAGAGGAAATATACTGTAGTTTAAAATTAAAAAATGCTATATGGTTCTTGAGTTGTACCCTGAGGAGTTGTAAAAATTAATTTGCTTGTATTATATATATTCTTGCGCCCTATGTTTTAGATGACTTACTATTAAAACAATTCGTTCTGCATTCGGTAAATAATAAGGAACGCCTAGTAATAAGGAGCGAAATGTTCCAATAATTTTTATTAAAAGACTTCACGATAATATAATCTGGAATTGATACTTTCATATAATTTAAAAATAGCTATGATTTTAATAAACAGTTTTAATGAGAAAGTGTATACGCCTATTTATTTTGCATGAAAAAAAAATCTTCTCCTTTAAATATAATCTAACCAACATTCTAATTTCTCATGAATGAAATTGCTTTTTTTTTTCCTAGTGTGGCTTAGAGGAGAGTACGATACAAATTAGCGTAAAGATACAAATCTTATCTACGGTCTGATCTTCCGGCTCCAGTTGTCACATTAGCATTAGCCACGGTAGAACACTAAAGAAATATTAATGGAAAGTGGTTGCTGCCATGTTAAGACCCTCTAAAAAATCGTAATGATGAAAAACAATGATAATGTAGGAATCGATCACATAAAACGATAGGATCTAACTGAAATTATGACCGATAAAATGTAAAAATAAAAAAATCCATGACATAGTTACCCACAGAACCCAATTCTATTTTCTCCGTTTCGGAAAGTAAATTACGCTCCCAATTACGCCTGTGGCACGAAAAACAGTTTTAAAATTAAGGCCATTATTATTACTCACTACAAAATGGGATCCCTAAACTCAACCAAAATGCAACAAATATTCTTATGAAATGAGGTAAATTTAAATGTAAATCCAGTTCATTTATGTATTATAGACATATATTAAATTCCTCTAGGTCTAAAACTCACCACTTAAATTGTTCCAGCTCACATTTTGTATTCCCTAGTCGCTCTTATATACCTGTATACATTTATACTTCTACATGCCGGGCCATTTCATCCAATTATCAAATTTAGGAAGACAACCAGTACACAAAGCATTACGTCACAAATAGTTCAAATTTTAATCCGACCTCGAAGAAGAATTTCTCATCTAAATTTCTCTTTTCCTTTTTTTTAAGGAGAATTATCATTTTTTTAAAAGGTTTTGGCCTACCGGCGATATTTTTATTCGGTAATCTTCAGTTGCCCTGTACAGTCTTTTCAAATGAATGTCAAAACAAATTAATTTGCGTTTGATGAAAGAAAACCCTATGAGTTAATTGTGCGTGGGCAGTAGCCTAGTTAAAAAGGGTTGTGGGAGGGAAGGGGTAAGGGATAGGCTGGTTGGGATGACGTAGGGCCATCTGGTGGAGGGTTTCTATAATGAACGCGAGACACACTATTATTACTTGACGTAGTAAAAAGCTACTGTCTTATAGCAATAGCACGTGGTAGATAGGCTAGAGACAAGTCTTTTTATGCTCACGTTTAAGGAGCACTTTCTAAATACAGAACTCTATCATCTCACGAATAACGAACTAGATTAGCTTTTTAACCTCACGTCCAAGGAGCACTTTCTAAATATTGAGCTACACCATCTCACGTCTTAAAAACTAGACTATATTTTTATCTTAACGTCCAAATATTACTTTCTAAATACAGAGCTACACCATCTCACGTCTTAAAAACTAGACTATATTTTTATCTTAACGTCCAAATAGTACTTTCTAAATACAGAGCTACACCATCTCACGTCTTAAAAACTAGACTAGATTTTATCCTAACATCCAAAGAGTACTTTCTAAATACAGAGCTACACCATCTCACGTCTTAAAAACAAGACTAGATTTTTATCCTAACGTCAAAAGAGTACTTTCTAAATACAGAGCTACATCATCTCACGTATTACAAAATAGACTAGCATTTTATCCTAACGTTTTAGGAGCACTTTCTTAATAGAGAGCTACATAATCTCACGGCTTACAAACTAGACTAGCTTACTACCTCACGTTTGAGGAGCACTTTATAAACACATAGCTATATGAGTACATGGCCTACACACTATACTAGCTCTTTTACTTAGCGTTTAAAGTGCAATTTCTAAACCTAGATCTACATCAAATCACGGCTTAGAAACCAAACTTGCTATTAGCCTCACGTTTAAGGAGCACTTTATAGACAAAAAAACATGTCATATCAAAGCTTATAAACTATACTAGCTTTTTTCCTGATGTTTAAGGTTTATTTTCATGTCTTAATCCTATAGAGATATCAAATATTTACACAAAATAACCTAAAGTCGTCAAATGATAAGGTTGGACTTTTTGGAAATGCAGGAATGTTTGATTATAAAGATGAAGCCCAACATTGTGTAAGAAAATAAATCTTCCTCCTAGGTCATGATTTGGCACGTATTTAGGGAACCAGCCCTTCACATACACGTAGATGCAAGGGTTGGCTAGGGCTTTTTTTGCATCAAATAACCATTATTATTATTATGAGGGTTATTTAACATTGAACTTTCTGAAACTACATATTATTATAGTAACACACGACCTACAAACTTATTTAATTTTAAAAACGCTACCACACCCACTTTCTTTACGGTGTGCTCATCACTGTAAAAAGGAAAACTCCATTTTCACCCTTGATACATCTTTTGGCCATACCGGGAATTTAATTAAGAGTCCTAATTATAGTACGAATGCCTACATGAGTAACCGGCTAAGTTAATTCGTCATTCGAAGGGAACTCATGCTCTATGAATTGATTTCCAGCTAGAAATATCTATCAAACATCACATGCCTACATTTCACTAGAATCGAGCATGTGAAAGCAATACAAATTGAGCAAATGTATGCTAATTTAAACGACTCAATCTATGATGACGGAGAGAAAACCTTGTAATATGTCTATTAGCAATTTAAGAGGATTTTTTTTTTAAAATAGGGTATTTAAGATAGCTAAAAGTTAATCATTTATTAAAATAATGATCAAACACTTTTGTTTGGCAACTTTTTTAATACTTTCCAGTAGATAAATTATATAGAAGGTTGGTTAGAAATCCGGGTGTGATCCAAGCTGTGTATGTAGAGGGAGGGGGGTAAAGGAAGGAGAGAAATAATTAAATTGTCATATGTTTGATTTTTGACCCAGACAATACAGTTGTTTAGGTAGTTAACTATCTCTTCAATGATCAGTGTTAATTATAACTTAGAGTAAAGTAGATTTTGAAAATTGAAAATTAGAAAATTATTAATAAAATAGAGATATGGAAAATTAATAAGAATAATATTTACAATTATATAGTTTTCTTATTTAAAATGAGATGGAATGGGATGAAAGAAAAGGTCAGTGTTTTCAGTTTTTATAGCAAACAATTTTGTTTTGCAAAATAAATCAAATATTTCTCCACTGGAAACATAAGAGTTTAATTTTCTACACAAAGTAGTCTTGACAGATCTTGAATATCTGTCATGAGCATATTAGAATTTGATGATATACTTTTTTTAATTAAGATAAAACCTTCTCATCAAATTCTAAGACACTTTTCAATACAGGTTTTCAAGAACTGTTGAGATATATATTTGAAAAAAATTAAACTCTACATTTCTGCTTGAGAATTATTTGATTTATCTTATTTAAAGATTGTTTTTGCTATTAGAACTGCAAAAACACTGCCCTTAAAATTAGATCCGTATTATCCCTACTTAACACAGATTTAATAAAAAGTGACTCCAAATATATTTAATAAAATCAAAAGCCCTTTCCTTTAACCACGCTTTACCATACTTCCGGGTTATATGCCTGCATTTTAAATTTAATTATTAGGGGAGACGAGGGAGATATAAATTAGATTAAGTGTACCTACATTTTCGTGGAGAGAGAATGGGGAAACCTTTATGGAAAACCATGCTCACAACACCTAGGGATTCAAGCCACGACCTTCCCGTTACTTGCAAAACTGAATAAACGAGCTTAACGCTTTGTCCAGGTGTCTCACTTTAGAATTCACGAAAATAAAATGTTTTATTTAATGAAGAGTTATAACACTTTTAATAGTCTTTAATAATAATAATAATAATAATAATAATAATAATAATAATAATAATAATAATAATAATAATAATAATAATAAATAATAATAATAGTAATAGTCTGCTTATTTCATAGATGTTGAGTCAAATGAAGGCTGTTTCCTACAGACTAAGATCTTTAAGAGTGTCTTATTGGTTACTTATTTGGAAGGCTATGACATAACGAATTTTACAAACAACATTTAATTGTTTACTATTATTTTTTCTAAGAATATATGTTTAAAAATATGATTTAATAAATGGGGACAAATCTAATAATTTGAAACGCTTATTTGTTTCTGGTAATGACAAAGAGCAGTTTTTCTTATATTCTTCAACCAAAGGTTTCTTTTTTGAATATTACAATCTATATTTTTACAACCCCGTCTTACTACCAGTTCAAGCTGGGTGCATTTTTATTGCGTTAGTGGATTAGGGATGAAAAGGAAAGAATTAAAGGTAAATATAGACAATTTGCGCATAAAAAGAATGGAGAACTTTTTTTAATGCGTGAGCACTCCCTTACAAAGATGAAGCCCAACATCGTGTAGAAAAAACTGATTTCTCAGGTCATAATCTAGCATGCAATTAGGGAACCTGGCTTTCGTATAAAAGTAGGTAGCTCCCCCCCCCCAGTACACCCAGCCGTAATTCAACATCCCAATCAACATTCAACCAAAGAATAAGAACGTCACAATAAGTCTGGATGCCAAGCTATGTGAGTTGCTGTTATTTATTATTTAACATAACACATTTCTTTATGCAATCATATAGAACAAGTTAAGAACATATTAATTGGCAGATAATAAATTTATACAATGAAGTAATAAACTAAATTGTAAAACCAAACACAAATGTTCTTCAAACTCGTAGGTTAAGTTTCAATTACATGCTAAACACCAATATAATCTTATCTCAGAAAATGGCTTTTAATACCATGCGTACAAAAAAAAAATCTCCACGTAGTTTGGGTTTTAATCCCAAGCACACAAAACACAAATTAAGGGGTAGGGGGGAATATGATAGCACTCATACATTTAGGTGGGATATACTCACTAATTAAACTTCTATGGAAACCGTAAATCTAGCTATAAAGAAAAAAAAATTGTCGCTACAAGATATCCTCCAGTTCTTGACTGACTAAAAAAAATTGTTTAGTTCAAGAGGTGAGCTAGCAGAAATCCCCGGTAAAACATTTTTTCTTAAAATGAGGGCTATGTTTTTTCCTTGACACCCTCAAATATACTCTTACCATGGAATTTGGATTTCACCCCTCCACAACATAAAATACAAACAGAAGCCTAGTCTCAACTTATGGCCTTTGATTCTCTGCATTCAAAACGCTATTATATACTAATTTCAGATGTTGAGATTTCTCTCAAAACACACAAAAAAAAATCAGGATTTTTGCTATAATTCTCACTGACAAAACACAACTATCTTTTCACCTGGAAGGTTGAGTTTTAAATCCGTGAACACAAGACCCATATGTACAGTACAATCACGATGAAATGTAAGTTTCTATCTAAAACAAAACACAAATAAGTTCTCACCTTAGAAGCAGGGTTTCAATCCTGATCTGTAATTTTTTTTTAAAGTTCACTTTTCTCTCCCACTTCCAGATGAAATCTAAGGAATCCTTTCAACTACCTGCGTCCCCACCTCCTTATGAGGATTTGGAAATCATAACGAAATTTGTAACAAAGTTTTATATAAAAATAAACAAATTATGTTAAAATTCCGCAAAGAGAACATTAAATTACAACATTTACTTTTTACAACTCATTTATTGATATTTTGACTTGATAATCACATATCTGTATTGGTGGTCACACGGTCAGTGGCATTAAGCTAGCGATATATATGAACACCGGTAACGGGGAGGTCACGCGAGTCTCGGCCAGGTGCATTTAGAAATGTTTTAAAACTTGATGGTATTACTGTGGGTTTTCTATTACATATCCAAACTAATACGGGTGCAATTTCTCTAAGCTAACTTTCTCATATTTACTACTTGGAACATACTGTTAAATAGCCCATTTCAATTTTTAAACTATAAGAGTTAAAGTAAAAATTGATTATCTTAAAATAGTGTGTAAGGAAATAATATTGTTGCAACTACAGATCGTGTTTCATTCCAACCTCCCCCACTCCCTTCCCCGCCCCATTTCAGCTATCAAATGTCTCGATGAGCGGTATCTGCCGGACAAATAGTTGGCAGTATTCAATCACGAGTCACAGTTATGTAACATTTTCACAATATTTGCTCCAAGAAGAAATATAAGAAAACGATAGTTTTGGATATGATATTAAAATGTAGGGAGCAGCTGTCAATAAATAAATAAAACCGTAAAGCTAAAAGACTACAACAAGGAAAGAAGGATGAAAAGGGTTGTCAGAGGAAATTAACAAACACTCCACTTGGGAAAAGCTAAAACAGAATTAAAAACAAATGAATGATGTACAGTCTTAGGATTCGAACAATTCTAATTACCCACTGATTAAGAGTCAAGTTCATTAGTTGATCAATTTATAAATATATATATATAATGTCTATTAGTACATTGTATAAAAAATATACAGTATTTTAGCACATTTATTGATTGTTTATAAGTGCTTTTTTATGTATAATTAGATATATCCCTTTTACTACTCTGTAGCTAGTTGAAGTTTATTTATGGACCAACAGTGAGCCCCCAAATAAGTGATGGTTCGTGGACCACTGATTGAAAAACAAGGGCCTACACTTTACCTAAAACATACAAATTAAACATTTCATTATTAATGTGTAAGTGTAGAGGACGCGAAAAGAGGGCAGTGTTTTTTGCAGTTTTTATAGCAAAACATGTGTTTGTTAAATATATATATATATTTATCCAGTAGAAAGGGAGTTTAACTTTCTTCACATGGTAATCTCCTCAGTTCCTGAATATCTGTAAATGGGATCCTGGAATTGAATTACAATATTTTCTTTACATTTAAAAGGTCGCTATGCTCATGACAGATATCCAAGAACTGTTGAGGTCACTATGTGAAGAAAATTAAACTCTAAGTTTTTAATGGAGCAATTTTTTATTTATTTAGGCCTAAAAAGTGTTTCTATTAAAACTACCAAAACACTGCCCTTTTCTAGCATCCCCTACATTCCCACCCTAACAATTTAAAAAATAATAAACCTCAATATTATTTGAAATTTTATCTCATCCTGAATATTAGTTTTTTGGTCTTGTGGAAAAGAAATAACATTCTTTCATGAAAAACTTCTAATGAATAAAGCGTTAAGTTTTCAGCAGGAAGCATTGCCCCCTTAAAATACGTTTTTAGTTTAAAAATACCGGTTTCTTTCTTCTTCGTGGGGTTGTACCCAAATCCTCCCAGAGGGCAGGCGAGGCATAAAAAAAACAACAACAAAGGAGCTGCCCTTCCCACCAGTGGCTGTGAGGGGAAAGTGGCCGACCGAAGTTAAACTTTGCTTCTCCCAATCCAGGTAGTAAACAAACAATTTTAATAACGTTCATAGATTAGTCATCCTAATACTCTTAGTACACTAGTGATGGATATTATTTTGTCTGCAATAATATATTAATTTGAAAATCGTATGTGCATATTAGTTAGAAATAGTTAAATTGCTAAACATATAGACTACTATACAAGTAAAATACTATTCTGTGAAAGGCAGATCTCGCTTCCTCCATTTAAAAAAAATGCTGAGTACACCATAATATTAAGAATTATGTCATGTTATTAATTTTACTACTGTATCATGATTTATTTTTTAATTTAAAGTCGTCCGACATTTTGGCTCAGCCGTTAGTGTGTCTGTTAACTGAGTTAAGGGTCCCGAGTCCGATTCCTGTCATGGCCAAAAACATTATCATTGGTGAAATGTGGGTTTACCCTTTCACAGTGATGAATTAACGGCTGGGGGCTGGATGTTGGGTGTGTTTTATGTATAAGTTAATTAATAAGTTGTGTGCGGATAGAATAGGTCGATTCAGAAAGTGAACCTTAAATACCTTAAATAAATGAATAAATGAAAAGTAATTATTTCTAGAATTTCTATTTTGATTCAAAGTAGATATTTTCCTTTGGTGATAGAAAACAAATTAATGCTAAATTCAATAGTTCACTATATTAATAGAGAATAATCCGCTTCGGTGACCGCATTGTTAAGGGGTCACTCACTCTCTTAATAAACTGGACTGCTGATGACGGGGAAATCGGGGTTCGAATCCCGGTTAGGTGACCTAAGGGTGGTATTTCCTAAATGGTTTCACACTCTCAATGTGTGCATACTTCATCTAAATTCAACCTTCTTATTCCCTAATACATCAGCGTAATTATTACATAAGCGTTTAACCCACGGATAAGTAGTACATGGTGTTTATCAAACAGAAGAGAATAGCCGCTGTTCACATGGTTGAAGACTTATGTATTCGTCATTCGGCCCAAGTTTAAACATGTCCCTATCAAATTTAACTAAAACTAAGCCACGTGTTTGGCAGTATTTGAGGAACGAGCAAATAGATGAATAATGCCAAGTGGTCTAGTTTAAACAGGACCTCACGCCACTCGGTCAATAATTTATGATTGATTAGGTTTTGTTTGCCAGATCGTTTGTATGAGGTCATCTTTTTCATGGCTAAATTGCTAAAGCGAATGATTCTTAGTTATAAAAAATATTTAAAAAATTAATTTGTGTTAACTTCTGTCACTTCCAAAATGTAGGCCTACTCTTTGCCCCAAATAAATAAGAATCCCTTTATTTTACATAAGCGTTGCAACTCAGAATAGTTCCATAAAATTTCGCATTGGTGGACAGAGTGACTTGGTCAACAACAGCTTCTGAACTCTTTTTCCGTTGAAAGGGTTGTTGGAGTTCGAAGTCCAGTAGGCTTCTGACATATACCCACCACCCTTTACAATCGGTATTTATGTAAACAGCGTGAACAGTACTTGAGTTAGGGGGTTAATGTACAGGGTGTCTACCACGAGACGCCAACATTTTAAGCGCATACAGTTCAGAAGAGTGGAGTCTCATGGTGGACACCCTGTATAATCATAGATTAGTAATGTTCTATTCACAGCTTGTGTGCTAAAGATAATTTTATTTGGCACCACATCTTACTACCCGTTTGGGCAACATGCCTATTTGCTAATTACATTCATATTTTAGTGATAAGGAAGGTTGATGTTATAGGACGTGTACCCGCATTTGCATAGAGGAAGAGTTGAAAACCATTTGGGAAGATCCACCCTCAGTACACCAGAAAAAGATTCGAACCCCAATCTCCTCGTTATCGGCAGTCCAGTCCATTCCAAGAATGATGCCTTATACCATGCGGCCAACGAAGCAGGTAAAATGTGAGATTAAATAGAAATACTAGTAGGGATTTTTTCCAGTTCATGGACCCCAGTTCCCGAAGACGTTACAATTCGGATGACCTATATTCTAAATAATTTTTTTTTACACTAAGCGGCTAGTTACTCTTTTTTGCTGCTTATCAATATAAAATAATGGAATTAATACCAATAAATACAATTTCTTTCCAACTAGTAAAAGATTGTTTACAATGCTGGACTATGTAATCTTAAAATAAAATACTTACATGGTATGTTTATATTGTGATTCATTTTTATCACACATTTGACCTTAATTTTTGGTCACCTGCTTTGGTGACCGCATGGTCTAACTTGCAACACTCGTGTTGGAAATAGACTTCCGAAGACGTGGAGCTCGGTGTTCAATATCAGTCGGGTGCACTGAGGGTGTTTTTCCTTAAATGTTTTTCCACTCTTCCTCCACACAAATACGGCTGCACTTCCTTTAAATTAAACCTTCCAAATCCCTAACAAATTATTGTAATTAGTACATAGGTGCAGGATAATGAGAAAAGTAGTATTTAGAAGAAATGTAGGCCTACCCGTAATTATATGGAAAACCATTTAACGAAAGACACTATAATACACTCGGCCAAGATTTGAAATCCAACCTCTCCGTTACTAGCCAACCAGACAAAGATGAGATTGGTGTGTTATCTCACGAGCCTAACGACTCGGATTATATGATTAACTTATGTAATGTTTAAATAAATATGTTAATTTAGTCCACATTTGGTTAGGTATTAAAAAGTTGAGTCAAAGAGATATGGGTCAATTTATAATAATGTAGGTGAGGATGGAACTGATTAAATGATATTTTAATTAATAAGGTTAGTTTTGCTTAGGTTAGGTTAAGTAGATTTAGGTTAAAAAAAAAGCTCTGAACGCTTATGTTAGGTTTAGTTATTATTATTATTATTATTATTATTATTATTTAGCACCGCGTCTTACTACTCATTCGGGTAGTACGCTTATATACTAATCACGCTAATGAGTTAGGAATTGTAAATGTTGAATTTAGATTAAGTGAACCCTCATTTGCGTGGAGGAAGAGTGGAAAACCATTTAGGAAAAATCTCCCTCAATTCACCTGAGCGAGATTCGAACCCTGATCTCCCCATTCTCGGCAGTCTAGCTCAACACGAATCTAGCACGTTAGCTAACTATGCCACCGAGACGGGTGTGAACCTAATTGACCTGGTAATTAATTTCGAAATGTTAATCATAGATCATAACATTATTAATATTATTTAGGACCCCAAAAAGAGAGAAATTGCTTTAGGTATGTGTATACATAAGTTTTATACTATTTTAAAGCCATACACCTCTCTGTGAAACTGTTTATCAAGACGTAAATACAAACAAGACCAAATTTTGTAAATTAATTATTTATTTAAGTATTATTGTCAATAAGTTTGTTGATTTCTTGTTTAAAGAGTTAGATGTGTCTAGCCCACCCTGGCCCTAATGTAGCATCTTGTAGTTCTCAACTGAAAAGGTCCAGAGGCTGGTTCAAGGTTAACTTGTTGTAAAGTATACATCAAGCTCCGACAGTATCAAATCTGAAAATCCTAAAGGTGTCATACCCTCGTTTCCTGTGCTGGCACCCTCCCTTCCCTCTACCAACCCCTCAACATCCCCTTACTATGCCCACGACCCAAACCCCACTGCCGATGGACGTGTAAAAACACCTTTACCAGTTTTGGCATTCAGTAAATGTACCTTCTCCCCCCTCTCCTTCCTCCACAGACCCCTTGCCCATAAACCTCCTGGCTCACCTTGGACTCCGGGTTCCCCCGAACACCCCTATAACCCCCTGCCACCCCATTCCATCCCCTTTACTACCTCAAACAAACTTTCAACCATTTCACACACATTCTACCCTTTTTGGCATTGAGTTGCTACCTACTCTCTTGTTAGTTCATAAAAAAATATAACCATAAACCGTAATAATACGTAACAAGGCATGGAGTCTCATTTTTTAAAAGAAAATACATTTTTTAGAAAACCTTAGTATTCCAAATCACAATCGAACGTTTTTATGGAAAAAAAAACCCAAATAGATTTCTGTATTTTCACCTTTTTTATTTATAATTTTCTTCTCTTGCACAGAAAAAAAAACTTGTCAAATAGGAGGTATTCTTTGTTTATTAGAGTTTTTTTCAGTGCACCGCATCATACTAACCATCCAGGCACTAATGGATGAGGATATAATTCGAAGGAAAGGTCTCAATCAAAACTTGTACATTATAATAAAAATTTTAATAAATATATTATACACAATTAAAGACATTTAAATAATATATTTCTTAAATTTATTTATTTGAGGTATTTAACGTGCACTCTCTGAACTGACTGTTTATATTGGTACCTAAGAATTTCTACGAGCGAGAGCGAAAGGGCCTATCAATGTTGCTGTAAAGGTATTTTCACATACTTTCCAAGGTTCTCTTACATGCAACAATCGATCTAAGACCGACAGCTTTACCTCCACTCCGAAGGAAGTTGTGCTAAATATTTTATTGCTCCAGAAAAATCCGTCGACCTTGACTGGGTTTGAACCCACAAATATCGGAAACTGACATTCCAAAAAGATTTTCCAGCTATAGACGAATACCTTATGATTATAGTAAAATATAAACTAATACTGGGATATTTTACACTATTTTTAGTCAAATGAGGATGAATTAAATAAAATTTTGCCCTGATACATTTTTCACCAAATACTAATTTATATACTTATACTAGATTAGTCTAAATACAAGTTTTTAAACAGTGTTTTTAGATATTGGGTTGACATAAAACAAATTACAATAAATGCTCATTAGATTACAGACACCCACGTCAGTGATCACATTGTCTAAGACGTCAATCATGTGTTGGTCTGAATTGACGGTGAAGGGAAGATAGGGGGTTCGAAGCTTGGTCCGGTGAAGTGAGGGTGTTTTATACTCAACAATTTCCCAATCCTCTTTCACGCAAATGTGAAAGAACTTTCAAATCTACCTACCACATTTATATGCCATTAGTGTATTTATAAATCTATACGTATAACTCAATTAATTACAAAAATGCAGCCATAAAAAACATGACTTAGAGACTATTTTTTTAAGACTTGATATAGAGTAATGCTTAGCTATCGTCTCAAATTAAAACGACTAACTGACCTACTTTGGTGGCCGCTTAGTCCGAGTCAAGGCGCTACTTTTGCAATAGACTAGACTGCCCGCTGGAGAGAAGACACCCGGTCGGGTGTACTGTGGGTGTTTTTTTTTCTAAGTGGTTTTCCACTCTTCCTCCAAGTAAATATGGGTACACTTCCTCTAAATTCTACCTTACGCATTCAAAATAGATATTAGAGTAATTAATACATAGGCGTATAGACCGAATAGGTGCTAAAAAAACCTAACTGGTAGTACTGTTTTAGACATACAATTTTATAAATATATTGATTTATTTACTAAACACGTACATAACAAACTTTATGAAACATTTTTAGACAACTAAAGCAGATTCATAATCTTAATTTTTAATTTCGAATAATATTTAAGAACTTCCAGGTTATATATATCATATAATATTCTAGCTCAGAGGTCCCCCAAACTTATCGAGTGGAGGGCCACGTTAGGATATTGAAAGACCCTGGTTGAGACCACCATATATGGTGAAACTACCTGAAAAAACCAAAGATGATCTAATGTATGTATCTATTTATGCACCTTGCTTTCTTTCACTATAAAATTCCTCCTGACTCACCTGAAATAATTCCTAGGAATGATAATGTTTAGGATGCGTTACACAATAAAACTGATGGATATCAACTTGAATCTTTCCGTATTTTTTTGAAAAGCAGTTTTCAGAGTATATATATATATATATATATATATATATATATATATATTGTCCAAGCATCCACTGTCCAAACAGATGCATTCCGTGGCCTGGATCCAGCCCGCGGGCCGTAGTTTGATAACCTCTGTTCTAACTAATTACAGTGTTGGGCAATTATTTATATATATATATATATATATCACTGCGTCTTACTACCTTTTCTTCTATACGCATATAAGGACGAGGAAGGAAGTATATTAGAGGTTATCTATCCGCATTTGCGTGGAAGTAGAGTGGGATACCATTTAAGGAAAACCACCCTTCGGTAGTCTCAACCAGGATTAAAACCCCGATCTCCCCGTTATCAACAGATCAGTCTAACACGAGAGTGACATATAAAACCTTTCGGAAAATAAAATAAATATGCCAGATGGATGCATTACCTTAGACAATTTAAGGGTATCTCTTTGATGATGATCAATAAAATTTGATTTTAACCTTAGTCATTTGGGATTTAGTGAATAATATCTTAGTTTTATCTTATCCAGAAACAAAACACCTTCAAATCAAATATGTATACTTTTTTGTATCCAAACCAGTTATCTTATTTTAAGAATTGAATAGACCATTTGGATTTTTGCAAGACCTTATCTGACCGGCCCACTTGCCTGCAATACATTTTTATTAATATATGACCTTCAGTCAAAAACCCACGCCAAAATTAACAGATGAACTTTTTTGACTAGCAAAAATACTTTGAACTATTTAAATCTGAGCTATATATTTTTTTCGCTTCACTTTCCTGATTATGGGAATTTATATTTACTAAATGCTATAAATACTTCTTTGAGTGTTTCTCTAAACCATAAAAACATCTGAGAAAATGTCATTTTCTAAAATTTTAAATATAGCCTAAATTAATGATTTTAAATACATATAAACAAAAAGTGATTCTAGACCTAAATCGGTGGGCAGATGGATTGAACGTCAGGATCTTGTGAAAATGTTTGCCCATGTATGGGAATTCATGGTTCAAATTCCAATCAGATGTACGAGCTGTTTTCCTCTTAAGGTTTTCCACATTACCTTCACTCAAATGTGTCTACATTTCAACATCTGTGATAAATAAATAAATTTTAATATATCTTAGCTGTTATTGCCCATTTGTTTATGAAACATGATCCACCTTTAAAACAAAAAATTCAAAAATAAATTTACTATGTGGGAAAATCACTATTTCTAAATGTTTCTTATTCAAAATATCCCCCCTCCCCAACTTACACACGACATGGCTACAATCCCACATTACAAACACTATACTTTAATTCAAAATAGTCCAGGCAATATGTTAAAAATAGCACAAGGCTTTAAACGTTTCATACTAAATCAACGTTATGTGTGATAGCTTCACTTTTACCTTTTTTTGAAACTTGAGTAGTTGTCTATACCTCAGTTTTAGCTTATGTGGTGCTGACTGACAGCTCACAGCTGACTTCTGACGGCTTTAAAAAGCTACCAGACTAAATTATGTATCCCTACGCCAAACCATATGATCTGCAAAAAACATGTATTTAGCAGTTGTCACTTCTGACAGTCAATATTTAGGTATATACCTAAATGTTGACTGTCAGAAGTCAGCTGTGAACTGTCGGTCAGCACCAAAGAAGCCATGGAGCTACTGTACATGACTTAAATGCTGAGATATACGTATGAGATGTATCTAGTATGAACTGCAAAGACAGGCAGGTGAGAAACGATGTAAAAGTATTATCCAATGGATTCAGAGTTTAAATATGGATAATAAGTGTAGAGGTGGCGATAATTTCCAAGTGAATCTATGACGGAGAAAAATAGTTCTTTTAGGCAATTTAATTCCAACTATAACTATCTAGACCAACTTTAAACATAAAAGAAATATTTTTCATATGCATACAAATAATATTAATTGTATATGTTCATATTTGGGAGTATGTTTGACCATTCCTGACCAAAAGAGTGTTATGTACTGTACAATGTACAGTGTACATAGAGTCCAGTCCAAGCCACGTCGCTAATGCATCCGTAATTTGTCAATAAGCTGAGGAACAAAATCTAATGGAAAAGAATAAAACTAATCAAGTTAGTAAATATGTTAAAATAAAGTTGAAAAGTGATCGAAAGTAATAAAAAGCCAAAGTAAACACTAAAACCCTTTAGGTGATTTCGAAGAAAATCTACCTAGTGATTCATTTAATTGAGCAATATGACTGTTTGCAGTTTAAGGGGCCATTCAGACAACTGCACGAGGTAAATGACTCGATGACATTCCGATATCAGCCCATCAATAGTGAATAGGAACTCTCGCAATCATGTTTTGCTTCACTTCAAATAGAGTATTAACCAAGTCCACGTCTCGTCCATAAAGGGAGAATTAACATTTAAAAAAAACTATGTTAAAGAAAGACTGAAGTGGAGAGAACGAAGAGAGAAAGAGTCTATAGAGGGGGAAAGGAGAGTCTGTCTGTCACCTGGGGAGAGCTACATGGGCTGGACCACTTTGATTTGTGTGAACAAGCATGTGTTGTCGGTGTTGGCATGGTGAGTTCCGACCACTCCAAAAAACACCCTACTAGCCATGCTCGCTAGGATCGTCCCAAGTATCCTTTCATGAAGAATAACCAACACGACTTGACGTCAACAAATCACACCCTTACTCACTCATACGGCTCGCTAGTGAGAATCCTAAAAAGGAAAAAAACAAAAAAAAAAACCAACAGAGATGACCAAGCAATGCAGCGACACACAGGTCTCAAATAAATCTCTCCAACATTTCACTGAGACAAGTTGAGTACATAAATGGAAGATCTGTATAGCATAAAATATAGGTTGCATTAATATCTATAGTATGTAATATATTTTGTAACATGACCTATTTAAGTTTAAAATAGAGTTTTATTTGTAATATTTTAATCCTAAGATTATTTTGTAGTAAATTTTAGTAGAATATTTAGTAATTCACATTGTATTTAATTAAAAATGCATTGTTAATAATTACGGGCAATTATGCAATTAATAGAAGGAATAGATATAAAAATGCAATTGATGTGAAATACATATTTCATTCAAGTTTATCAATTCCCATCAACTCTGTGATACAGTCACTATAAATTATAAATTTACTCAAACACTACTGCTCGTGGATCAGTTCTGATTAAACAATAATGGAGATAAAGAGTTAACAAAAGTTCCTAAAACAGAATATTATTGAAATAATAAATGATATTTGGATAAAAAAACTGCATTGAAAAGGCCATTTTTGACCATTTTAGAATGGCTTCACAGATAATCATTGTACATATATCTTTATTCAGTCGTAATAAGGACATACTTAAGTTATTATCAAAAAACTATGTCGCTTTGTCCCCCATCGTCACCGCGGAAAGTTTCGAGTGAACATTTAAATATGAATGTACTGCACACATTTCTGCTATATCTTGGTATTTTCTTTTCCCTTTTACTCCCAGACTCGCGCGAGCGGGATTGAGTTGGGCCTGCTATGTTGAACGTTCTTAAATAGGTGAGTTGTCTTTCCATATTTTTAAACGAGATATTTTAATATGTAATTTATTGGAGTAGGGATGGGGAAGATATGCTTTAGAGAAAATGTACCTACATTTGCGTATAGGGCGATTGGGATAATATTTAGAAATTGCCAACTTAGTTCACCCAGCAAGGATCTTGACCCCAAACTCCCTGTCATTGGCAAAACAGACATGACGAGACTCATGTGTTTTTGGCGTCTCCAAGAGTTTAGGTGCAAATCCATGTGTAGGGTACAGAGTGGGGGGGGGGGGGAGAGAAGGGGGAGAGTCCAATTTTAATTAATATTGAGCAAGTGGTTACATCTGTCAGACAATCAGGAGACCTTTCTAATGCAATTTAGATGGTTAAAAGAGGTCTCTGCCATATTTAAATTAATTAAAAAAAACAGCTTCGGTGGCCACGTTGTATAACACGCTAAACTCGTGTTGGACTAAGCCACCGAAGACGGGGAGATTGAAGTTTGATCCTGGTCGGGTCCACTGAGTTTATTTTCCCAAAATGTTTTTCCGCTCTCTATACGCAAATGCTGGTGTATTTCCTCTTAACTAAGCCCTCCTAACCCCTAAACCATTAGTGTAATTAGTACATAGGCGTATAACCAAAACGGGTAGTAGGAAGCAGTGTTATAAAATATAAATAAATAAAAATGTATTTGCTGTGGTAATTATTTGGTTTGAGAAGTAAAAGTTGTCCTGGAAAATATGTATTGTTTGATTTTTCTCCTTTTTACTATTTCCTTTGTATATAATATTGGAAAACTCTATTTTAATATTGCTTCTATCCATCGTCATAGCTTATTAGGTTGGGCTAAGATTTCTTAACTAAAGGTAGGTTCAATTACTGGTTAGTATCGTTAGTATTTGGATTTTTTCCCCTCCCCTAGGGACTACAAAATTTAGTCCAATGTTTTATGGTGCGCTTTGAAATATAATCAAGGCAGTCTTCAATGAGGTTATTAATGGCTTAGTATGTTATTAATTCATCTAAATATCCACAAAGTTTTGTTGTGATGTGTTTTTAAAAATAAACGAACGGACTACTCCTAGATACTATATTTATTCCACCAATACAATTTTATAGTCTATTAAAACATACAAAGTGTAGCCTATGTGTCGGTGTCTGATATTGGAGGACATCTTTTTTTCAATAGGTGCAAGTGTGCTTACTAAGATATTTGGTCCAAATAGGGCATAAGATACTGGAGAGTGAAGGAGGTTTCATAATGATGAGTTAAATACTCTGTATTCAACACAAGACATTGTTAGGATAGTAAGATTACTGTGAGAAGGACATGTATTGGAAATAGAAGAATCTAGAACCATGTTGAGGATACTGGCTAGTAAACCCAATAGGAAGAGACCATTAGGAATAACTAGACGCAGATGACACGATAATATTATAAAGGACCTGAAAGAGATAATGTGTAATGAGGTAGACTGGGTTTAACTAACTTGAGAAATGGATAGGGTGTAATGAGGTGGATTGTATAGAAATAGCTCAAGACAGGAATATGGTATTATAACGTATACTGGATAGAACTATCTAAAAATATGAATAGAATGTTATATGGGGGTATGGATAGAACTAACTCAAAATAGGGGCAGGTTATTATAAGGTAGACTGGATAGAACTAGCTCGAGATAAGGATAGGATATTAATATATGGAATGGATAGAATTAGCTCAAGATAGGGACAGGGTATTTTAATATGGATTTGGTAGAACCAGCTCAAGATAGGGATAGGGTGTTGCTATAAGATGGAGTGGATCAAACTAGCTCAAGATAGGGATAGGGTGTTATCAGATGAAGTGGATCAAACTAGTTCAAGATAGGGATAGCAAACGTACTTTTGTAGGTGTGGCAATGAACCTTTGTGGTCAAAAAGCCAAAGCGTATATAACTATGCGTCTTTATGTTATCCCTAAAATAAAATTTACTTTAGAGATTGCGTATAGCCCGAATGGGTAGTAAGACGTGGTGATAGTAATAATAATCATACTCTAGAACGAGGTGGTAATAGTATGGAGTAGTTGCTAGAACATTCTACAATACACTCTCAACCATAATTAATTGAATAGTTTGATAATTTCGTATATAAGGAGTAAAAATCTATGCTTGCATAACCCAGAATTCAACTTAGGTCTGCTAGACAGATGGTTGACCTCTCTAACAGATTGGTAATGTGAAAATTATGTTTGTATAATTTCCAGTATGTGTTTTTTTTTTGTTTAGTTAGTATATTTATTTTGAAAGTGATAAATTTATAAATTTAAAATTAAAACAATAATTTTTATTGATATTTAAATAATTCATTCTGTAAAAGATATAAAATACTATTACAACCACAACTTTTTCATTCCACATTAGTATTTTATTACGAGTTTTTTAATTAAACAATTAAAAAGTCCTGTTAACCAATTCATTAAGGTACTATTTCCTATTCTTGGATTGTAATGTTTATGGTTTTGAATGTGTTAATTTTCTGTTTCAAATAACACAATAATTTAGATAGTTGATTTACATCTAAGATAAAGCACATTTAGCCACGACTATTCCACTATACGAATGGAAAGTTTAGTATTCATTTAAGGATACATTCTTATTTTGATAACATATGTTGTAGTTTGTGCGTAGAGATACGTAGGCGATTCACACCTGTTTTTAGGACCCTCTGAAATCGAGTATGTTAATTACCACAGGGAGGAACATAATAATTAAAACAGAACACAATAGGGTAGGTGGGTAGATGTGGGGCTGTTTCATCCACACCTCCACTAATGTATGTCGCTGTGGGTGAGTGGCAAGGGTGGCTAGCTCTTAGGCCCAGGATAATCGGGAAATAACCTCGTTGATGATTGAAAGAATCCAGCACTTGTAAATGAGGTGATATTAGCACTAAGATACATTCCTAGCGCTAAGTTGGATCAGTTACAGCTGCCCTAGAGTCAACTAAGTAACCCGGCATAGCCCGGTGAGTACGAAGGGCACCCTCCTTCTCTTATCCCTTCCAAAATAGAAGTTTGTCAAAGCTCTTCTGTTTATTAAAAAAAAAAATCCTTGGTGTAAGCCCGCAATCAAGCTATAATCCATAAATGGGTAAACTGCGGCCCGCGTTATCAATTTGTGCGGCCCGAAGTATTTTGAACAGTTTCATACATCCTATTAAGGATAGCAGTTTGAGTAGTTATTAAACAACATTTAGGTAGGCTAAGAAGCAACATGAGTCATGACATATTAGATTATATTTTCTACTTTCTTTGTGTACCTTCTTTATATAGTTATATGACTAATAAGACTTAAATGTAGTTTTGCGTGAAAGTAAATTTCATTATTTAGTAAATTTAGATTTTTGTCACATGCGGCCCTCTAAGAGACCTTAGAGATATCCATGTGGCCCTCGGGGAGAAAAGTTTGCCCACCTCTGAGCTAGACCGACCAAGCGTCCGCTGCTGTTAGCGATGATAGTACCATAATTTTCGAATAGAGGGTGTCATGTGGCCAGCACAATGAACCCTGCGAGCATTAATATCAGTTTCTAGATCAGAGTTGTTACTTATTTATTCAAGTACCTCCTCATTTGTCCTCACAAGGCTGCTCTCTCTCTCTCTCTCTCTCTCTCTCTCTCTCTAGCACGAGAATGACGCGTTAGACCACGCGACAACCGATGCGAGTTAGGCGATCTATTGAGTACTATATATATATATATACTATATATATATTATATATATACTATATATATATTATATATATACTATATATATATACTATATATATATATATATATAGTATATATTTTATATAGTATATATATATATACTATATATATATACTATATATATATATATATAGTACTCAATAGATCGCCTAACTCGCATCGGTTGTCGCGTGGTCTAACGCGTCATTCTAGTGCTAGACGGATAGCCGACGTCGGAGAGATCAAGATTTTAATCCAGGTCTGTTGCACTGAGGGTGTTTTTTGCCTAAATGATTTCCCAACCTCTCTCCACGCAAATTCGGGTACATTTCCTCTAAAATTATATCTTAATCATTCCTACTATATGATTGTAATATACGAGTATTAACCGAACGGACACTGTGACGCCATGAATTTTTTTAAATTTATTGGTTTTTTTCTTCAAAGACCTGGATAATGGATAGCTTTAACTACTCAGAAGTTTCATTTTGATCCCTAAAACGCTCTTGTAACTTGGATATGAAGTATTTACCTCGTTCAGCGAGTCACTAAGCTACATAATATTTCAATCGGTGTGTTGTGGCTCATTGGTGTGCCACAAAGGGTCAGAATGTGTGCCGCGGGAACTTGGGGTAAGATCAAGAATTTGAGAAATAAAAATAACTCTTCTGAAATCCATAATCAACATTATTTTTCTAAATATCACATATATTATAATTTTAGTTTGTGAACTTTAAAAACACAATCTTAATACTCAATTTATTTAATGCTAAAATGTTTCCTTGACAATTTTAAAGAGTTACATGAAAATGGTTGGAAATCTCTGCTCTAGGAGTTTGTCTCAAGCCTTCCATAGCCTGGTTATGAATGATACATTTGGATTCCAGCGAATATAGCACCACGATGCCAAACGACTATTTGTAAACAAAGTAATAATCAGGACATGAAAACATTTTCATTAGTAATAATCCCTAGGTTTGATACACCCGGATTACTCGCCATAAAACGGTTCGATTAATGACCCCCTGCGCTTTACACAAATACCATTTCCTTTGAATACAACCTGTTGATTACGCGATGAAAACTAAACTCTCCACGAACCGGAAAATTGGCTAAACTTTAGCAAAATTGGCTCTATATTTTAACTATTTAATCGGATAGTATTTAATATTTATTCTTTTAAATAATTATTTGAGCTAGGACTTCTATATTGTTTTAAATTTGAATTTAATGGTTTGTTTTTAATTTGGACTAAACATATTACAATACACCTAAATGAATATATCATTATAAAATCGAACTGCTTTATTGTATTTTTTAGATGATGATTGTTTTTATAGAAGGCATACAACACTAGACGTATGTGCCTACTAAATAGAGGCATTGTTAGCCTGGTGTAGGGATGAGGACGGAAATACTCCCTTCCCTCAGTAATATACTTAAAATTGATAATCTTATGATCATAAAAATACACTGAATTGATTTATTCAGAAGAATGAAAATCAAAGTTGGGATCAATGCATAGATGGTTAAGTTAACTTACTTATGTGACCATTTCATTTCGCGGTTAAGTAGGTATGAGATTAAACATATTTTATAATTTAGAGTAAAGATTGATCCGCCGAAGTAATAATAATAATAATAATAATATTTAGCACCGCGTCTTACTACCCGTTCGGGTTATACGCTTAAGTACTAATTACACTAATGGATTAGGAAATGGGAGGATTGAATTTAGAGGAAGTGAACCCGCATTTGCGTGGAGGGAGAGTGGAAAACCATTTAGGAAAAACCACCCCCAGTTCACCCGACCGAGATTCGAACCTCGATCTCCCCGTCCTCGGCGGTCGAGCTCAACACGACTAGCGCGTTAGCCAACTACGCCACCGAGGCGGGTCCGCCGAAATAATTAAGAAGCCTATGAACTAGTGGCCAGTAACAAACCCGAAGAAGGGCGAACGGAGAATTTGGCCCCTAACCCCCTCAGACTCCAAATAATTTTAGTAAAAACTTAAATTATATGAAGTAGTTATTTTTAGTATCACTTACTATCTTTTAAGATTATACGCAGATGTGATGATTACGCCAATGAGTTAGAGATGAGGAAGGTTGAATTTAGGGGAAGTGTGCCCATGTTTGCGTGGAGGGATGGTGGAAAACCATTTATTAATATGAAGTAGTACTAAAACATAGAACACTTAAGATGAGTCGAATACATAGGCTACATTTTAAAACTGAGCTTAGGTCTTAATATTCAAAAGGTATATTAATATGCACATTATCAGTGAACTTAAAATCTCCCATTGGAAAAAGCACAAACATACTGTATTAGCTTCGATACATTGTATACAAGATTGAAATAGTATTCAATTTTATTTAATATTGTCTTATTTAGGCTACTGTCTAAGCAATAACAAATAGATGTAAGTGAAAAAAACTATCGATAGCCACCATTTCAGTAGGCACTACAATATTGTGTTTAAGTCTCTCAACATTTATATTTATTAACACCTGGAACCTCACTTATAGATACTTAAAAATATCTCATAAAAAATTAATTTAATAAAATAATTAAGAATCAGTAACTTCGACATGACGGATTAGAAACAGCAAAGCTACCAGGGATTGTTAGTCAACTCATTGAGGCATATTGCCTAAGATGTCTCAACCACAGTTTGAAGCCGATGAAAAACTACGAATTATTTTTAAAAATAATTTATTAATATCCACTCATATGATAAAAAAACAGAAAAAATTAATTTCTATTAAAATGAAAAAATCCTATTCACATTTGTTAATTGCTTTTTTGATAATTTATTAAGAGCTAATGTTATCAAAGTATTTTAAAAGCTTGAAATAAAAAAGATTTTTAAACATGTTATCAATTGTATTTAACCTTTATTATTGAACTCTAAATTTTAAAAAAAAGTATTCAAATTACAGTATGTAAGTAGTTGTCCTTAGTTACCACAAAGATAGCTCCAAAAATGTATAGATACATTAAATATTCATAAATTTCCTTCAAATCTGGTGTTTAGGGGCCACGACTCCCTAGACCCCTCTACCTGGAAATTAAATTCTGGTTACGGCCTTTATTGTTTGCCACCCCACACCCCCCCATCCTTGAAAAATTAAATTTCTGGGTACGCCCCTGCCGTGGACTAAGTTGCTACTTTTAAAAATGATAAACTCAAATATATTACTATATACTATATTTTCCACAATCATGGCCTTGAGGAGTATGGGTGTTGAAAGCAGAACTATAAGTGGTTAAATTATCAATAGTATTTTTTTTAATTCTAGAACTGTGTTTCGACCCGCCTCAGTGGCGTAGTTGGCTAACGCGCTAGTCGTGTTGAGCTCGATCGCCGAGGACGGGGAGATCGAGGTTCGAATCTCGGTCGGGTGAACTGGGGGTGGTTTTTCCTAAATGGTATTCCACTCTCCCTCCACGCAAATGCGGGTTCACTTCCTCTAAATTCAACCCTCCCAATTCCTAATCCATTAGAGTAATTCGTACTTAAGCGTATAATCCGAATGGGTAGTAAGACGCGGTGCTAAATATTATTATTAATTGTGTTTCTAATATTAAAACTCCTTGCGTTAATGTTATTAACTAAGAATTATACGTTCTATTTCAGACTAAGTTATTTATTTAGCTGTTGTTGATATGAGTCTGTGTTTAAAAACCTCTATGTAACTTCCATTTATTATTTTTCTAATAATATATAATTTTGTGGGAAGGAGCAGTTAGTTGCATTCCATCAATAAGTCTCGCACTTTGAATAATTTAACGCTAAATGGGTTTCACAATTTGTTTGTAATTTTTACTGAGTAAATTACTAAAACCCATTATTATTGATGTTTTCAAAACAATAACAATATGTATTTTACTTGACTTTAGGATAAATACTTGTATTATTCTTGTTCTAAATTTTGTGTCAATTCTCAAATATCTAGCTACTGTCCACATATTTATTATTATTATTATTATTATTAGCACCGCGTCTTACTACCCGTTCGGGTTATACGCACTTACGCTAATGTGCAATGGTAGGGTGATTGTGAGATGAAATGGAGGACCTACAGTCTAACGTGGAATCCGAACCACGGTGGAGGCCTGGCATTCCTCACATTCACAAGTTGTGATTAATACACATCTTGTCAGAGGTGAAGGAAGGGTTTGGCAATCAGATAAATCTGTGCCGGGACCGAGGATTGAACCCCGGACCCTCAGCACAGAAGTCTGACACCTTACCCCTAGACCACCAGGTCACCATCCACATATTTAAATACACAATTATAGATACGTTATTATGCTTACACAATTGTACTGTATATTTTGATTGAAGACACAGGAGAAAAGGTGAATAAGCCAACTTGGCCAAATTTTCCAGGTCAGTAAATTTTAACATCAAAAACTTGGAATATATTGGCCGTCTATTACACTTATTTTCACTTTATCATATAAAAGAGCTCAATAGTAGTTATTAAGTCTTGATAGATTTTACCATGTCTACCACATTCATTTTTACAAAAAAAAAAAAAATTCTCTTCAAACATTCAAAACTACAGTGGAAAAAAAAAAGTCAAGTCATAATGAAAATATTAACTAAATTTATTATTTGGGGGTATATAAACATTTTTACAGGTTTCTGGACCACACCATCAAAAATAAACTTTGGGTTTCCACAAGAAATAATATAAAGTTTAAATTTTGGACACAAAGTGTTTAGCAAAATCAAAGTAAAGATTAAAAACAACAAAATCTTCAAATGTAAAAAAATTAGTTAAGTTCCTATTGAAACACTAAACTAATGTATTGTTCTTAATTTTGGAATTCTTATGTTTTGGAGTATCATTTACAAATTTGAGCTTTGTTATTTGTTTGAAATATCATTCATTACCTTTGATAGTTAATTTTGAATATGCTAATCCTGGAATATTTCTACACGTTTTAACGACTTCATTGTAGTCAAAAATGTGTATTCTTACATAAAAATGAATAGTTCCCAGTAACCCTGGAAACTTTCCTATTGAGATGCAGATCCTTACCATGTCAAAATAAAAAGTGTCTGTGTCTTCTTTATTATCCTACCCGTTAATCCCTTCCCCTTCCCCAAACCACCCAGACCTTAGCACTTCGTCACAATATTTTTATGATGGAGAAACGGAAAACATTGTCAAGTTAGAGGCTTTAGAAATCCCCTTTCTAAAATTACACATTTCCATAACGTCAATGGGATGGAAGCCAAGTCTTTCTTTAGCTTGTCCGTAATCTCATGGAATTCTCATATTATTATTGTATAAAACCGGGAAATATTGAGTTAGTTTTATAATAGTTTATTATTATATAATATGTATTCTATGATTTAGAGGGAAAACATCTAAAATATCTGTCACTAGCCAATTTATTTATTTAACTATATATATTAAAAGTATTGAAATTAAACACGTTTTTTCCAAATACTGTAGTTGTTAAAATATATATTTGTTTTAGAAAATATTTCTAGTTTAAAGAAAATTAAATATCAAAATGCCTATTTATAATATAAATTCAAAAGTAAAGCTTTTTTTTTTGCACCTATCAGGGCTATAAGCATATTTACACCAAAAGGGTAGTGAAAATAAATGTCGAATTTAAATTAAATGTATCGCATTTTCTTCGATGGAGAGTGGTAAACTCTTTAATAAAATCCTCTAGAACACCTAATAGTGATAATAGCACCAACCTCTTCATCCCCGGAAAACCAGAATAGAAAAGGTTAGAACCTTAGCCCATATGTTCACCAATGCGGGCTCAAAATTAACTTAAACCAGTGAATTATATAAATTTATTACCTCTTGTTTTAGTGTATTTAATTTCCTTTACTCTGAAAGGTATCAAACTTTGATTACATAATGCCACTATGGTGCAGCTTATATGATAGGGCCATAGTGTAATACGTCAAGGTAAGAATGTTACCGTTCAGGGCGAGCAGAGTGTAACCACACAAAGTTTATTATAATCTCTTAAAACAGATTTTAAATAAAGCTATCAATTTCAGGGTTTGTATTTGATCAC
This sequence comes from Timema podura, assembly GCA_033556935.1. Classification (NCBI taxonomy): domain Eukaryota; kingdom Metazoa; phylum Arthropoda; class Insecta; order Phasmatodea; family Timematidae; genus Timema; species Timema podura. Next base: position 77,513,685 of record JAVRXN010000010.1, read on the forward strand.
CTTTGCTGTCATTAAGTTCTAGTATGCATAGTTGAGTAGGCTATGTATGCTCATTAAAGAATATTTGATTGTGGACAATCTGTTACAGCTAATGTTCAATTATTAATTTAGATCATTGTCACGTTGTGGAGTGCTGTCACGGTAAGCAGAGTTAGTTTTTATTTTAGCACCACGTCTTACTACACGTTCGGGTTATACGAATATATACTAACTAGGAATAGTGGTTTTAGGGATTAGGAAGTTTATATTTAGAGTAAGTATTCCCACCTTTGCGTGAAGGGAGAGTGGTGAACTATTTTGAAAAAATAAAAAAACTCATCACGCCCAACCGAGGTTCGAGCCTCAAGCTCCCCGTCATTGGCAGTCTAGTCTACTGATAGAGTAGTGCCGTAGACTATGCAACCACCAAAGAGGGTCAGAGTTAGTTAAATCTGTACCTGTGATATGTTATCATCCTTAGTTAGAACACTCATTGGTCAGGTATCAATGAAAATACATTCTCATGCGAATTATGAAGAGCAGAATCTAAGTATGTTTGGTCAAATGGGGACCGAGTGGGAGATAACATATCAAAAATATAGTTTTAAGAAGCTTTAGACTCTCTTCAGTGGCTGAATGTGTAAGGGCCTCTCTCATTCTAGACTGGCCTGCTGATTATGGGGAAATAGGGGTTCGTATCCCAGTCTGGTCTACTGAAGTTTTTCTTTCCTAAATGGCTTCCCACGCTTACTTTCAGCAAACGCTGGTAGCTTACCTCTAAGTTGTTTCCTTCCTCATTCCTACCAGACTAGAATAATTATTATACATGCTTATAACCTAAACAGTAGAAAGAGGCGGTTATATGAAAAATAAAACACAAAACAAGCTCTGCTTACACTGGTCAAATGGGAACGAAGTGGGAGGGAACGTATTACAAGTAGGTATAGTTTTTTCCTACACCGGTCAAATGGGGACAGAGTGGGAGAGAAACTACCACAGGTACAGTTTGAACAAATACCCCTCACACTGGTCAACTTGGGACGAGGTGGGAGAGAACGTATTACAGCTACAGTTTTAACAAGCTCTTCTTACACCCGTCAAATGGGGACAGAGTGGTAGAGAAATTACCACAGGTACAGTTTGAACAAATACCCTCACACTGGTCAACTTGGGACGAGGTGAGAGAGAACGTATTACAGCTACAGTTTTAACAAGCTCTTCTTACACCCGTCAAATGGGGACAGAGTGGTAGAGAAATTACCACAGGTACAGTTTGAACAAATACCCCTCACACTGGTCAACTTGGGACGAGGTGAGAGAGAACGTATTACAGCTACAGTTTTAACAAGCTCTTCTTACACCCGTCAAATGGGGACAGAGTGGTAGAGAAATTACCACAGGTACAGTTTGAACAAATACCCCTCACACTGGTCAACTTGGGACGAGGTGGGAGAGAACGTATTACAGCTACAGTTTTAACAAGCTCTTCTTACACCCGTCAAATGGGGACATGGTGGGAGAGAAAATATCATAGGTACAGTTGTAACAAGTACCCCTCCCACTGGTCAAATGGGGACATTGTGGGAGAAAACATATCACTGACACAGTTCTAACAAGCTCTGCCTATCCTAGTAACACTACGATACGCCACGACTTTTTATATATGAGTTGGCTAAGGGAATAAAAACGTATCTGGTTTCCGTTACCGAGTGGTTAGGAGGACTGACTAAAATACAGAATACCATGACCCTCATTTGACACCCTGGTGGAATCATAATGTTTACTAGGGTTCACTGTATGGGTAAATTTGCTTAATTTAAATATTGGAATATTTTTTTTTCTTTTAGCAACGCGTCTTACTGTATGTTCGGGCAATACGCCTATGTATTAATTCCACTAGTGTTAATTATAAAGGTTGAATAATGATGAAGTGTACCTGCATTTGCGTGGAGGGAGAGTGGAAACCGTTTAGGAAAACCACCTTCAGTAAACCCGACCAGGATTGAAACCCGATCTACCATCATCAGTAGTCTAATCTATTGTGAGAGTAACGCCTTAGACCATGCTGCCACTGAAGTGGGTTGGAATTATATTAAACGATATTAAGGTTGCATATTTAATCTTAGAATTGTAATATAAATAATAAAGTGATTAAAAATTGCATCTTAATAAAACCAAAAATGACAGTAAATACCTGCCCCTAAACCAGGTTTAGTGATTACTTAATTCAAACCAGAATAGTTTAGTCCACATGGAGCAGTTACACACCTATGGTATTAATTATTTGGTGTACATAGAGCATCAAAATAGCTTTGAGAATGTTCATACACAATATTAACTACTTAATGGCCATAAAACAATACTATCGCATACACTCTTCGGTGGCCGCATAGTCTAAGGCGTCACTCTCGCAAGATACTAGAATGCCGATGACGAGGAGATTGGGCTTAGAATCAAAGTCAGATGTACCGAGGGTGTCTATTCCTAAATGTGTTTTCCACTCTTCCTCCACGCCAATGCACTCTCCCTCCACACAAATGTGAGTACACTTCCTTCAAATACAACCTTCCTCATCCCTAGCACACTTGCGTAATCAGTACTTATACGTGAAACCTGAATGGGTAGTAAGACGTGGTGCTTAAACAAAATCAACAATAATATACTTTATGCTCGTATATCAACTAACAATTGTAATTTCAACCTATTTTTACTATCGTCAGCAATTTAAAATTTAATTTGCTACAAGTGTCAGCGTAATGCTGACTACGAATCATCGGCGGCTGTGTTTCTGGTAGTTATCAGGCAGCCAACAACCAGTCATGACCATCACAAATTGCCTTAAATTGTGAGAGTAAAACTATAAACTACACTGAAACTGAGATTAATCCTGAATTACTCGGTGGGAAAGCATTTCCAAGTAGACCAAAAGTCACGGATTTGATTCTTGTGTTCTTTTGTCATTTTTCTACTAATTTTTTTACCCGCCTCGGTGGCGAAGTTGGCTAACGCGCTAGTCGTGTTGAGCTAGACCGCCGAGGACGGAGAGATCGAGGTTCGAATCTCGGTCGGGTGAACTGAGGGTGATTTTTCCTAAATGATTTTCCACTCTCCCTCCCCGCAAGTGCGGGCTCACTTCCTCTAAGCTCAACCATCCCATACCTATTTCATTAGTTTAATTAGTACTTAAACGTATAACCCGAACTGGTAGTAAGACGCGGTGTTAAATATTTAAATTTACTTTACTATATATTATTGATAAATTGTTCAACTTAAGAGCACCCATCCTCATTTAGTTAAATTTATAAGCTAGAGGGTCGGGTTCAAACCTCGGTCCGGCACAGATTTATCTGAGCCAACCCGTCCTTCACCTTGACAAGATGTGGTATTAATCACACTTGTGATTGAGAATGCAGGCCTCCACCGTGGTCGGATTCACGTCAAACTGTAGGTCCTCCATTTCATCTCACAATCACCCTACCATTGCACATTAGCGTAAGTGCGTATAAACCAAACGGGTAGTAAGACGCGGTGCTAATAATAATAATATAAGCTAGAGGTGAGTTATTAATATGTAGTGTAAATGTATTGACGTTTGCTTGGAGGGAGAGTGGAAAACCCTAAATATTAAATTGGCGTGTCTACCTATTAAGACTTAGTAAAAGTGAATATAACAAATTTTTACTTTTATTTTATCATTTGATATAGTAGCTTAGAAGATACATACTTGATGGAATAGGTGTGAAGAAATATAATTTTGAGGGAAATGTACCCGAATATGCGTGAGAGAAGAGTGGTAAACCTTCTCAGTATAACCGACTGAGACTCCTAGCACGACTTACCCGTCATTAAAAATCCAGTCCAACACGAGAGTGACAACTTATACGGGTTGTTAAAAAAAATTAAAACGGGTTGTTAAAAAAATTTAAACAATAGGTTTTTGTAATATATTAAAATTAAAGCTGTATTTAGAGGAAGTATTTCTGAATTTGTGGGAGAGAGAGAGTGGAGAACCATTTAGATAAAACCACCCTCAGTACATCCGACCGGGAATCCAACCCTGATATTCCCGTCATCAGCATATATCTATTTTTTTTGTGCATAGATCTTAAATATAGCCCTTAATTTTAATATTTCCTAAAATTCTTGTGTCTTCACCAATATAAGTTAATAAAAAATTAGAAACTAAATAAAATATACATTTTTATATTAAATATTTTATTTTATTATAACATTAGAGATTATGACCGATCAAGATAATTTGGTATCACACTCAAATATTGTTTCGAAAGTTACTGATACAGTTGTGAGTTTGGAATATCATAGATCGACCTTTAACAACGTTATAGATTCCTTTCATGATCGATTGAAATTGTTAGTGAGATCAACTGGTTTGATTGCAATCCACCAGTTGCTGACCCAAACCTTAGACCAGAGGTCCCCAACCTTTTAGTACCTTAAAGCACATTCAAAACTAACGGTAGTAAGACGGGCACCAATTACTTTTTCAAGGCAAATTTATAGCAGAACATAATTCATAATGCAAATAACACACACACAAAAATACATATTATTAAAAAGAATTGTGAGTTTAAAATCTAAAAATTATTTTTTAAATTCGTATATAAAATAATGGTACACACTTAAAGTTAATCCAAAACGATTTAAGCAATAGAAACAATTTTTACCAAACCAAAAGTCAATGTCAATAAATAAAAATATACTCCTTTATTTACGGTTTTAACAAGATCAAAATAAAGACACAAAGAAATATTAACTACTAACCACCATTTTGGTGCTTAGGTACTTTAATATATTATATAATATATATATATATATATATATATTTATTCTGTGTTTATTCAGGCAACAAAGCTTGGTAGACTCATGTCAAGATATTTACAAAGGAAATAGGAAGTATTAGCATGGTATTAGTGAGTGTGGGGAGAATGATGAAAGGGGGGCAGGTCTTTAAGATTATGAAAAAGCAAAACCATTCATCCTGAAACTATTAGAATGGTAGTTCCAAGTAAAAGTACACTTTGTAAATGAGCCGGAAAAGAAAAGGAATGAGAGGGGGGGATTGGAAAGAGGGGGGCTTTCAATCACTAACTTCTTGAGAACAGCATTACCTGGAGATAAGCACAAACTTGATTTTTGTCGGAAAAATGACAGATTAAAATTATTAGTCAAAAACTTTTCAGCTGTGGTCAAAGAGTGGCGGGCAGACGCAAAAAGCTCGGTGGGCGCCATGGCACCCGCGGGCATAGACCATTCAGCACCTGAAGGGGGTTAATTTCAATATGGGTTTTTATAAATCCTTAGATGGTGACAATAATTAATTTTCTTAGATACGGCTCTTTCGTTTTTTTTTTTTTTTTTTTTTTTTTCAATTTCCAATGTTGCCCTTATGATCAATCCAGTTTGACACCTCTGCTATAGAATTTATTGAAACAGAATAATATATAATAGCTGAAACAAATAATCCTTTTTTTATTTGGAAACAGATAAAAAAAACTCTTTCACCAGCGTAAAAACTCGGTGGAAAGCTTCCACCTAATCTCTACAATGGTAAGGGACAGTGTCTTTGATGTCTCAGTGTTAGAAGATCGTCTTCCTTCGACTAGGAGGCTGAACCTGCAAAGAATGAAAGAGGGCTCCAAAGATTAGACAGAGACTCAGGGTCGTTGGTGGGGCAAGCGAGACATGTACAGAAGAGTAAGAGAGAGTAAAGAGCTAGCAACAGTTGGAAGTTAATTGAGGGCAAACGGCATGAACCAGAGCCTTGCCTGGTTAGGGTGGAGAAGCAGTTGGCATCAATTGACACACCCAGCCCGACTTGCTGCTTCAAGCTCATCATCAATACTACTAGCTGGCCCTCTCCTCACTTCCCAAACGTATACCACACGCTTTTTACAACATTTTCTCACACCATCCATTCATTCACACACACAAAAAAAAAATCATTAATGCTTTATTTAATTAACGTAGTAACCCATTTAGTTAAGGAAGTCTCAAAATCAAATTAGTCGAAGGGTCAGATTCACAAACTCGGGGCGTGCTGCGGACCACAGCCTGTAGAAATATTTTTCCTTAAAGATATTTTATACTTTTATTTTAGCAGTGCGTCTTACTACCCAACTGGAAAATGCATATTTTAGTCATGCTAGTAGGTAAAGAAATGTAACCACAATTTGAGCAAAGGGAATGTGGGAAAACATTTAGGAAAAAATACCTTCTGTGCATCTGGATGGGATTTGGGCCCTGACCTTCCCTACAATGGCAAACTAGTCCATAAGAGCCCAACGTTAAATCCACATGTCCACCGATGCATGTCTATACTAGCTACTTGATGTTATGTTTTTAAAATATTTACAAACTTATATTCCCCCAGATGTTTATGTAGGTTTGGTAAATATTCGAAGCAGTATATATTAAATAATGGATATAATACTTCCCACAATCGAGTATTTAAATAGAAAAAAAATATAGCACAGTTTGAAATAGTTATAAGTGTTTATATTAGTCAAAATTGTGTACACACTAAGATTAAACTTTTAGTTTTTGTGTGAGTATATGACTGCAAACCAGATATAAAAGTATTTCAGACAAGAAGGCTGGCCAGATATGTCTCGCGGGCCGTGAGTTTGGGAACCCGGGTCTAAGGCGTCACTCTCGCAATATACTGGACTGTCGATGACTGGGAGATCGGGGCTCGAATCCCAGTCAGATGTACTAAGGTTGGCTTTTCCTAATAGATTTTCCACTATCCCTCCACTAAAATTCGGGTATATTTCCCGTAATATACCTGGGGCGGACCAACTAGCAGGTTAGGTATAGGAAATAAGGACAAATAGGACTTTTAGCTTTTTAGGTGCTTATTCTAAATGTATTATTGTATTTAAAAAAAAGAACATAGTTAAAAGATGTAATGTTAATTCAAGATGTAGATCTAGGTCCTGAGCTACATGCTAGGAATTTTTGCCTGGATGGTTTCTGACCCCTCCTCGTTAGGGAAATTTACTAGTATTGGTGGTACGTGGAAAAAATGGCCAGACGGTCAAGTTTTTTTTTTTTTTTGCCTGTGATGGAGAGGATGGATGTTAAAATATCGCTCGGGTATATTGAGCGTGAATTTTTATAAAATATTATACAATCTTCCTCAACGCCAATGCGTAAAACTTACCTTCCTCAAACGTACTCCAATAGTATAATTGAATGCATATATTTACGAGCGGTTCGGGAGTTGCAATGGAAAACAAATCAATAAAAATTACATCAACATCAGCCTTGCTCACAACAAACTAACCGGATATGAAATCATTTCTTTTAAATCAGGTTTATTACCAGTCAATACCCTCTGAATTTAATTATAAAAGTAGGTAAAGTAAAATTTAGAAAAAATGTACACGCACTCACGTGAAGAGAGCGAGGGTAACCATTTATTTAAAAAGAACTCTGTGCACCCAAACCAGATTCTACACTCAGCCTCCCAATCATCGGCAAACTAGAATGAAACTAAGTTTAAGTCTACGTGCTACCGATACGGCTTTTGAACTTTTTTTATCACCCTGTCGATCTACTTGTTAAAGCTATAATAATTATATGATAATTTAATATAGTGAGGTAGGGATGAGGACGGAGTTATTTTGGAGGTAATTTACCCTCATTTGCATGGACGGTGAGTGGGTAACTATTTAGGAAAAACCACCCTTAGTAGACTCAACCAGGATTCGAGCCCCGATCTCCCCTCCCCGTCATCAGCAGGCCAGTCTAACACGAGAGTGACGCCTTAGACCTTTGAACTTGAACTTATTTGAACAAACTATTAAGGTGTGAGTGTAGGGAGCACGAGTTTAAGGCATTGTTTTTGCCGTTTGCATTGAAAAACTTTTTTGTTCAATATAAATCAAATATTGCTTCAGTAGAAACAGAGAGTTTAATTTTCTTCATAAGGTAATATCAACACCTGTTGAACATCTGTCCTTAGAATTATATGACAAACTCAGTAACTGTGAATGACACTAGTAATAGTTGGGTAACAACCATTTGTTGCTTATACATTCATTATCTTTCATATATTCACTCGTATATGTACATATTAATATGCACTAGTGTCAATATATTACTGTATTAACTCCTATACACAAAAACATTGTCAATATGTATCTCAACTCTAGCCTTTATGTACATAACTTATTAGTCTTGGCAGTGCAAAAATACACTATACTGATACCTGGCAGAACACAAAATAAACTATACTGACACCTGGCAGCGCACATAGTAGACTATACTGACACCTCGAAGTTATAAATATAAACTATAGCCTACTGACTTATAGCAGTGCACCAAATAAACTATACTGACACCTGGAAGTGCACCAAATAAGCTATAAGTACTGGCACCTGACAGCGCACAAAATAAATTATACTAACACTTGGCCGCGCACAAGTTAAATGACATTAAGAATGACATAATTACACCTGATAAATAAATATCTTGCCAGCTGCTTTCACACCAATGATTTTACTCTGGCATCTAATGACGATCTAAAATATAACATATGTGGGCATTTGAATGATGACCAATCACAGCCTCTTCTTTGTATCATAATTGATTTAAGATACATAAAATATATTGACAGCTAACAAAACAATTACTAAATTGTATCGTATGTCTCTGATGTATATACATATATATATGTAATTGCTGTGGTGGCTGACCACATATTCAATAAGTAATATTCGTGCCAACTGGCACGTTGACCATACTCCTTAAAATATAATGATCTGTGTCGTTTTTTGAAACTACTTCACTGTTATGTCTAAGTTTACACTCCTTTGCGTCTTACATATACAACCATCATTTGTCATGTCAATAAGAAAGAGCTGATAGAACACTATGAGATTTTTATTTCAAGGTAGAGAGAAAATTTCTTTGCTTATTCTCAAATATCTTACAATTATCTGTCGTGAATCTATCAAAATATTATTGTATTTGTTAGAGGAAGGCTAAATCTAGAGTTTTTTTTTTTTTTAGCTAAGCATAGTTTCATATCTCCACAAATATGCTTAAAAGTTGTTGAAAATGAGCTAATCTCACATTTTCGCACATTTTATTTCTATAAATTAAAACCCAAGCTGTAGTGTTAATAAGAAAAAAGAGCCGTGTTAGAATCTTTTGACTTTATTTTGGCGTGGATCATATTTTGAAATAACACATCGTAGAATTAAATATTGCGTTAGAGCCGAACGTCTGCGTGGAAATTACCGAAGAGGCCCTCTTAACAAATGATCCAGAGAAAAACGACAAAAATATAAGTTAAGGCGAATCATTAAACTTTTAATGAGTTACTATGTTTGCTGGCAGAAGCACGTTCGCCAATTATGTTAGTTTTAACTTTTTTAATACCAATCAGAAAATATTATATTTTCATTTACATTTGATTAGTAGGTCTAAGGCCTATATATTTTAAAATTGCAAAGATGTATTCAAATATATTACTTATTTCTGATATCTTAATTCATCATTTTATCAAAACAAAGACATATCTTTGAAGTATTATTTCTATTGTGTTTAATTTTTTTCTATGAATGTATGATGAGAGTAATAAGAACTATTAATAATAATGGTTATGATTATAAATATATATTTATAATTAGTAATAATGTTTGTGATTATAAATATATTTTTTTTTCTGGCATGAAAAATATTATTGTGTTATTAAAGTTGCATACAGCTTAGAATGTTTCTTTTAAATGGCTACAGTGAGGTTAAGACAATCTGAATCCGTCCATTCATTACGATAATAGCCTAGCAACCTATTCGCGTGATTAACGCACCTAGTTCTATGTCTAGGAGACCCCAAATGGGTGCAATGAGTAGAATCGATAAAGTCTTTTTTTTTATTCTCTTTAAATGCAATTCCTGGAACAACTCGTAATCTGGTTCTCTTAATTATACACCAAGGTCTTGCTAATCCGATCCAACACTACCAACCTAGCACATTCTACTTCAATATGATCCTTTTTCAAAGTTCTTGGCTACCTCCGAGAGGTTATGAGGTCCCAAATCTCATGTTACATAGAGACCTACAGTTTGTTACTCATCGTTGCACGGATACCTTGAAGTATAAAGTGGTGAAAGCTTAAGGTGGGGATGTAGGAAATGCAGTTTTTGTAGCAAAACTTTTTTTTTTTCAAAATAAATAGAATATTGCTTCAGTACTAACATAGAGTCATAGGGTTTAATTTACTTCACATGGTGATATAAACAGTTATAAAATATTTGTCATGATCATAGTGGCATTAGATTACAAACATTTTAAATTCCAGGACACACTTGACAGGTATTCAAGAACTGTTGATACCACCATGGGAAGAAAATTAAACCATTTGTTTCTACTGAAGTAATATTTGTTTATATTGGCTAAAATAATGTTTTGCTTATAAAAACTCCAAACCAAATTACCTTTTCTCTCGTCCACTAGATCCCACCTTTAATCGTATACTTTAGAAATTATATATATATAATTGTTAGAGATAAGGTTATATTAGAAATCTTCAGGTAATGAAGAATTTTAAATATGAAAAAAACCTTAAAAAATGAAATACAAATTTGGATTTCACGGCGTTTTACTGACTTCCCAGAACGTTTGAAATAACGGTGAATAATGTTAATTTTTAATTGTTCATTTTCGGAGGACGTAGTAATCCAAACCTCCCCTAATTTTATTCCCTCCAACCTCACTCATGGTCACAACGCTGTTTTCTCTTTATCTTACCGCGACAACCGTCCTACTAGTATTCAAGTGTCTTTAAGTAAAATTATTGTGCAACGTTGTCAAAACAAAAGAAAACATAGCTCGTTAAGCCTAAAACCAAAATGTGTAATTTTAAATATATTTGAGAAAGTCGAGACACATAAAACTAGGAAATTCTAACAGTTTTGATATAAAGACAAATGTGGCAAAGATACAGGAATGTGTTTCAGAGCCAAATTGATATATAAAGAGATTAAGAATCAATTTATAAATAATAATATATAAATACTTTATCAAATAATGTGGTCTTTTTTTTTTAATCCCTTGATAATCCGAACAATTTGACAAACCGAACGTCCTTGACAATTTCAGGTTCGGATTAGCAGGACCGTGCTGTATTTGTTTGATTAAAGACAGGCCAACACAATTAAACTAAAGCGCAGAGATGGCTCAAGGTAGAAGTGGACGAAATATCAATATATCGTTAAAAACCGGTTAAATATTTATATCGATATACTGAGATTATAATTTTGAATGTGCCAATGTGTTGTCCTCCACGGTGACCCGCCTCGGTGGCGTAGTTGGCTAACGCTCTAGTCGTGTTGAGCTCGACCGCCGAGGACGGGGAGATCAAGGTTCGAATCTCGGTCGGGTGAACTGGGGGCGGTTTTTCCTAAATGGTTTTCCACTCTCCGTCCACGCAAATGCGGGTTCACTTCCTCTAAATTCAACTCTCCCAATTCCTAATCCATTAGCGTAATTAGTACTTAAGCTTATAGCCCGAACGGGTAGTAAGACGCGGTGCTAAATATTATTATTATTATATTATCCTCCACGGTGTCTCGTCACCCACTTCGGTAACCGTATGATGTAAGGCGTTACTTTCGCAATATACTAGACTGCCGATGATTGGGGGGGATTATGGTTCGATCCCAGTCAGGTGTGCCAAGGGTGATTTTCCTAAATGCTTTCCACCTCTCTCTCCACGACAATGTAGATGCACTTGCTCTAAATTCAATCGTCCTAATTCCTAACCAATTAGCGTATTGCCTGAATGGATAGTAAGACGTAGTGTTAAAACAAAGTATATCGTCTTCAACAGTATATTTTCTACCGCGATATAATGAGTGACGATTCAACGTGGTGGACGATACATCGTGTACCATGGTTCATCGTCCTTATGATATTAATAATATTTAGCACCGCGTCTTACTACCCGTTCAGGTTATACGCTTAAGTACTAATTACGCTAATGGATTAGGAATTGGGAGGGTTTTTAATTTAGAGGAAGTGAACCCGCATTTGCGTGGAGGGAGAGTGGAAAACCATTTAGGAAAAAACCACCCCCAGTTCACCCGACCGAGATTCGAACCTCGATCTCCCCGTCCTCGGTGGTCGAGCTCAACCAACACGACTAGCGCGTTAGCCAACAACGCCACCGAGGCGGGTCTTATGATATTGATATCGTATATTATGATACGTTGACTATTAAGATACTTAGTCTATTATTATATATCTTTACTACTATAATATATATATATATATATATGTTTGAAGCTGATCCTGATCTATAAAAGTTGTGATATGGTATCTTATGGACCCTCTCAAATTCCTTGTTTTAGATTACTGCAAGTAAGAAATTAAAGTCAAATAGTCAATATGATTACTTTCAGCACCGCGTTATACTACCCGTTCGGGTTATACGCACTTACGCTAATGTGTAATGGCAGGGTGATTGTGAGAGTAAATGGAGGACCTACAGTTTAACGTGGAATCCGAACCACGGTAGAGGCCTGGCATTCCATACATTCACAAGTTGTGATTAATACACGCTTAAATAGTCAAGAATCATTAACTATAAAATAATAAGGTCAACTAAGAACTGGACCACAGCAATTGATACTTCATTTCCTCAATTCTAAGTATAAATAGATTGCTAAAAATGCAAAAAATAGCTCGACGATTCATCGTCATAATAGTGATGTATAGTTCCACTAGGTGATACACCGCCCCACTAGGCGATACATCGTCTCTCTGGGCGAAACATCGTCCCACTAGGTGATATACCGTCCCACTAGGCGATATATCGTCCCCCTCGACGACCCATCGCCCCACTAGGTAATGCACTGTCCCACTAGGTGATACACCGTCCCATTAGGCGATACACCGTTCCACTAGGCGATACATCATCACACTAGGCGATATATCGTCCCACTAGGCGATACATTGTACTACTGTCTACCAATAATTGATTGCTGATGCAGATTACAAACATGATTTAGTTAATGATTGATGGCAAGTTTTCTATACCTTTGACTAGTTTAGATAAATACTTTTATTTACACTTTCAATTATTCCAAAATATTGTTAATAAATTCAAACTAATAACAATAGAAGGTTGTCAAACACATTATTGAGTTGTAACTTGTCAGAGTTATCAGGTTTTATCTCTGTTGAAATTACTCCACCATTGTTAGATCTTTAATTGCTAAGTAGAATATCGAATTGAGTTAAAACTATTTTCTGACATCCTTGATGTATCGCCACTTACTCCATTTCTTATGAAAGAGCACTTGGTTCAGACGCAGGAGCAACTCCCTTCTTATATATCAAACACCACATATGTACTGTTCAAATATAATTATACTGACATTAGGCCTTTGACACAGAAGAATTAAATAATCCCGTATTTTGAGATTGGGGCAAATAATATTGTCAATGGTTTTGTTTGTTTTCTACAACTATGGCAAACAATTCACAATAAGAAAGTCGTGCCTAGTCTAGGACAGGTATTTTAAATATCTTTAAGGACAAATGATGCACTCAGAAATTTTCTTTTGGAGGGACATACAATGTATTGAAGCTACTATGCTTGTACCATGATCAGATTGGGAATTTTAGAAATAGTTTTGATATGCGTAGCAGGATAACGTTTGATTAAAAGTAGTCTTAGTCTTAAAAATTAGTTCATGCATTCGACATATTTTGAGTGTTTTTCATTTAATATTTTAACGAATACGTTTTAATCATCTATTAATATTATAATCGATTGAAGGAGAAGATTGATTAAAATTTTTATAAAATCCATTTCTTGCTCACAACAATAATAAATTAACCAATTCACTATAAGGCATAATTATTTGTGTTATAATTAATCAATACATCCATATAAAAACTATATTAAGGCTCAACAAATAGCGGGTGCTATACAATCATCCAGTTTTGTCTTTTTTTATTAAATTAAATCATTCTTATCTCATGTTTTTATTTAATTTTGGTTATTGCTATTTTGAGAATATAAACTTCACAGTGATTTCTTCACTCAAATGTTTATTCCACGCAGCAAATTCTATACACCAATTGCATTGTTCATAGGTCATGATTTTTGACAAAATAATTCCCTCCTACCCCCCCAACCCACTCCCCGCTAAACATAACCCTTACAACTTAAGAAATTATATCAAGAAGCAGATGATATATTGTGATCTCAAAATCCATTAGTCACTCAGCACTACTCGATGGTTGCAATCAAGGTTTAATATGTACTGTAGGCCTACTAGTAAACGGTTTCCTAACAGTCAGTATCAAAATTACCCGCGTCGGTAGTAATATGGTATGAGTGGCGTTGGTTACTTTACTTTACATCCATTTCTGTTTCCAGTCAATAGAGCTCGGTCACTTTTTTTTTTATTAAAGTCATGTATTTTCCGCTACCGTATTGCTAGGCCTGTCGTAGCTTCATATGCCTTATAAACTAATTTAAGAGCAGAACAGGCACAACATCCAGTCGCCAGTCGTTAATCTATCACTTTGAAAGGGTAGACACATATTTCACCAATTTTAAATGTTTCAGTCATGCGGGGAATCGAACCCAGGACCCTTAGATCAGTATACAGACACACTACCGACTGAGCTAAGTTATCGAATTTTCAGGTGTTGGTCTCAAACTCAAATTAGTCCAAGTGGCAGATTCTCAATCTCGGGGCTCTTTGCGGGCCACAACCTATAAAAACATGTTTGCATAAATTTATTCTATACTTTAGTTTTTTTTTCACTGCGTCTGGACTAAGCACATTTTAATCACGCTAGTTCTTTATGGGTGCGAAACGTGGTTACTAAATGATGAGTTACATACCCTGTACTCATCACAAGACATTGTTAGGATAAGAAAGTCTCGTAGATTATGGTGGGCAGGACATGCAGCACCAATGGGGGATTCTAGAACCAGGTTCAGAGTATTGAATGACAAACTCAATGGGAAGAGACCATTGGGAAGACCTTGACGCAGCTGGGAGAGTAACATTAGAATTGACCTGAAAGCGATAGGGTGTAATGGGGTGGACTGGATATAACCAGCTCAAAAAAGGAATAGGGAGCGTAGGCCTACTTTTGTAAGTGCAACAATTAACTTTCGAGCTCCTAATGCCATAAAGTAAGTAAATTGTTAAGGGATGAGGAGATGTAACTGCATTTGAGTTAAGGGAATGTGGAAAACATCTAGGAAAAAACTCCCTCTGTTAATCCGGATGGAATTCGAACCCTGACCACCCTTACACTGGCAAACTATACCATTAGAGCTTGGCATTTTTTAAATCGACTGCCCACTAATGCACGTCTATAGTAGCTATTTGATTCAATGTAGTTAAAATCATTAATGTATATTTGAATATATAAAAAAATATATAATGTATATGTGTGATAGCGAGATACTCGAGGCAGTATTTATTAAATTATGTAGATAACAATTCTCACAATCAAATATTTAAAGTGATAATTAAATATATCACAGTTTGAAATAGTTCTAAAGGTTATTTTGCAATTCAAAATTATGTACAGTACATACTAAAGTTAAAATATTATTTCTTGTGTGCGTGTATGACTGCAGTTCTGATAGTAGTATAAAATTATTGCAGACATGTGGGCCAGCCTAAAATCTCGCAGGCGATATGTGGCCCATTGGCTTAGTTGGTAAACCATGATTTAAGTCATTACGCTCTTGAAAGATATGTTTGCCGATGTCGGGAAAATTGTGGCTTGAACGATCGCTAGATGCATCAATTTTTTTTATTTAAATGGTTTTCACTCTCCACGTAAATGTAGATAAACTTTTTCTAAATTCAACCTTTCTCATCTCTAGAACGTTAGCGTAATTAGTTAATATGAAGTTTATAACCCGAACGGGTAGTAAGACGTGGTGCTAAATATTAATTAATTAATTAGTTAATCTCGGTCGGGTGAAATGGGGGTGGTTTTTCCTAAATGGTTTTCCACTCTCCCTCCACGCAAATGCGGATTAACTTCCTCTAAATTCAACCCTCCCAATTCCTAATCCATTAGAGTAATTAGTACTTAAGCGTATAACCCGAACGGGTAGTAAGACGCGGTGCTAAATGAATGTAATTAGTTAATATGCGTACAACCCAAAAAGATAACGAGAGAGTGACATGAATAAACATATCAAATAGTGCATTATTGTGTGTGTTGTTGGTTAAATGGGTATTCATTGGAGGGAAAAGTTTACTAGTATAGTCATGTCATGCTTTTCTGGACCTCAAAACAACCCATGAGCTGCCCCTGATAAACGTAAGTTATTGATAGATTAATATAGTTAAAAATAAAAAACTATAAAAACGCATGTTTGCAAAATTAACACGTAATAACAATGTTATATAAAGTCTCCCATTTTTATAATGAAATAAGCCATATAATAAAATCTAATAATCCAAAGTTTAGCTGATCCTCACTGTTGTTTTATGTTTAAGAATCTCGATTTGCATTAAAATGGACTTTACAGTCACTATTTGCCATGGTTCTTCCGCTAATCGTTGTTGTGACCAACCTTGTGTCTTACTAGATTTTTATTTGATTTGCTAGAGCACTAAGATGCCTTTAAGATGTTCAGATACCCCGCGTTATTTACTAAAGGATTTCTTATTTTAAATTTAGCTCGTGGATATATGGAGGCACATGTCGTCGCATGTCTCCAGTGCAATAAAATTCTTACATTTTAAGTTTGTAATTTTTTGAAATATGAATAAAAATGTGAAATTAACCCATTTTCAAAGACGTTATATGGGATTTATCACAGTTCTAAGAATAATGTACACTACCTTTAGTTAACGCTGAAAGGTAGAAAGCCTAACCGGCATGGTTCCACTATGGGACAGGCCGTAGTGTAGTCCATCAAGGTAAGACAACTACCCTTCAGGGTAAGAAATATAGATCTAACCTTCCTCAACTTTTTTGTAGTCAATGAAGATTGAATTTAGATTAAAGTAATCAATTTGTTGCTTTGCAATATGGTGCCACCTCAAGGAGTCAAAAAGTATACTGTACATATAATAGTAAACAAACTTAAAAATGCAATATAACAAAATCAAGGAACAATTATTTTGGTAAACAGGAGTATAAATAGAGGTGGTGATTATCATTAATGATATATTAATATTTGAATAGCAATTATAAATAAAAAATAAATTACCAGTACGGATAGCTATGATGGCATTTAAATTGTGAAATATAAGGTTATGGAAGAGATTAATATATAAATATTAACAATCTAATTAATTATATACATTTTAATTTTATTGATTGTCAACAAAATTGGTAAAATTAAATTAATAAATTGATCACGTGCAATAAAAATTTATATTACACTTATGGTAAGCTATGTAGTTGAATGTGAATATTTATGTATAAGATGTATAACATTTTTGAGGGTAGTAGATCCTTTAAAGAAATGATTTTCTAAAATACATCTTTCCTATCCGTTATTTTAAGCCCTTCTCCTTAGGTCATAGGTTGAGGAAATTAACAGCCAAATAAACGTCAATGATTAGTTTCGATGGCAAAGCATCATCATCAGGTCCAAAGAAAACCAATATATAAATTATTATTATTATTATTATTATTATTATTAGCACCGCGTCTTACTACCCGTTCGGGTTATACGCACTTACGCTAATGTGTAATGGTAGGGTGATTGTGAGATGAAATGGAGGACCTACAGTTTAACGTGGAATCCGAACCACGGTGGAGGCCTGGCATTCCTCACATTCAAATATATAAATTAAGTAAGTAAAAAATTAAATGTAAAAACATATATCATAATTAAAATAGTAAGACGAAATAGATGAGATATTAGAAAGAGTTGAGAGATAATTATGTTAAATAAAAATAACCCTGAGCACGAGACGATCCCTGGATAACCCAGTGGTAGAGCATTGGTGCGTTAAGCTAAAGGTCCCAGGTTCAATTCCCGTGTCAAAGTGTCAATTTCTATTTTTTTTGGATATGACTCATTTACGGCTGATATCCGTAATTATAGTAGTTCATCCCTAAAGCTTCACCTTTCATTTATACTTAATTGTATAGCGTTGCTTTCTTACATCTATCATTATAAAATGTAAAAGTTATAACACTTCGGTTATATGACATCTAATCTACCAAGCTCATAATTTACCTTAATTTAAAAAAAAGATGTGGCTGATTGAATAACTTGCATTTATACGGTGTGAATTGAGTAGAAAAGTCTAGAACAAGTATTGAAAGATATGATGACAAATAAAATTAAGAGAGAACTGTGAGAAGCTAAAGGGTGGCGTTAGTGTCACGAAGTAGGTGAATAATTTAATAATATGGAAAGATGAATGTTGGAAATTTTAGTTAGATATAAGATGAAATTTAAATTATGTACTAAAGGAAATGAAAGAAAAAAAAATTTGGACAATAAGGAAAGTGAGGAGACGTAAAAAGGTTCCAATCTTCTTGACTTTGGCCTGATCAGGTCCTATCTAAGATGAAAGGAGGGCAGTATATTGGGAATAAAGGTTATTTTTTTAGTTTGACGTGTTGAGGTAATTTACTTATTGTATTGATGAGGGAATGATTTTCAAAGTTGTTTTGTTCATTTAGAATGTGATTGTTATATTGAGAATGGCTGTTTGAATATGTAAGCTCTCAGCAATGTTTATTTTAATAAATTTAGAAGAGAAAAGTAGTAATCTCATGCTATTAGTGATGGGCGTCGGTTGATGGCCATAATATTTTAAATGTTCAGCGAATATGTAATTAAATTTATTGTGTTTGAAGTGACTTATATGTTCAGACTAACGAGTGAAAGGGAAATAGTGGTTATCCTATTGTGTACAGCACTACAATCACAATTGAATTTGTAGATACTGCTTTATTAATTTTTGGAATTATCGTTAAATATGTTGAAATGTTTTTTGATTGTCTTATTTGTTCCGAATAAGATTCTAATATTATGTTTTTTATCTATATTTGTCATTCATTTGTTTTATTTGGCTGGGTATTTAAATTGAATCCACTTAGGTTGGTTAGGGTTTTCAAAAGAATTTATGAGAGGAGATGGTCATCTGAGATATTTGTTTTTGGAGAATTGTGTATGTTATATACATAAGATATCGCATTTGCTTGCTTATCTTCAAATCAATTTTGAATGTCTTCAATGAAAGTGGGATGGAGATTAGTCCATAAACGAGGATGTTGAAGGTTGACAGTTTATAGGATAAAGGATGGTTAGAATCATTTGGCATGACAGCGATTTTCTGGGTGGGCTTGCTTTAAAATTTTAATTCATATTTGTAATGTGTATTTTTTATAATTTGTAAGTCCAGGTAGTCTATGTTATTGTTTTGCTCTTAATTACTAGTGAATTTTAGTTTGGGATATAGCCTATATTATTTAAAATATCGTTGTTGTTTGGGAAATAATTGCATGAGTTTGGTCAAGAATGTAGTCAACATATCTACAATAAAATTGGATGTTTAAATATTTGTTGAGCTGATCGATAATTTTAGAGTAATGGTTTCGCATAAAAATTTCAGACACTAGACATGGAATAGGGGAACCCATTGGAATGCCTTCTTTTTGGGAGTAGATTTTATTGTTAATTTGAAACTAATGTTTATTTGAGACAGTTTCAAGTAAATTGGTAATTTCTTCAACGTATTCATTGGAGAAATGTAGTTTCGGCAATAGTGATGGTTTAATTTATGGGGACACTTAGATTTTGAATTAAGAAATACAGTTTTAATTTTTTCTTGAGATCAAATAAACTTTTAATTTTGTATGATTTAAGAAGCTGTAAGTAATTTTGAAAGTTTTTGGCAATTTTCATAGCTATTTTATAAGCTGGTGTATTTTGATAGTTTATTAGTGGTCCTATTGGAATAATTTATTTGTGAATTTTAGTTTGAAATTTAAAAATGGGTGCTTTAGGATTCACTTTGAGAAGTTTTAAGTCTTTAGAATCAATTATCTTAGGTGTTTGTTTTAATATTCTTGTTTATTGTTTTATTGATATTTTGTTGTTGGATCCGTTTTTGTTCTATGATATTGTTATTTTGTGTGAAATCTAGAGTTTTTTTATTTATAGTCTTAATGATTAAAATGGTTATAGTATTTATTATCTTTGTCAGCTTTGACATTCATTATGTTATTTTCCTGGATTTGAATGTTGAGTTCTATATGATTTAAAGCTTTTTGCTATGATTGGTTTTATTTGTATATTTGTGAATGATTTTTTTTTATGTTTGTTGGATAGTAGGGGCCAGTTTCATAGTCAGACTTAGTGCGTCTCAAATGTGCGCTTCATTAAATACATAGCAACACCTACCTAAACTCATGTGTAACGGGCCAGTTTCGCTTTTTAAACTGGCCCATTCCATTCTGGTCTAGGTATGTGTTGTCTTGTATTTAGTATAGCACCGCACTTGAGGCGCACTAAGTCTAACTATGAAACTGGTCCTTACTGTATTATCATGCACTTGTTTTAATGAAAATATTTCATTTCGAGGAAGAGTTAGTTTTTAAGAAACCTTTTTACCTAATCGTTAGTCAATTTAAACATTATTAACGTCCGACACCTTAGCTCATTCTGAAGAGTGTCTGTCTACTAAGATGAGGGTCTCGGGTTCTATTCCTGGCATGGCCGAAAAATGTATCATTGGTAAAATGTGGATATACTCTCTCACAGTGCTGAATTAACGGCCGGACTTGGGGTGCTTTGTCTGTTATAGATTTAAGCAGGGTTAGAAGTAATGTACTGATATAGTCAGCCTGTTCAGAAAGTACACGTTAAGTACCTCAAATAAATAAAAAGCCTTATTGACTTTATTCTTAAAGTAAAATATTTTATAAGATAAATCTTTATGGCCGAGGATACAAATAGCTGAAATTACTTTTGGTACTGAATTATATATAATAAAAATAAATCAATATTGGGTTCTTAACCCCTGTTCGTAAATCATATAAACTTTGTCTCACTGTTGGTTATATGAGGATAAGCTTAGAAAACATAAATGGAAGCTGCTAGTTATTTTCTAAGATATCTCAAAGAGGCAGAACATACGTCAACTATATTTGAAGATTTATTCTCTTTCAATGAAAAGTGATTTAATTCATGAAATAAAAACTTTTTTATGAAGCATAATGTCTTACTACACGTTCGGGCTAAACGCCTATGTACTAATTATGCTAATGAGCTAGAGACAAGAAAGGTTTAATCCAAAGGAAGTGTGCCCACATTTGCGTTGAGAGAGAGTAGGAAACTTTTTAGTAAAAAACCCCCTTAGCACACCCAACAGGGATTAAAATCCGATCTTCCGTCATCGACAGTATAGTCTACTGCAAGAGCGACGCCTCAGTGCATTTGGTCACCAAAGCGGGTGAAATTTAGGACTAATATATTAGCGGAGTTAGATTTTAAAATAGAAATCTCTGGTTGGTAGTTTTTAGAGAGTTATAAAGTGGTGTATTGGAACTATGGAATTGTTAATTCTAATCTTTTATTTCACTTCTGAAACATTTAAATAAATATATCCTAGCCGTAAAATTATGTCTTATATTGGATTTTACAATCTTGTTTTTTGGTTAGAATTAGATATTAAATTTTGTAAGCCTAAATGGTGCTAAACGTATGTTGGCTACTCTTATAAAATGGGCTGTACCCTTCGTTTACCCTCTAAAGTATCAAGCTTACCTTTCTTTGTTCCACTATGGTGCAACTTAATTAATTTAATTGTGGTCTCTTCTAGATGGACATTCCCTTAACTACAGTAATTTTCATCCTGTGTGTTGATATTAATTAAAATTTTGCTTTAAGTACAATGTTATATTGTGTACTTGACAATATAAGGCCCTCCCAAGTCACAGATGGGTGTGGTATCTGATTGCTCGCGGTAATATTGGTAGATAATATGTAGCTTACCAATAACACACGTCCATCACAGACTTGGCCTACACTAGGAATGAATAATGACCCTCATCAATGAATGAATCAAGGATAGCTTAGTGCTAGAGCTTTGGCGCGCTATGCCAAAGCTTCTAGGTTCCATTCCCGTATCTAGGTATTATTTTTTAACTAATTTAAATTAATTGAACTCTGGTCTCTTCAATAGACAGTGCCGTTATCATAATGTTTTGCAGCTTGTATGTTTTTATTCATTTAAGATAGGGACATCAGTAGGATAAACGGAGTGTACATATGTGGTCTGTATCAAGAGTTATTTAATGTAGAAGTCACAAATGTAAGTGTCTATGGCTCGACTCTTGAAAATATCATTTAAATACTTGGCCTAGAATGTTGTTTTTAGGGAATAACTAGGGCCTATGCTTTTAAAAATATATATAAGGAAACTATTAGAGGTTAACAATAACTCGCTTTGATTCATTGTACATATATTTACATTGTGATTTAATAGAAGAGTTTCTGTTCTCACTTGGGCCTATATTGTAGGCTAATTCAAAGTGTTTAGCCGAAGCGTTAGATTCAAATCCTCCTTGGACGCCTTTTACATTGGGGTCAAAGATCGAATCCTTTTTGGATGGAACGAGTGCTATTTCCCACGTGCTATGTTCTATTTGGTTTTCCTAACATTCTATCCCTGATAATTCTGGTGCAATTTGTATAAAAATTTCTGTTCTCATATCATTCAATAAGTTATGATTAAACTCTCAAAAAATTAGTATAGACAATATGTAAATGTTTAAATATCAATAGTGAAACTATTATAAATAATAATCCTACAAGTTTAACTAATCTAATGAAGATTTAATGAGTTTGTCCACCTTTAGATTACTTTGGGTGTCTCAACCAACTTAAAATATATTTGTATCCTGCCATTTATAGAATAAATTCCCCTTCTATACCCTTAAAAAAAATATATATGTATATATAAAATACCAACTTTTATATATATTTATGTATATATAAAGTCTTGTGTTATTTTGATTTAGTGTAAGTAATAGTTATCAACAAAACACACTATCCGAAAAGATACGCTGGTTAGAAAAAATTGGTTATGTTAATCTAAGTAACGTCAGGCTAGGATAAGTCATAGAAAGGTTATTTAGGGTTAGATAAATTTGAATTATGTTAGAGTCTACCAGGAGTTTAAATAATTAACAGTCTAGATAACATAAATTTGAATAACGTTAGGGTATGTTAACTAACATTAGATACGTTTAGTTTTGCTTGAGTTAGAGCAAATAAGGTTTATTCATTTTAATTTTAATCAATCTGGTCTTAATTTGTTTTGGTTATGTTAGGTTAAGTTGAGTTAAACCTAGTAGGCCTATAAGTTATTATATTTATGTTTACAAGGTATGTGTGTTAGCAATATATACAAAGAGGAGGATGATAATTAATATTTTTTTAAGTTTTTGCTACCACTGAAATAACAAATATTTGCTGAGTGACCGTGTACCAAATTTGGTCATGATAAATTTAAATTTATTTAATTTCTTTATCCTAGGCCTATATTAGAAACACATTTTTGTATTGTATTCTGAGTTAAACTTTTAACTATAGCACCTCAAGTAAAAGCAACCATAATTTGATAAAAAAAAATCTACATATCGCATCATGTTACTTTTTAATGCCAATCCAAATTCTGTTTTTAATATGAGAATCTCTATAGAAGATTTAAAACAAAGGTAGAAAATAATCTAGACTTAAAGGTTATGGCCTTTGTATTTTCCAATTTTGGTTAAAAAATTGATATTTTTATATTGTTGTTAGCTTTGTTCTTATTTGTTGAGCAATATACTAAATTTACATGAACCAAACATATTGGTGAAGGAAATAAACATGAAACTTTTCTAACTAGCCTTTCAACGGTGAAGAAAGGTCCGAATTACCTGGACCGATTCTACTATTGCTTTATATATTTTGAGGGCGTTTAGTTAGGCTATAGAAATATTGTTTTAAACAGAAGCCAGGAATCTATCAGGCTAATTTATACTAGTTGATGATCGCTTTTATTTGAAATTTGCTATAATTTTGAGTACACGTAAAAAATAGTTAATTTTGATTCAGAGCTTATATTTTTATTGAGTACCACCTCTTACAGAAACACGATAATTTTGATAAGTATTCCATTGTTCTTAGTGCAAAGTCTTGAACTTAGAACATTAGTTATTATTGATCGGTATTTTTTTAGCATTATTAAACCTCAATAGCTATTTTGCTGTCCGAAGAAATAAAATGTTACTAAAATCGCAATAATATACCAACGAAAGGACGTTTTGGAAATGTTTGATTCAAATCGGTTAGTATCTTTTTATTTGTTTAGTTTTGTATTAATTCTTTAGTATATATAGTTTATTAAAATTACTTGAGCTGATTTTAAAATGTATGCTTTTTTTAATCAAGCGCAAAGAAATCATGAACGAGGAGGTGAATGTTAAACACTTATGATTATTTTAATGTTTATATTATGTTCAATTCTGGTACTTAAAAAAATATATCTTTGTGCCTGGGACAAGTTTTTTGTAAACTCTGAATCCCTCACACTTTAATTGCTCACTCACCATATGAAGATAAATATACCTGATCCACCGGGATCTAAACCTGCAAAATATTTTAAAAGGAGATAGATAGTGCTTTATGAAATTCTTGTGTCTCTGACTCGATAATATAGCCCAGAGGGTCGCTGCCTACTTTAACTTTAGGGACATGACATAACTTTAAAATAAATGCAAGAGAATGTTGGAAATAAGGCCCAGATTATAATGCAATTAAGTGGAACACAATTAATTTGGATGCTAGTTTTTTTTACAACAAGCCCTTATGTCAAGTAACTACCAATACATAGTTTTGAACATTAGTCTTCCATTGGGATAGCAATGTATATAGAAATATAGCTATCACAGCAGTGTTTATATTATTTAGTAATAACATAACTAATTATGATGTGATATTATATACATTTCATTGATTTCTAGGCTTCAAAGAGCATAAGTGTAGTTCCTACTCCACAGGATTACTTAAATCAAATGCATAAAATACTCAAATAAATACTAAAAACTAAAAATATATTTGCTGATGTCAAAATAAATACGGAATATTAATATTAATAATAATAATAATAATAATAATAATAATAATAATAATAATAATAATAATAATAATAATAATAATAATAATAATAATAATAAAGGTGAATCAAGCAAACATGTCCGGACTGAAATATATTAAAGTAATATCGAAAAATAAAATGATCTCAAACAGTAATGTCTCTATATTTAAACTCGATAGAAAATTAAAAAATTATCATATGCATGCTATGGTTTAGAATACCAATTGGTCCGACATTTAATCTTAATGTGATGCAAACTATATATTTGGTGTCGGAACATGGAATGAGCTATGACGTTACTTTTACTCAAATTGCGTTAATTATTTCTAAAACAAGATATCTTTTACTAATATTAATAAAGATAAAATATGGTATATTAGGAGCCTATGGGTAGTAAGATTCCACTAGGAATAACAGAAACTGACATTTATAAAAGTTAATAAAACTACTTTAAAATATCCTTATGTTGAATAATATCATATACAGCTGTAAAGTTTGATAGATATTATATATATATATATAGATATATGAATAGATAGATAGATAGATTGATAATATATATATAAATGTTATAGTAAAATTGTTTAAATATTGACCGCCAAACAACATGGTTGGTATTTTATAAACATTTATTCCAACTAGAATCCTATTTTAGTGAGATTTTTTGCTCTCGTTCCAAATATCTCTTTTTATCTCTTAAAGTGTCTCAGTCATCTATAGTAACATAAGTCATGTAAGCTAGAAAGTGGTTAAAAGCATGTGTCCACGTGTCATAACAGTGAGACTGACAATTATTCTAGTAATTAATATGTCACTCAACAAAATACATCTCGGCCACATAAGCCTTCAATATGTGGACTGGGTCTAACGCACATACTGAAACTATCAAACTGGCACTTCGTATGGAGTTTTTCGTCTTTGAAAATTGAACTCGTATTACCGTTCCTAGTTTAAATAAGAAATCTCTACATACAAACTTGCGATAACACTCTGATGTTAAGATGGGGATATAGGGGACAAGAGTAAAGGTCAGTGTTTTTTTAAAGTTTTTAATATCTTTTTTATTTTTGCCAAAATAACTGAAATATTGTTTCGGTATAAACAGAGTTTAGTTTTTTTCCCGTGGTAATATCAACAGTTCGTGAATATTTGTCAAGGATGTCCTGGTCCATCAAATTCCGCTACGCTCATGACAGGTATTCAACCACTGTTGATATCACCATCTGAAGAAAATTATATTACATGTTTGTACTAAAATCATATTATAATTATTTTGAACAAAAAAAAATTGTTTGCTATGAAAACAATTACAACAATGGCCTTTTCTCGCGTTCCCTATGTCTTTACCTGAATTCATTTGTTTGGAAGCAGGAATTATGATTGTTTTGGGGTTGAAAGGAAAACTAATTATTGAGCTTATTAACAAATTAAGCAATGAGCATAAAATTATCTCAAACAGTATAGCTGTTTTTTGCGTTACTTTTTGTAGATGAAAGTTATTTCATAATCTTATGAATTCTAAAATAATTAATTTAATATATTAGTATTAGACTGTAAGGATATTTTAAGTCTGTTAAGTCATATAAATTTCTTATATTTAATTCAAAGTTATTGTTAGTATTAAGTTATAGATTTTGTTTTAAATTAAATAAGAAATCAAAATACATAAAAACATAAAAAATACTATATATTAGAAAATAATCTAATTTGACTATTTTATCTGAAAGTCTAGATAGTAACATAATGGATACACTACTTAGGATTAACTTAATACTAAAAAAATATTTGGTTTTAAACTATTCAGTAAAGGAATCAAGTTATCTCAATATTTTCATTAGAATATTTTCACTTTTAGATATCCACCATAAACAGTCTATCTCTAGTAAGTTATATTATGTTTCATGCTATTTATATATGTTATGGAATAGGGTCTATTAATTCTTATATATGTATATAAGTTGAAGATTATAAATTAGAGATATTAACTAAATATGTTTTGTCCTTAAAAAAATTAAATATATTCATATTTTGTAAAATTAATTTAATAAAATATATTTGAAAAAATATTATTTGATATAGTAACGTTTATTAATAAAAAATACTATTTAAAATAATAGGTCTATATTAGGTAAATATTTACTTTGATTGTATGACTAGCTATGTGTTTTTAACGTCACACTAAACTTAACAGGGATGATATTATTTTTAAGGACAAAATCATTACCATAAATAAATTACTCTGTTACGAAAACAAAAACAAAAAAACATCCTTTTCAAAAGGCAAGAACCAACCAAAATGATGAGCCCTAAAAAGAAACTATATAATCCACGCCCCGGCTGGTAAGAAAGATGGAAGGTTTCAATTCTAAATAATCATTGCCGTTGAGTGGTAGATTGACAGAGCTAGGTGAGTGAACAAATATAGTTCACTAAAGATACCTCCCAACTTGTAAATAATTGAATTGGCAAACCATTAATATTGTACTCAAAACTTGAAACAAGATCAACAATTGATTTGAAGCAAGAATAACAATGAGAGGAAAAAACTCACGCAGTAGATCAAAGTAAAATACAAAAGAGTAAATTCACCAAATTGTTTGTAAGTAAATAGGGGTAAGTATTTGAAATAATATATATAAACCATGTAGTATAATTGTAGACAATTATTGAATTTATTTATTTGTCCGCCACGTCTTAATATATGTTCGGGTTACACGCCTTCATTAATTACGAAAATGGGAAAGACAGGCTAATCATTAATCATTAAAAGATGGTTTTTTTCTTATTAAGCATTGCTGCAAGGAAGTGTGTATTGTTTGAGCCGTAATAATATTAACAACTCATAACTAAATGTTTGAAAAGTGAGAGATTAGTGCTTTTTAAATGATTTTATTATAAATAAGCTATAAAAAGTATTGACAGTATTTATATTTAAATCATTTAATAAACATTAGAATGGATTATTTTAGTATTTTATGCTATAATAATAAATGTAATTGAATTTAAGACAAATTAAGACTTTATTCCTGATCAAAATGTCATCATATTGCTAATGGACGATCAGAAAGATTTATGGGGAAAATAATACTAAATAAATTTGTGCACAATATTAAACTAAATTAATTGAATTGGATCTCTGATATGATACTTTTACCTAACATACCTTTTAGGTCTATTATTTTCTCTCTGAATGAACTTTTAAACATATCCTCTATATTACAAAATGTTCACTTTCAAATTGCGGTAAAATGAATTAAACTTAAAATATTAATATAGGCTATATATATATAATTTCATCACTTATATTTTCAAACTTTATCTAATCCAAACTAAGTCCCAGAAAAATCTTAACACAATGAGACACGTTGTATAAAATGTGCTTTCTTCGTTAATTTCACAATATAAGGGTATTCTGTAATTGCAAATTATTTATATTTTGGAAATATGCTTACATTGTTCTATTACACACTGAGCAAATGAGTTTCTACTTATCAATCCTAAGAAGAAATTAATACTTAGTTTGCTTCATTTATATATATATATATATATATATATATATATATATATATATATATAGCAACGGTTTATACCCATATGTGTTCTAAAGTTCGTTAACTATAGTAAAATTCATCATACAATAGTTTTTTGAATAATTCTACTTATAGGTGCTATACTATCAAATAAACACACCAAATAGTTCAGTTTTAATAAAACAACACCGAGAATCGCATTTCATAAGAAAACATCTGATTTCGGTCATATCTTATATAAAGGACGAGAGATAGTATATTTCACAACACTTCATTTACATATGTATATTTTATTGAAGTGCCTTGTTAGTTTTAAAATATATTTCAAACTATTTTTAATCCATTTAGATGTAAAAACTAAGTTCATATTCTGAAGTGTGCCTTTAAGGTGGGAGTTTAGGGGACGCGAGAAAAGGTCAGTGTTTTTGAAGTTTTTAAATCAAAACTTTTTTTTTTTTTTTTCAAAATAAATCGGTAAAAACATATAGTTTAATTTTCTTCACGTGGTTACCTCAACAGTTCTTGATTATCTGTCAAAGATGTCCTGGAATTTAATGACAACCTTTCTTTCAATTTTAAAAGTTTGTCATTTAATGGCGCTATACTCGTAACATGTATTCAAGAACTTTTGATATAACCATGTGAATAAAATTAAACTATGTAACTACTAGAGCAATACTTGATTAATTATGGTCAATAAAATGTTTTGCTACAAAACCTGCAAAAGCACCTTTTCTCGCGTCTCGTACTTTCCCACCTTAAAACTCTTAGGCCTATATTTATAGGAAATTAATACCTCTATATATTTATGGATGTATATATGAACCCTTAATATGAATAGTCTGTTTTGAAAATACTTCCAAAGTGTTGTACCCTTGATTTATAAAAGATTAGCTATTTAAGAGTAGTCAAATATTAGCTTAATACATAATAAATATAAAAATTATAATTTGGTGACCGAATGAAAAACATTATCGCTTAAATTGTAAGCTCTATAGTAACCTTGCCTATCCTTTTTTTAATGCTACTATTTTATTCTCAACACGGTAGATCCAACCCTCGTCTAAGAATATTGTCACGCATAACACTTTAGACAGAGATGAATTAGTTCGATTATTGTATATATTGTGCAGGAATTTGTACAATACGTGAGGCATTTATCCTTAAGAATTAATTGAATAATATCTCCACACACGCACCTTGCACACGCGTTTGGCCTAAACACGCACACACACCTAATTAGATATGCCTTGAACTTTTCATCACTTGGAGTCACGCTTGCAATCAATTCTTTTAGAATGAATTAATATAACTGGGACCCGCATAGGTAGGCACGCGGGATAGGTTGAGGTGGAAACCTCGTATGGTCATCTTTGCTGGAGACAGGGGTCAGGTAGGAAGAATAAGGCCAGGTGTATTGAGAGTTTTTCCTGAATGGTTTTACACTCTCCCTCTACATAAATGGGGCTACATTTCCATTAATTTCTACCTTACTCATCCCTACCCATTTACTGCTGTATATGTATGCCGATAGCATGGATAGGAAGTAAGATGCGATTCACTGTATGTTTGTATGTCTATACACACACACACACACACACATATATATATATATATATATATATATATATTATATATATATCACAGGTTGAGAGTCAAATAGCGCACGGATTTTGTATTTGGTAAGAAGAATATGCTTTTCATAAAACTAGCAATGTCCTAACCCCTTGGATTTTGACTTGGAGACACTGGTTCCCCCTCAAGTAAAATTAAGTATTTGTATTCAAGTGCAGCCTACCCACTCAGTCGACAATCTGCTGGTTTGTTTTTAAGTTTTTGTTGTTAGGTGTGGGGTATACGTCATTTTCTTTTGTAAGTAATGTAAAGATAAAAACAAACGTTTGAAAAACGTAATTTGAATTCCTTAACAAATGAATATTACTCTGCGTGCGTTGTATCCCGGGGTGGGGGGGGGGGGGGAGTAGTAAGGGAGCCACCAAGCCCACAGTACTTCCTGGAAAGGCTAGAAGGGCCCCCTTAAAGGCTAAGTACCGCAACCGACTGATATGGGAAAAAGGCGTCAACCCTCATCTATCGCGTTGATCTACGAACTTCTCCCCGAGAGATGGCCATCTTAACCTAAAGAAGCGTGTAATTTATAGAGTTGTTGGCTTACCAAAGACAAAAGGAAATGATTTTCCAGTCTTTCTTCCGTCTAACCAACTTCCGGGCCCTACCTATGGGATGTAAGTTTAGAACAGCTTGTTTCCAAACACACACACATACACACCTGCCACCATTACAAATAGTTAAACTACTTGACACTTTTTTTCAACGCATTCCTTTTATACCGTTCAGATTTTAAAGAAAACAATATCTTAGATTTAAAATTAAAATAAAACATAGCTATTAATTACTAGCGGTATGTATTTAATAGCCAAGAAACAATTAACAGATGAAGCTATTTAAACATGATAATCATGTATAAAATATTGTGTCTTCTTAAGTGTTTACTACTGAAAGACTAGCTTAAATAAATGATGGAAACTATGGAATGATTAATGTGTAATTAGGATGCGTAAAACATAAAGTGTAATCTAGAAATTAGTTTATCCAATAAAATCTTGCAATAAATCATTATGATGTGCATGCATTGTTTCCTATCATTGAAGAGAGCCCTATTTAGAAAACCATATGAATAATAGAAAAGTTATCTAACAGATTAAAACCCATCGCTTATAGTTATATAAATAAGAGATGTAGGCCTCTAGCTTACCACATCGTAATTTAGAAGTTTATCTGCACGAAAATGTTTCAATTGATTTTTTTATAAGGAAAAAATAATAATCTAATGTCTCTACATATTAAATCCAAACTAAACGAGGTACTGGTATTTTTTTAAATATAGAGTTTAGTTTAAAATAAGAGAGACTTCCAAATAAATAGCTATTTAAAACCCCTTGGAATTTATTAATAGGTAAGGGTCGGAATTACATTTTGAAAATAGTTTTTGTCGTTTTTATTTGATGCCTAAATTACTAAACAATCCTTGATTCTCTAGTTTGCTTATTTTATTCATTAATTTTATTCAAGTGGCATAGTTTGGAAACACATATTGAGAGTTTGATTAAATTCTTATGAATCTATATTTTTAATATTATTTTCAAGAAACATTCATTTTCGAGAATTGTTATGATGACAAATTAAATGATATGACAACTTTATGTGACGTGATCGTTATAGGCTACTGCAAACAATTTGTTTTCTTTAACAATGCTGTAGGCCTACCTATACAATCTAGATATATTTTAAATAATGTGCCAGTGTGACCAAGACATATTTTCAACACTAGGCCTCATTTTACTATTATAATAGGAAAAGGAAAACTATTTATGTTCACTAAAATTCGCTACTTGTCTGTTGTCTATTTAAGAAAAAAATTGAGAGACTAATTATTGTATTTTGGTTTTTATTATAAGAAAGAGAGCTATACTGTAAATTCATAGTTATGGATCGCCTGCTATCTTGTGTCATTTCAAATAATACCCGAACTAAAAAATAAGTTTTTATATGTAATCCTACATAAAATAAGTTTTTATATGTAATCCTTCATAAAATAAACTAATGTAGGCCAACTCTATTTGAATAGCTAATGGATATTTAGATATGAAGTAGTTTAAATGTTAAATAATAGAAGGCTTAATATTTCTTACGAAACTGGTTAATGATTAAAAAAAAAACTTTTCAAAACTAGGTAAACTGTAGTTTGAATGTGTTTTTTATGAAACACTGCACTTTTTCCCACCTTGAAATGACCTTTGTTGGCGACTCCTTCAATTAACACCCTTATAGTAACGACACTAACCAGACCAGAAACTATATCTCCTTAAAAACACTCAAACTTCCAAGCATCGCTAGCTGAGAATAAAACGTTCTTTTCCTTCGCTTATTGCCTCCGTTTATGATGTCCACATGAGGGGTTTATCATTGAATTTGGATCGTTTCAATCAAGTCTCAGGTCATTTGGGGCAGCTGACAGCATTCCTAGTCAAGCTGCACGCATGCGCCTGTTAGCTGTCTTCAAGACACCTGCTTCCTTTTATGCGGGGGGAACCGCTTTCACGGTTGTCTGCGTGTTTTGCTAGCCTTCGTGAAAGAGGTGTGAAAATAGACAAATATATTACTAGTTATTTTTACACATAGATTAGTAAATGGATTAAAATCAATCAGGATTAAGAAACAAGTATAGTACTTAAAACAAAGAGCGATTAGTTGGACCTCCTAACAAGATATAGGAATAAGATTAAAATGCTAGTAGTAGTAAATGATTTGCTTCCTAAGGAATATTTGCTTGTCCCTCTTCGTATTTCATGTAACGACTTTATTTTGTTAAATAATAAAGCGATGAGCTGAATTGTTGGGTTTTTTTTAAAGTATGGTTATTCGTTAACACAGAATTTCTCCTTGAATAATCACATAATTTCAAAATTAATGTTGACTTTTCCTATTGTTTGCTAGCCCAAATTAATCATTGCACACTTTATTGAAGTGACCTTAATTTAATCTAGGAGTAGACGTTTATTGTTTGTTATTATAAATCATAAGGTATACTATTCGAAGATATTTCTTGAAATATCATTGATTTTTATTGAAAAAACCCACATGTGTAGATAATTATGTATAGTGATTAGAGCTAATGGATGTATACATTTATAAATATTGTTCCACTAACTGTCATTCTTGTAGTGTATAAAACCGTGTGATGAACTATTTTCACTTAAAACTGAATAAAAATGTGGTCTAGAAATGTATATATATTCATATAATATACAAGCACATCAAAGAAACCATTTGATTCATTGAACGCAAAATGTTATTTCATTCTGAAGCTAGCAATAAAGATGTCCTGTATTTTGACAACTATTAATAAGTTTGTATTTGTTGTGAGATTATGAATTGGTTCACATCATAGAAATAAATATACACATAATTTTATGGAAAAAAAAAATTTAAAATATATGCCAACCTGGATAAAATAATTATTATAGTTATTCCAACATGTCTCTAATTTGTAGGTATTGAGCATTTGATCAATTAATATAGTTGCCTTTCAATCGTTGGTCCTTTATAAAGTATTTCATAGTTAAATAATAGTTATAAAAAAAGGTAAATTAGAAACATTATAAGTTCTTATAAGCTCTACACTATAGGGCGTATCAACTGAATTAAATGTCTACAACAATGATCATAGTTAAATGATGTTTCTTCATGTGGTTGTCAATCTTCTTGTAGGCGCTTGAAATGTATCCGTTTAAATTACTGTTATTAAGATAAAATACTGTAGGTTAGGTCTAAAAGTGTATTTTATAGGTGTATATGTATACCGGTACTCTAATAAACGTAATTTACAACAGGGCTGGACTAAATTTATATTTTCAAGTATTATTACAAACGTAAAGACTTATTACTGTTAAATTATAATAAAATATGCAGGAATATATATCAATATAAACTATGTTATAAATAATATCACAGTATTCAATGTGTTATTGAAGTTGGATGCTTCGGGATCTAAACCATTTTATAGCTACATACTTTTTTCAGTCCGTTTTAATTTGTTATTTTGTTAATAAACTGATCTTGAGAACTTTCTTTAACTAATCATCGAACATTATAAAAGAACGGGTTGAAGCTTGATTAGTAATAATTTTACTCAACATTTATGGAAATGTTCATCCAAACGCATTAAAGATGTTTCATAAACAGTTGATATAAAACACGAATTTCAAGTTTAAAATGTATTCCTTAGTTCTTTTTCATGAAATCTACTATGTAAGGTCAAACTCCGTCAAATCAGATTTGTGATGATAATAATTTGAAACCTTCCATCTCCAAGGTGTTCAAACTTCGTAAATAAGAGTTTTTTTTGTAAAGACAGCTTTAATATTTAATCAAACAAATTTAGTAATTTCTGTTTCTCTTTTATTACAGTATGGCACTAATTTAGTTTTCATGATGTTTTCATAATCAACATTAATTTATTCTAGTTTACTACATTGATTTGTCGGTGTATTTTTATGTTATTTCATATAGAATGTAGTTAAGTCACAAACAATTTTTGAAATGTTTTCACTATATCAACAAATTAACGTAGTGCTTTATTTGTAGATATGGTCGATTTACCATATAGGCCCCACCTATTTGCAATACGTTTTGACACAAACCATTCCAGATTGGCCACACGGGGGTTATTTTGATAGGCTTCTTAAATGTTATTAGCTGGTGTATTGTTAAATCTAGTTTTCACACGATTTAAATTGATTGTAATAGTGTTTACAAACGTTATGATTGAATTAACTTTGAAAATCAAAATTTTAGTTTGTCGGAATCACCTACGTGACTGAAATGGAATAGTGAGTATCAAAACTATCTCTTAAGGGATGGACACTATTTTTAAAACTATTGGTTGATGAAAATGGATTTTCGGAATATATTTGAAAATAAAATTTGGTAAATAACTAAGAAGTCAATTTGATTTTATATGACAAAAACATATGCCATTTTATTTATTCCACGTGTTTGTCTTGGTTTTTCAACGTCAGTATACAAGAAAAAAAATTATGAAGGCTATGAACATAGTTTGATTTATCTTTAACATAATAAGCTAGTTTAAAACTGTAATTCAAGAAATATTTCAATATTTGCACTCTTTTATCAATGTAGAGAAGATTGTACAACAAAACAGATAAACATTTTAACAATTTCACAATAAATCATTAACTAGTGTGAATGCATCCTATGTTTTATTTAATAGATTGTTCATCAAACATTACCGGACAATCGATTACCGGCAACAAATACCTATACATATTGAATTGTTTTAAAACCATATCGACTGTAAATACTAAACAAAATGTTTTAAATCAAAATATTAATCCATCACATCAAACTAAAATTGTCTCAAAATTTTGAATTAAAATTCTAGTGTTAATTTTCGAACGATATATATTAATCTATTAGTTTTCAGTAGCTTTTAGCCATTATTAGTGTTTGCATTCTATTGTATTTCATTGTATTCAAATAACTTCATAATATTTTAAGATGAAACGAAGGTAAAATTTGGGTTACAAATTATAAATGGGTCCTACACAAAGGAACATAACTATAAAAATTGTAAGCTTTAGTGGTTTGCCTCAATCACTAAATATCAAAGCTAAATGTTGATGAATCAAAAATGGTGACAAAATAAATACATTTCCGATGCTAGGATTCACATACTAATTTAAAGAAACTTTAAAAAAATTTAATATTTTAATAACAATATAAAGTATGTTTTCAACAAATAATTATTTAATATTAAAATATAAATTTAGCTAATGCGACTTTCATAAAAAGGATGGCATAAAATAACGATATTTAATTTTAAAGAGCCCTCATTATGGACTCACAATAAACTAGTGAATAATGAATGGAAGTAAATGAAGTACAACCATTTAATTTGGCAAGAATTAAACCTTAAATGTGTAAACGGTTAGAGTAAATTTACTTTCTTTTTTGTGTGTTTTATGTGAAATTAATAATTTAAAATTTTTAATAATTGTTATTGACTATAAAATAATTTCAATAAACTTTTCAAAAATCCAAATTTCAATATTTCTAAATAAAATGCTTCAACAATTTTTTTTTTTTGTTCATATGAAAGTTTTAGTTTCTGTAATTCAATTTATCTCAATTCATTTTAAATGGTCTTTATGTATACATTTATTTTAGAAAGAAAAATCTATTTTAAAATAAATAGCGAGTGTGGATTGAAAAAAAATTGATCTATAATAATTCATATTTGCAAGATCAAAGTTTTTAGTGTAATATAAAAATTGTCACATTTATTTAATTTTCCTTTCGACAAGAAATTAATTGAATAAAATTTTTGATGTTAAGTAATTTCAAAGTGTTCTGTTTGGAGTATTAGCTCATTTATAATAATAAAGTCTAATATTTTAGCTTTAGACCCTTTCGTTCCGACCGATTTGTTTAATAATATGGATTTATTTTTTAACTTTTGAGATTTTATATAAAGGTGAATGGCATTAATATAACTTTAATTTATACGTATAAATTTTGTAACAAAAATGTTTAATCGAATTCCTACATATCGCACTTTTAAAATACTATATATTAGCCTATAAAACATATTTATTATTTTTGTCATCAATTTGGTCCTAAATGCGGTTTAGTCACTTCATTTTAATAAATTTATTTCTCTATTTTATCGTAAAATATACTCCGAGTCTAAGATTTGATTTAATTTGTAAAGAAAGGTGTGGTTTGTAATGTGAATACTAAAAAGGACACGATGTTATCAATTTATCAAGTACGTATATTATAGGATCATCTGGAACAATTAATTTTTTACAAAGTAATCTCTCTTTCGCTCTCTATATAATATATATTTATATATTTGGTTTATTTTTCAACCGAAACTGTTCATCATTGTTTCTACTAATTATTTCCCGACGAAGCACTAAGAAAAATCACACGGTTTTTGAAAGTTTCGGAATGAAATAGAGAGTTAGGTGAAGCACTGTGTTCTTTATTTCATTCTGATGACTTTTTTTTTTGTAGTGGACACAATTTGAACACTTGGCTCGATCCTACCTTGAATACGTCCGTGAGGTTTTACCGCGGTGGCCCCGTCGTCGTCAGCCCGAAGGATAACGCCCCTTGTTGGTGAGGTCGACGGTGCTGAGAGAGGAAAGCGAACGTTGGGACAGCAAGGAGGCGCATCTTTCCCAGGTTTACAGTTCACAACGAGCTGTTAACTTCGCCCCCAAAAGTGAAGCCGCATTCTTGCACGTTTCTTCTAACCTGCCGGTCTGGAGAGTTGTGGGTTAAGCCGTCTATTGTTGACTTGCGACCATTACCTGGCCGTGGCCATCACTTTCCTTTCCCTAGCTTACTTCCTGGCCGCTAAATGTAAACGGGGGTCTTACAACCAAATATATCTAGTGCCCACGGATTGACCGAGAATGTTACAAAAGATACATAAAGTGTCACCGAAGGAAATGACTGACAAGTTGAGAAATGAATGGAACTACCTGATTGTAAAATAAATGTAAATTTTATCTATTTTTATTTTCTTCTTACCGTAGCTTAAATGTATCGATTCTTAGCCATAACATATTTGATTTTACTTCAATGCGACCAGAGTCATTTTATTTCGCATTGAGAAATTGACAATTAGTTATCGTGACGTTAATATTTTAATTTTTATTTGGTTTCCAATAAATTTTCCTGTTAGAATTATTTATTTGTCACACTTGTAATTATAATATTTACTCAATCTAAAAGTAATATAAATATATACATTATTTTCTAGCTCTTCCAAGTTTGTTTTAAGCTGTTTGTAGTAAAAATGTACATTGAGGTGAAATTAAATTTCATTTTTAAGTAAAACATTATGTTCATTCACATTGAAATGGTTTTAAAAATGTATTATTCGTTTGTCTTAGATCCTAAGTGCTATACAATAAACTTTACAAATAACTGATAGATATACAAGAACCGCGGGGAGGTACTGAAAGTCTCAGCAGCGATTCAAAAAATGACTTCTTAGTGATCTAGTTTGAATGCTGGTGGAATCAGGTCGAGAACATTCTATTAATATATGTCTTATGAGCGCTACCACATCAAAACTTTTTGTACAACGGGATGTGTCTTCCACTGGCCCAACTACCATCGCGAATGTGGTATAAAATACCTGTTGCACCCAATTGCCTTCGTTATTTACAAAAAAAAAAAAAATTAGTTCACAAAGAGCTTGTCCTATTTGCACCGACGCTAAGTTAGCGTTAAAAGTAAGTTAGTTCTCCAGTCCCACTTTTGATCTGATAGAGCTACAGTGACCCATCCAGATACTAAAACAACAACAAATCGTCGAGAGCGTCGCGCGTCACAAGTGCAATTTGAAAACAATAAATATGCATAGATGTCTAAAATGAATATATTGAAATGTATTTCATGTGGGTTGTGGTAGGCCCACACCTCTCTTCATCTGGGCTAAATAGTTGGTTTACACGAGAGAGGGCCGAAACATACATCTTTGCATAATAACGTGCTTTGTAGTCATCAGATGAAGATTTCAAACATGGCCGCCGACTGAATAGTAATTAATCGATTAATTATGCAACACAAATCACAAACTTCACTTTGTTTGTTTCTATAATTTTGATACGATGCGCGAGTCATCTAAATTTTTCGGAATGTGGAGTGTAGGCCTATAACTGAATTTGAATTAACACGAGAACCCGACTATAGTGATAGACGTCGTCAACTGTAGCGAATTGAACGACGGGATGAACCGATCAGAGTCAGTGAAAACATGTAACGATTCTGTGATGGAAAATATATTAAATCGTAATTTTCTGGTGAGTGAGCGTTGAAATAAGAAAACTGCTTGGAGCCCGACGCGCTCACGTTTTCGACGAAGGGGTGTGTGAAGTCGTTCAAAGATAGAGATGACCAACAGGCGACTTGTTACGATTTAAACCCGAGTCTTGCAAAGAGAACGAGTCATCGTCGCGTTGGTGGAACTTGCTGATGGTCCGGATGGAGTCACTGAGGCTCATTTGATGCTAGTGCGCCGCTAAAGACTGATGTGTCGGCATCGTCTGGGGAGACAGCATGGGGGGGCTATGGGAGTGCGAGTGTTGTCCCATGGGTGACCCGTGCATGTCCTGGTGGTGGTACCCTTGGTGCAGTCCATGGGGTGGACCCCCCATACCCTGAGGACCACCTTCCATCATCCCATCAGGACCACCAAGAGTATTTGGCGGTGTCATACGCTTCTCTTTTTGCCGCCTGTTACAGAACCACACGCGCACCACTTCCTTCTCAAGTTGCAGACTGTCCGCAAGAGCCGTGATCTCTTGTGCCGACGGTTTAGGCTGCTTATGAAAATGTTGTTCGAGGGC
Organism: Timema podura; assembly: GCA_033556935.1. Taxonomy (NCBI): domain Eukaryota; kingdom Metazoa; phylum Arthropoda; class Insecta; order Phasmatodea; family Timematidae; genus Timema; species Timema podura. Next base: position 77,553,307 of record JAVRXN010000010.1, read on the forward strand.
GCCTTTCACGGACACTTCGATGCTCGTTCTCTTTTTCCTTTTCCTCCCTTGAGCCGCGATCTTGTCGATACTGGGGGGCGATCCAGTCGTTGAATCGGCCTCTTCGAGCCATTTCTGCAACAGTGGTTTTAACTTGCACATATTTTTGAAGCTTAGCTGAAGAGCTTCAAACCTACAAATTGTGGTCTGTGAGAACACATTTCCGTACAGAGTGCCAAGTGCTAGTCCCACGTCAGCCTGGGTGAAGCCGAGTTTTATCCGCCTTTGCTTGAACTGCTTGGCGAACGCTTCCAGGTCATCCGAGGTCGGTGTGTCCTCCTCAGGGGCAGAAGGGTCACCCCGGCCATTGTCTGGGTGCCCATGGGCTCCATGTGGAGGCCCGTGGGGTCCATGGTGGCCGTGCAGGGGGGACGGGCTGTGATTATGTAGGTCCCGCAACGAAGGGTGCAGTTGAGCACTTGCCTGATGATGCGCCAACATACCGTTCATGGCAGCGTGATAGGCCGCTGCAGGACTCGTGTGGGGTTGAAGCGGTGACCCTCCACCACCATTGTTGGACGAGGTAGGGATGTAGTGGGCTGAGGAGACGACCGGGGCATGCCACGAATGTGGGGACGCCATGCCACCTTGTTGGTGTGGTGGTGGCGCTCTTGGGTGGTGCATACTAGGAACGTCGGCGGCGGCGTGCGTCGGCTTAATATCCACGGAGCCGGTCTGATGAGGATGGTGGTGGTGTGTGTGGTGAGAGTGCATCTGTGCCATAGAGGCATGCCACGGGTCTGCTCCGGACCCCGGCTGAAGACTCACCCACGGGTTGTGGGCCGCCGCGGCGGACAACGACACCGGGTGGCCGTTAGGCGATGGTGACGAAGGAACTTGATGATGATGGTGGTGATGGTGATGGTGTTGGGCTGGAGGTAAGTACTTCATCTCGCCGTTGCTCGCGTCAGCGGCAGACCGCGGTGAAGAACTGTGATAACCCCCGACGGCGGCGTTCACGATGTTCATCCCAACGCTGCCGGCACTACCGTCCAAGTCGGATGAAATTCCCGTACTAGCGGGCATGTACGTCGTCGTAGCCATTTACCGGTTACTCGCCTCTCCCCACGTACATATATAATAACGATAAAAAAGGAGACTTTTCTAGGAGATACCCCGTTTTTCCACAGCCGGAGGAGGGGGTTCCTACCCGGGCTCGGCGCGGGCGCCAGCCTCCGCTACCAAACTTGTCAAAACACGAACCCCGCGCGCGCCAGACAGAGAGAGAGACGCACCGGCTCCAACTCATGCGTTATGCATGCGATACAACGCACTACGGCTCACGGACTGATGGCTGGTGTAGCTGGCCCGGGACCCTGCGCTACCCGTGCCACTTGACTACCCCCCTTTCCCTCGCTTCAAAATAGTGTTAGCATCTCGCTTGCTCCCACTGGCAACCTCCACTGTCTCGCTTGCACACTCAACCCCTCCTACCATTGGTCCGCGACTCCTAAGAGTGGCCGCGCTCCTTGTCGTGACGTATTCTGTGAGCGAAGCTAGGATTGGTCGATCTAGGCTCCGCCTCCTTGCCAGCTGGACCTAGCCCGGCCACGCTAGAGGGGCTCAAGTGTCGGGCACGCGGTAACCTGGCAACCACATGAAGACCCATGTGCACGTCTGAGCGCAGCACAGGGGCACCACACAAACAACACCTCGACTAGTGTACAGGGGCACCACACAAACAACACCTCGACTAGTGTACAGGGGCACCACACAAACAACACCTCGACTAGTGTACAGGGGCACCACACAAACAACACCTCGACTAGTGTACAGGGGCACCACACAAACAACACCTCGACTAGTGTACAGGGGCACCACACAAACAACACCTCGACTAGTGTACAGGGGCACCACACAAACAACACCTCGACTAGTGTACAGGGCACCACACAAACAACACCTCGACTAGTGTACAGGGGCACCACACAAACAACACCTCGACTAGTGTACAGGGGCACCACACAAACAACACCTCGACTAGGTTACAGGGGCACCACACAAACAACACCTCGACTAGTGTACAGGGGCACCACACAAACAACACCTCGACTAGTGTACAGGGGCACCACACAAACAACACCTCGACTAGTGTACAGGGCACCACACAAACAACACCTCGACTAGTGTACAGGGGCACCACACAAACAACACCTCGACTAGTGTACAGGGGCACCACACAAACAACACCTCGACTAGTGTACAGGGGCACCACACAAACAACACCTCGACTAGTGTACAGGGACACCACACAAACAACACCTCGACTAGTGTACAGGGGCACCACACAAACAACACCTCGACTAGTGTACAGGGCACCACACAAACAACACCTCGACTAGTGTACAGGGGCACCACACAAACAACACCTCGACTAGTGTACAGGGGCACCACACAAACAACACCTCGACTAGTGTACAGGGGCACCCACAAACAACACCTCGACTAGTGTACAGGGCACCACACAAACAACACCTCGACTAGTGTACAGGGGCACCACACAAACAACACCTCGACTAGTGTACAGGGACACCACACAAACAACACCTCGACTAGTGTACAGGGCACCACACAAACAACACCTCGAATAGTTACAGGGACACCACACAAACAACACTCGACTAGTGTAAAAGGGGCACCACACAAACATACACTTCGACTTGTGTAAGGGACACCACACAAACAACACTCGACTAGTGTACAGGGGCACCACACAAAAACACCTCGACTAGTGTACAGGGACACCACACAAACAACACCTCGACTAGTGTACAGGGGCACCACACAAACAACACCTCGACTAGTGTACAGGGACACCACACAAACAACACCTCGACTAGTGTACAGGGGCACCACACAAACAACACCTCGACTAGTGTACAGGGACACCACACAAACAACACAGCTAGTTCACAAAGGCACAACACATATATAGCATAGCTAATTTTCAAAGGCATGGGCTAAGGTGGGGAGGTGGGGAGTTATAGGGTTCCAATCCCCCCACCCGCCCCCTTAAATTTACCAAAGTTTTAATATGGAGCTTTTAATGTGGAGCCTTGTGTTAAACTTCAAATAACGTTTATGGGCTTTCACTTTTCAAAATTTGCCAAGGAGAGGTCACTACAAATAGTTTCTAAAGGCATATAATTTTAAAGTATTTCCAGGCAATTATCACTCGAACTGGCCTCCAAGGGCATTAAAAAACACTGAGATGTGGCCGCACCAAATATCTTCTATATGCTTATAATATTTTTAGTAAAATTCCTCTCAATGACTACTCCAATTAGTTTTTAAAACATTCAATCTTCAAAAATATTTCGGGTAAAGACAATTCTCGAAAGCTTTTAAAGGCATTAATTAAAAAAAAAATCTGGGAGAGGAGAATTCTAAACAGCTTTTAATGGCATTCAATTAAAACATAATCTGCTGAGGGTGGATCACTTAAAATATCTTCTAGAGCATCTAAAAAAAAATCAGTCAAAGAACACTCTAAATAGCTTCTAGGAGTCCCCAAATTTTCAAAATATTTCAGGGGCAGGATCACTTCAAATAGGTTTTAAGGAATCTATTTTTTTTTAATAAATTGGAGTAAGCATTACTTAAGATATCTTTTAAAGGCTAATTTGATTTTAAAAAATTTGCCGAAGGAGGACTACACCAGATAGCCTCTAGGAGTATCGAAATTTAAAAAAAAAATTCCGTGAGGGCACTATTTTAACCCTTTTGCTGCGTTAATCGGATATATCCGATCTCAGAATTATACCCATTGACTGCGGAAATCGACTTTACCCCACGACTTGTAAACTTTATCTACCCTTGCAGCAACAGTCGGAAATAGTCAAAAGAGTGTTAGAACGTTGAATTTTTCATACTAGCATGCACGTGCGCCTCTGACATCTGGTTTTTAATTTCGAGAAATGTCATTTACCAGCTGCTAAATCATAACAGTAGTAGCGCTTGTTTACTTCCGCATTTAATTACTTGTAGCACACGTGCAATATTTATGTGGCGGAAAACTTTGTTGAGGGATTAATGGATTGCTATTTTATTTTTGTTCTTGACCTCTTTCCTATTTTGAAATCATGCCCAAGACATGATTTTATAGAATACACTACACTGAGAAAAGTACCAATGTAGCACAAAATTGTTCAAGTTGTGTTGTTGTAACCTAATTTTTTAAAAAAAATCTTTTTATTACATTTGAACCATATTAGGCCAATATTAGGGCTGTCAAATCCTTATTTAGTAATTAGTTTGACACTATTGTGGGTTGAAAGTAAAATAAAGAATGGTTCTGATAGAAGAATGACATTGCATTTGGGTAAAATATGACATAAATAATATGTGACATATACAATTTTATCAATATAAAATATATATTATTATGCGATTTATAGACAATATGGTGCTAAATTTAATATTTAAAATGCATTACTAGTTGAAAATCACATTATTCAATCATAGTCATGATCATCAAGCAAATTTTCAGATTTCAAATTTTTGACCTATAATTTACATTTCTGAAGGTAAGAAGTAAAAATTAATTACGCAGCAAAAGGGTTAAACAGCATTTCGAAAATTCTCTAAGCGAGTACCACTCCAAATAGCTTTAAGGAGCATTAAATGTTTTTAATATTAGCTGGGTAGAAGGAGAGTTGAAAGACCACAAAAAATCCTTTTTTGTTATTTGCCTCCTGCCACTTTATTTCTTACACAAAAAAAAAGTGTCACCACTACTGTATAAAATAACAATATTCTTGTTTATTAGGTAACCAGCCCCGTGGTATAGTGGTTAGCTCACCTGGCTACGAACATAAGGGTCCTGGGTTCGACTCCCTGATGGTACCATAGGTAACTTTCCCGAAAAGTGAATTATCCCTACGGTAACCAGGTTTTGGTTAATTAGGCTTAAGTTAGATTTAAGTGTTTCCACTTGTTCCATACCCTCAAACTCACTATCACCCTCCCTTCAACTCAACGGGACATGGAAAGAGCCTCTACGAAAATGATGTGCGATTAGTAGTCCTACATTCGGGCGTCCGTTGGACAATGGTAGGCCTACATTAGTACAGGATAAACTCTCCACAAACTGAGTTACGAATGATGTAGCCCAGATATATCTTAATAGAAAGTCATAACATCGTGTCATTAACTTAAGACTTTTACCCCCCCCAATAAAAAAAAATGTTACGACCATGCCAAGAGAACAACACTTGAGATAGTTCACAGGGCTACCATGCAGACAACAACACAGGTAGTTCACAGGATTACAAGGAGGACAGCGCTTAAGATAGGAGTACCATGTAGAAAACAATTCAGCTAGCTCACAGGGTGTACTAAAAATATAAGCATTCAGATAGTTCATAAAGGTACTATACAAACAACCAAACAGCTAGTTCACAAATACACCAACCAGACAACAATAAATCATCCAGTGCACAAAATTACCATACAAACAATCACACAGCTAGTTCACAAAGGCACCCCACAGACAAAACTCCAGCTAGTTCACAGGGCTCAAATAAGTCTAAACCTCAAAAAGTTTACATGGGCACTATTATTTCAACTAGTATATCAAGAATACTGCAATTCAGCTAATTCACAGGATTAACAAGAGGGTAATACTTAAGATAGTTAACAGGGGTACGATGCAAACAACAATTCAGCTGGTTCACAAGAGTACAAAAAATACAACAAATTCAACTAGTTCACAGGGACAAAAGATGACACTTCTTCATATAGTTCACAGGGGCACAACGAATGAAATAACTAAACTAGTTTACAGGGGCAGTAAGATTACAGCAATGCAGATGGTTCACAGAGGTACCAAACTGACACCACCTTAGATAATTCATGGGGGTAGCATACAGACAAAATTATATTTAGTTTACAGGGGCACTATGGAGTAAAAATTTTTACTAGATTCAGGGAGGAAAAGAAGACGAGAATTCAAATAGTTCACAGGTCACTAAGAATACATCACTTCATTTATATCACAGAGAGACGAATAAGACCACACTTCAGAGAGTTCAGAAGAGCATTATGAAGACATTAATTTGGCTAGATAACATTCTTAACATGAAGTTCACAGGACACTAATCAAACCAAAACTATGTTAGTTAACAGGGACACTACAAAAACAACACCTATGTTAATTAACAGGGGAACTACTAAACAACAATAATGTAAGTCAACAGGGACACTACTCAAACAACACATATGTTAGTTAACAGGGACACTACTCAATCAACATCTGTGTTAGTTTACAGGGGCACTACTAAACAATACCTATGTTATTTAACAGGGACACTACTCACCATCTATGTTAGCTAACAGGGATACTAGTCAAACAACACATGTGTTAGTTAACAGGGGCACTACTAAACAACACCTATGTTAGTTAACAGGGACACTACTCAAACAACTACTATGTTAGTTAACAAGGACACTACTCAAACAACTACTATGTTAGTTAACAGGGACACTACTCAAACAACTACTATGTTAGTTAACAGGGACACTACTCAAACAACACATGTGTTAGTTAACAGGGGCACTACTAAACAACACCTATGTTAGTTAACAGGGACACTACTCAAACAACTACTATGTTAGTTAACAAGGACACTACTCAAACAACTACTATGTTAGTTAACAGGGACACTACTCAAACAACTACTATGTTAGTTAACAGGGACACTACTCAAACAACTACTATGTTAGTTAACAGGGACACTACTCAAACAACACCTGTGTTTGTTAACAGAGACTCTACTCAAACAACACCTATGTTATTTAACAGGGGCACTACTAAACAACACCTATGTTAGTTAACAGGGATACTAACTCAAAACCCCTATGTTAGTTAACAGGGACACTAATCAAACACCATCTATGTTAGCTAACAGGGATACTACTCAAACAACACATGTGTTAGTTAACAAGACTCTACTCAAACAACTACTATGTTAGTTAACAGGGACACTACTAAACAACACCTATGTTAGTTAACAAGGACACTACTCAAACAACTACTATGTTAGTTAACAGGGACACTACTCAAACAACTACTATGTTAGTTAACAGGGACACTACTCAAACAACACATGTGTTAGTTAACAGGGGCACTACTAAACAACACCTATGTTAGTTAACAGGGACACTACTCAAACAACTACTATGTTAGTTAACAGGGACACTACTCAAACAACACATGTGTTAGTTAACAGGGGCACTACTAAACAACACCTATGTTAGTTAACAGGGACACTACTCAAACAACACCTATGTTAGTTAACAGGGATAATACTCAAACAGCAACTATGTTAGTTAACAGGGACACTACTCAAACAATACATATGTTTGTTAACAGGGACACTACTCAAACAACACCTACGTTGGTTGACAGAGATATGGCTCAGATGACAGCTCTGTAAGGTAACAATGACACCACTAAGACAATATACCTCAGCTAGTTCACAGGGAAACAACTCGAATAACAACTCTGTTAAATCACTGCTACACCACTCAGACTTCATATTTTTTACTGGGATACGACTCAGATAACAGCTCCGTTAGATCACAGAGACACCACTCAGACAATACTTCAGCTAGTTCACATGGACACGTTTCAGAAAACAGCTCTATTATGTCACAGGAACACCACAGAGACAAAACCTCAACTTATTCAAGGGGACATGACCCAGATAACAGATCTGTTAGATCTCAGGGGCGCTATTAAGACAATACCCATGGCTAGTTCACAGAGACATGATTCAGATAACAGGTCTGTTAGAGCTCAGGGACACAACTCCGACAAAACCTCAGCTAGTTCACAGGAACACGATTCAGATAAACAGCTCTGTTAGGTCACAGAAACACAACTCCGACAAAACCTCAGCTATATCACAGGAACACGATTCAGATAAACAGCTCTGTTAGGTCACAGAAACACAACTCCGACAAAACCCCTGCTAGTTCACAGGAACACGATTCAGATAAACAGCTCTGTTAGGTCACAGAAACACAACTCCGACAAAACCCCAGCTAGTTCACAGGAACACGATTCAGATAAACAGCTCTGTTAGGTCACAGAAACACAACTCCAACAAAACCCCAGCTAGTTCACAGGAACATGATTCAGATAAACAGCTCTGTTAGGTCACAGAAACACAACTCCGACAAAACCCCAGCTAGTTCACAGGAACACGATTCAGATAAACAGCTCTGTTAGGTCACAGAAACACAACTCCGACAAAACCCCAGCTAGTTCACAGGAACACGATTCAGATAAACAGCTCTGTTAGGTCACAGAAATACAACTTCGACAAAACCTCAGCTATTTCGCAGAAACACGACTCAGATAAACGCTATGTTAGATTACAGGGACACCAAACAGACAACACCTCAACTATTTCGCAGGGTATTAACTTAGACAACACCTGAACTAGTTCACAGGTACACGACTCAAATACCCCCTCATATGACTAACATAACTAACATTGGCCCTAATACAACTAATAAGGGACCAGGCTACTAAAGAAGTACTCAGCGTACACACAGGTTAAACCCCGACGTTCTGTATTACCAGAATGTATTGGTGGCATGGTTTATAGGCTACGCTGGGGTCCTCAACCCGCGGGCCACAATTTGTGGCCCACTGGGTCATGGAAAATATAAAATTATTTCAAGAGAAAAAATGACAAATACAGATTTATATTTTACATTATTAAATAATAAAATTAATGAGTATTTTAAGTTATTTTATAACTATTTTTTCTTCATACGTGAGTAAAAATATTACGTTTTTAATCAAATGTGCCTTGAACTAGCAAATGACTATTCTAGTAGACAAGGGAAAGAGAACTATTTCGGGTGCGTTTGAACATAGTCGGGAGTGTTCGGGTTCGCTTATCACCGCTGAGATACTTGGTACGTCAAAATAACTAAAATATATTAAATGTGTTCAATACTAATATTGTTGGTACAGTATTGCGGCCCGCGAGCCATCAAGGGACAGAAAATTTGGCCCATGAACTTTAAAAGGTTGAGGACCCCTGGTTTATAGGTACACTAGTGAACACCAAATCACTTATCACTTAGTTTACACTCACACAGGGCTGGATTTAAGGGGGGGGATCAGGGAGATCACCCTGGGCCCCCCACAAATCCCCACAAGAAAGAAAACAATAATTTTAATTTTCTATTGTAGCACCACGTCTTATTACACGTTAGGGCTATACGCCTATGTACTATATACGCTAATGGGTTGGGAATTAGGAATGATTAATTTAGGGAAAATGCACCTTCGTTTGCGTGGAGGGAGAGTGGAACACCATTTAGGAAAACTACTCTCAGTGCATCCGACTGGTATCGAGCCCCAATCAATCTTCCTGTCTTCAGCGTTCTAGTCCAACACGAGAGTGGCGCGTTAGACCACGCGGCCACCGAAGCGGGTGACAGCTATCAATCCAGTGGCGGCGGAACCTTAGGGAAGCAGAACAAAAAGAAGTTTTTTTTATGGATTTGCCTTCCACACTCACTCCCACCCCCGATAAAGGTTTCAAAACTAGATGCCTCTAAAAGCTATTTGGAGTTACTTCCTCCCAATTTTTTAAAATTAGAATATTTTTACCAACTATTTGGAGTCATATTCCCCCTTTTTTTTTTAATTTGGATGCTTCTAGAAGAAATTTAGAGTGATCCTCTTTTTTAAATTAGACTCCTCTAAAAGCTACCATTTTAATTGATCCTTTCCTAAACATTTTTGAAATTTGGATACCCCTTGAAGCTCTTTAGATTGGCTCTCACCTTGATATTTTCCTAAAGTTAGATGCTCTTATAAGCTATTCTCAAGCAATTTTCAGAAAATGGTATGTTTCTAAATGCTATTTGGAATGATCCTCACCTGGAGATTTTTAAAATTTGATGCTTTTAGAATATAATTGGAGTTGTCGTCACCTGGCTTTTTTTTTAAATATATTTAAATATATGCATTTGGTATGTATTTAGAGTGAATCTCTTCTAGAAATTTTTAAAAATAGAATGCCTGTAGAAATCATTTGGAGTGGTCCCTCCCTACATGGCATATTTTTGAAAATTGAATGCCTTTAAAAGTTATTCGCTTTTTGATACAAGTCATTCAGTTTCATATTTGAGAATATCAGAAGGTATTAAATACGTCTTGAAGGGGGGACTCTTTTAAAATCTATTTAGAGTAGTCCTCCCTCCCAAATGTTTTGAAATTTAGATGCCTCTAAAAGATATTTAGACAGTCCTTAAGAATTTTCTAAATTTTAACTCCCGTAGAAGATATTTTAAATAGTTCTCGCCCAGAATTTTTTTTATTTTAGATTTTCTAAAAGTTATTCGATGAAGTTTTCCCCAGATTTTTTTAAAAATTTGGATGTGACTAGAAGCCAATTATGAGTTTGCTCCTTGTCTGCATTTTTCTCAAAAATTAGATACCTTTAGAAGCTATTTGAAGTGGTCTTCACCGGGCAATATGTTTAAAATGGGCTCATCTTAGAAGCTATTTTGAAGGGGTTATCTTACAGAATTTTTTTTAAAATTAAATGCTTCAATAAGATATTTGAAGTGGTCTTCACCGACAAATATTTGAAAATTGAATGTTTTCAAAAAAATAGATCCTCGCGGGAAAATTCTTCAAAACGACATTCATCTCTAAGATATTTGTAGTGGTCCTCCCCTGAATTAAAAAAAAAAAAAAATTGATTGGCCTAGAAGCTAAATTAGAATATTCCTTGCCTAATTTATTCGGACAGTTGGATGCCTCTTGAAGCTATTTAAAATGGTCTTCGCTGGCATAGGGCCTATTTTTTTTTAAATTGAATGTATCTAGAAGTCACTTGCAGTTTGAGATAAGGACATCTTTCAGCTTCATATTTGATAACATCATATGATTTGACATGTATGACAGATCCAAAGGGAGGCAAACTTATTCTAGGAAGAAATTATTTCCTTGGGATCGGTGCCCCCAGATCCCGTGGTTTAACCACCACTGTAGCAAACTGGTCACTGAATACGAAAATGACCTCAAAGGAACCTTAAGGAAAGAACTAATACAGATTGCAGGACAAGTGGTGGACATAAAAGAAAACAAAAATATTCTTTCAAAATGAATATTTAGTGAAAAGCGTTTTAGAGCAACATTTCCCTATGTTGAAATACTTTTAAATATATATTTAGCACTTATGGTGTAAGCTGTAGTGAGGAAAGGTCATTTTCAAGAATGAAGTTGAAAAATAATCGGCTCCGTACAATTATGAGCCAAGATCATCTAGTATACCTTTCCTTACTCGTCATGGCTGGTTATATACTTCGCGAAATGTACTTTAAAGACATTATTGGCGTGTTTGCTGCAAAGATAAGCAAGGAAAGTTTGTACTATAATGAGATTTTCTTTAAGTCTTAATGTAGCCTATTTCCTCTTACTTTGTAACTATTACATTTGTGAAATAATAAATATTTGCTTAATTTTTACCTTTCCTCACATACGCTATGATGTTATTCACACGGACCTGCTTCGGTGGCCACGTATTATCATCGGGGTTTGAATTTAGGTCGGATGTACTGAGGGTGTTTTACCCTAAATGTTTTTTCCTTTATCATCTTCGCAAACGTGGGTACAGTTCCTCTAGATTCAATCTTTCTCATCCTAAACTCATTAGCTTAATTAGTATACATGCGTAAACTTTGAGCAGGTAGTTAAATATGGTTCTAAAAAAGACATGGATTCATAGGGGACCCCTACATTGTTTGCCATCTCAAGACCCCCACATAAATTACGTAAATCTGGCACTGCCCACACTGGAATGGCAGCATAGATACAAGAGCATAGTTATACTCTCTCTGGAGTGGTAGCATAGATACAGGAGCACAATTATACTCGTTCTGGAGTGGTAGCATAGATATAGGAGCACAATTACACTCTCAGTGGAGTGGCAGTATGGATACAGGAACACATTTACATAATCACTATTATTGTAGACTTAAACTATACAACTATATCACTAGATATTTTCTTTTTACGATCGGCTTAAAAAATAGTAAAAAAAAAAAAAATCTCATCAACATATAATACTAGAATTTGGAGTCGATTGAAATATGCCTTTTAGTTCTAAAATCTTTTATTTTATTTTAAAAATATAATTTCACCGCCTTACTTGAAATGAAAAGAGAAATCTTATGGTTTTAGTTATGTTAAGGGTATGGAGAAAGCTATCACTACTGTTTACATACATAAATACTAGCTTTAATTTTATTTATAACCCTACTTAGTTTGAAAAAGTGGTATTGTAGCTTTGTTACTTTAATACTAGAATAATATTGGGACAAAATTAGTAAATTTTCCCTTGAAAGACAAAAAGAACGTTTTTTAATCCCAATAAACACTCCTCATTAATTAAATTGTCAGACCATTTAAAAAAATCAAATTTCAAAAATTCAATTATTTTTATATAGTAACCCTTAAATTATTTTCATTAAAAAAAATTGCAACGTGTTTTTATTTATCAATACAAACAATGATCAGATAGGGCCTACCAATTTTGAGCTAAATCATAAAAGCCATTTCCAAAAAATTTCAAATTTTTAAAATATCTTATCAGTTATCTATCCTTAAATTAATCTATTTTATAAAAATCAACTTTAAGTATAATATATTAAAAATAATATGCAAATATTGATCTTAAACAAATTTGTTATAGCTGTTTTCGAAAATTTCAAAATTTCAAAAATCAATCATCAGTGATTATTATTATACGAGGTTTTCAAAGAAAAAAAAATTAGAATTATTGATAATTTAAAAAACTTAACAGATACCAATTCTGCAACAGATCATTATAGCGATTCTAAAATATTCTAGTTTGAAAAAATCAGATATCAATAATCTACCCTTAAACGATTTTCTCCCGAAAATAAAGTATACAATTTTTCTTATAATGTCAAACGCTCTTCATATATAAATTTTAAACAACATCGATAGAGCCATTTTTGAAATATTCAGAACTTTTTAAAATCACTCATGAGTATACTTCCCTTTAGCAAATTTTAAACCCCAAATATATGTATACTAGGTCAAACATTTACTATGCTTCAATTTTAAAGAAAATTGGTATCCATTTTCAAAAAATGTTATCATTATCAAAAAAAGCCTGACTATGGAGAAAATCTTTGAAATATATAGCTTTTTAAAACATTAATACGTATCTTGCCTCTCAGTAGCAATCAAACCTTTTCCAAGACTAAAAAAGGCTCTTGGGCAGGAATAACGATCAATGTGACAATTACGTAACGTAAGGATGACAAAAGGAGGGCCATATCTAAATATTTGTTGATGAACAGGATGTAGGGATGGTCATACTTTCGTTTCTCACGGGTCAATCACCAAATCAGAAATGACAGGAAAATATGTTTAAACAACAATCTATTTTTTCTTTCTTTATCACCGCTCTGTTCAGGTAATACGTATCGGTACTAAATACGCTAATGTGTTAGGGACGAGGAAAGTTGAATTTAGAGGAAGTGTACCCTCATTTATCTGGATGGAGTGTGGAAAGTAATTTAAGGAAAATCACATATAGTACATCTGACCGAAATTTGAACCCCGATCTCCCTGTCATCGGCAGTCTAGTCTACTGCGAGAGTAGCGCCTTAGACCATGCGGCCACTGATGCAGGTAAACTCTTCTTGAAGCAAATTAATGTATTTTAAAACATAATTAGGGTTGTACGTTTCATACATTTCTAGAGACTCCAACAAGCCACAAGATCAACCCCCACCCCCCTCCATATATTTTCCGCTCTGTGTGGCCCTGTACGTAGCGTAAGGGTTATTATTGTTTTTTTAATGGAAACCACAATATTCTTAAAGTAGCTTTGTCGAGATGTCAGGCTACGTATCTTAAGAATTCTCCAGGGCAGAGATTTCCTGTTACGTTGCACATCGTGTTCGTGCCAGCCAATTAAGCTATGAGATACGTTAATACTAATATTTAGTAGTTCAATTTGTGTGTATGTGTGTGTGATACAGATCCCTTCGAGGTATAGTTTTAAAAAAACTAGGGTTTGTGGTCTCATCTAACACCTAGTTTGTACCTCCATCAATGGCGCGTTGGGGAGTGTTGCCAGGGTAAGCAGAGTTTGTTCGCAATGTATCTGTAATATTAATGTTCTCCCACATTTGTTCCACCATTGAGCTACATTTTTTAAACAATTTAAGTTTCAAACCTTCAAAAACCATTTGCTGTGTTTTTCTAGTGTATTTACTTTATCTTACGTTCAAGCCAAGTAAATACTGATAGCCTAAAACGTTTCTGTACGTTACGTGAACACCTTGTTTACTCTGAAAGGTTGAAAGCTTACCTACCCTCTCTGTTTACACTATGAATTTATTTTATAAGCTATACCATAGTGGAATAATGCAGGGCAAACTTGCTACCACACAGGGTAAAATAAGTTTAAGTGGACGTTAGCAGAACGTTACGTTACATTACGTTAATTTTAAGTTGATAAGGATCTGTTCAGGGCATACGTACGAACTTGCTCATGTAAGCTTCCAGAGAAGCCTAAGTTTAGTGGGTGTATTTGGTGTGATTTAATTCTAGGAGTGTTTTTCAATCTTCTTTTTGAACGAAATGACGGTGCATCTCTTTAAAAGAACACATAATGTCAGATATTTGAAGTCGCTAATGGCACAAAATCACTGGCATATAAATTTAGTACTAAAAAATACGTGTAGAGAACTTTCAAAATATCTCAAGTGATATTTCAAGAATTCAGCCCCAGATCTGAGGATTAGAATAGAAGTTATCCCTAAGGGAATTCGGTGTGTCCCTCCCCTTCTTGGGTCTTCCCCTCACCTTGCCCTTTACATGTCACAAAACACAAAGGACACTTTTACCCACCCTTCCCTCCCTCTATCACCACCTCCCGGGCCTTTCTTCATCTTATTTTCACCGTAACAATGCCAGGTCTCTTGTGCTAGCCAGAGAGGTAAACCTGACATCTTAGGTTAGACACCAAATAGAGGGAGTCCAAAATAACGTCTTGGTACACAACATTTAGTTATTTATAATATGTGACACATAAGAGTGAAGAACAAACTAACAGGTACAATAAATTACCAACTTTGAATCATAGAAGACAATACAATCATAATATCGTCCGAGAGATTCTTTGCCGTCAATTTGGTCCAAATGTTTGGCTACATTTGAAAAATCTGAATCATCCAAAGATTGTTTTCTTAAGGTGAGGATGTAGGGGTCTCGAGAAAAGGTCATTGTTTTTTTCAGATTTTAAAATATTTATACCTAAGAACAAACATAGTGTTTAAATGTCTTCACTTTAGGATAGCTACATTTCTTGAATATCTGTCATCAGCATAGAGGCATTAGATGACAAACTTTTTAATTGAAGAGAAAAAAATCTTGTCATTAAATTCCAGGACATCCTTGACAGATATTCAAGAACTGTTGATATCACCATGTGAAAATAATTAATCTCTATGTATCCACTTGAGCAATATTTGATTTATTTTGGTCAACAAATTCTTTGGCTTAAAATCTTCAAAATCCCTTAATTTTCTCGCTTTAAAGATTGTATCTTAGATTGGAAACATGACCTATCCCTGTGGAAACACGTAGGCTAAGAGACAAATTAAGGAACGGGATTAAATAACTACATGAGAATAGTTTCTAACATTCGTTAGTAATTTACGGTAGATGTCCGGTGGTTACAGGAAGATTCTACTCAACACTACACTAAACATCTCTGAGGGAGCTGTATAGATACTATTGGGTAGCAAAGTTGTCATTCTCTCGTTTCCACGTGATCAATCTTTCTTCGAATATAAGACAAATTTTGCAACTTTGGTTCGTCGACGTTGCCATTAGTACACCAACACCCACACCTTTCAGCATAACTGAAAGCGAGGATATTTGTCAACAGTTAGACGAGAGAGAGAGTTAAGATAATATTGTATCCATAAGATCTTCAGTTCCTTTATGGAGATGAAATTCAGTCTATTGAGCTTAACTAACGTATTCAGCTCTGATCCGGAAGGCTGGGATACAGTTAAAATACTTGAACAACGCCATATAACTTAAACCCACGTGGAATTAGCAAATACAAATGAATACTTTAAAACATTAACCTATATTTGATGAATAAGTTATATCCTGCACACATCTCTCAATTTGGTTATTCAATATTAGAACAAACGTCCTCCATTATTTATTATTTATGCGCAGCTATTCCTACTAAAAATAGGCCTACAATGATACTAAATAAGAAACATAAGAAAAACACCTAATTTTTTTATGTTTCATAACTTACTAGCCTTGACTTCAGTGGACTTTGGGGTAAAGTGCTCACCTCAAGACCCGATTTTCATATGTTCAAACCCAGAAAATGTCAATAGATTTTTCTTAAGTGATAAATATCCGTAGCACAACTGCGGAGGGAAGTGAATCCGTTGGTCCCATGTTGATTGTGGCATGTAGAAGAACGTTGGAAAGTATGTGAAAATACCTTTCCCAGAAGAATTGGTAGACCCTTTCGCACTCGCTCTTAGAAATTCAGTGTGAAAGCAACAGGAAAGCCAAAAGTCTGAGTGCATGTCCAGCTCCAGATGAGTGGAAATCACATCAAACCAACATCCGGGTTGTTTACTTGAGAAAAATAAGAAAAAACAACCACTAGTGTTGGTAATTCAATTTGAATATGTTATATAAAACATTTTAATTCTGTACAAACGTAGTTGAAGAATTATATCTGGTTATCTAAATCGAGCTCATGATATTTTATTCAAATCTGAATCTGTGAATGGCAACAAAACCATCCCTAATAATAATTTCAGTTTATTTTAGTTGTGATTTAAGGGACGCTAGCTCACCAAATAACCATCAAGCTAATAATTATTGTCAAGTTACATTCAACTGATTATCTATTAACTCAGTAATGCATACACATAGTTAATGTATTATTATTGCTCTAGAAAAATACACAGCTTATAATTAGAACTTAAGAGCCCTGCTCACGGCTGGTTTGACGGGCTATTAGATACAAAATTACGCTCGATTCAAAAACGTATAGAAGTGCGGTTTTCTGGATTCTTCACTTGACAAAATCCAAATTGTGGTCAGTTATAATAGTTTCATTTATTATTATTATTTTTTTTAAATTTTATTATATTTTTTAAAAATATAGTGAAATGGTTCTCTTTTTTTTTCTAGCACCACGTATTACAAACCGTTCAGGTTAAAAGCTTATGTACTAATCACGCTTATTGTTTTTATGGATGAGTAAGGTTAATATTTAGTGGAAATGTACCCGCATTGTCTTGGAAGGAGAGTGAATTTTTTTTTAGAAAACTACACTTAGTACAACCGACCGAGATTTGAACCTCGATCTCCCCGTCATCGGCAGTTTAGTTTACTGCGAGAGTGATGTCTTAGACCATGCTGCCACCTAAACGGGTGAAACTGGTCTTAATTCACTGTTGTCTAAAGTAAATAAAAAAACAAAAAAACTGCAATCGAGTTCAAGTTATTTTACTTAAATTTAGTGTTATCCGTGGGGTGAGATGGACTATCAAAGTTTAAGTCTGTCTAAGGGAAGCACACAATATTATGAGGTCCAGATACAGTCCATTACGTGTCGAGGAGTGTTGCCAGGGTAAGCAGAGCTAGTTCAAACCAAATATGTGTTGATTCTAACTCCTTCCACATTTGACTAATCATGCATAGGCTCTGCTCTACATACATACTACTATATATATTTTCAAATATTCATACATACATGTTATCTGCAGCTGTCACTTTTGATAGATGTAATTAAGTCTTATAAGATTACACTTACTAAATAGTAAAGTGACATTAATGTTGACTACAAAAAAAGTTTTTTTTTAAATTTTCTTCCTACCAAAATCCTACTATAGCTCACATGTGAACGTATTTTTGTGGCTATCTGGTTAATTAGTGGCTTACTGAGTGACAGTAACCGTTCACAAGTACGGTTTATACTAACCCTACTTACCCTGAGATATTTCCACTCTATGCCATGCCACTTATAGACCTACTGTCCAAATTGAGATAAAACAAAATACTCATTCCATTTTTGAGACTATAACCATCAACAAATTGAAGAGGACTGAGTACAAGAAAGATTATTATTATTATTAGCACCGCGTCTTACTACCCGTTAGGGTTGTACGCACTTACGCTAAAGTAGGGTGATTGTGAGAATAAATGGAGGACCTACAGTTTAACGTGGAATCCGAACCACGGTGGAGGCCTGGCATTCCCCACATTCACAAGTTGTGATTAATACACGTCTTGTCAGAGGTGAAGGAAGGGGTTGGCAATCAGATAAATATGTGCCAGGACCGAGGATTGAGCCCCGGACCCCCAACACAGAAGTCTGGTACCTTACCCCTAGACCACCAGGTCACATATTTACGAATCAGTTCCTCATTGAAATGGGGAGTTTCTTTAACGTATCTTAAAACTAATTCACAAAGTTGTTTTTAATAGTATGATATAATAATTAATTGTTAACAAAGGTTCATCATAAGTGATTCATTGGACGAAGCTAAGGTCATATTAACCTTTCCAGACTTGAATATTGTGTTTCGAAGGTCTCCTTTATCTTTATATACAATATGTGGGCCGATGCAGTCCCAACAAGTTGTAATACAATATAAATGAACTCACAACTTGTTGGCGATGTTGGACAGCATGCTGGAGGTGGGAGGGCTGGCTAGTGCCAACATGTTGGGTTGTGTTGTTGTAAATAAATAACAGCCAACACAACATGTTGGCGATCTTAAAGGGTTCTGCGCATACGCTATCCAGTCAAGACCGTGTCTAGCCTTAGCGACGCACGTGTTTTGTTTTCAGATTGGTTTAATATCATCGTTTACATAGTGTTGTGCTGATGGAGTGTAACAAAGTGGACACAACTAATTGCTTTATATCAAAAGTATTATCTTCTTTGCACGCTACTTTGGCTGATCACAAGAATTCAAATAATCGAGAAGATACACTTACTGCAATAGCTAAGGTATTAGAATCTCCCACAGTTTTTTACGTTTTGTATTTTTCCGCAAGAGTACATTTCCTACCATCACAGTAAGTGAATACATGACAAGTAATATATAGTTCTCAAAGGTCAGAATTGCATAACTGATTAAAAACTATAGGAAGGCCAAGGACGTTGGCCCAACAAGTTGGCATTGATAAATGCAGCTTACTTCTCCCCAGATATTGGCTCCAACATGTTGGATCCAACTTGCTGCATAATAAACAAGGTTTATGTACCTCAACCAATATTTCTCAAAACAAGTCACTATAATCTTACCTAGCTTTCTGTGTTGGTTCCTAATTGAGCAGAGCTGTTTTGTCCAAATTTGTGGCGAAATTAAACAAAAGCAAAACTATGCTCGAACTGATGCACTCGTCTTAATTTTAAATAAAATATAATTCTTATATCTTAAAAATGTAATCAATAAATCTGCGTGAGATTGAAATTACTCATTTTATATGATTTTATGTATCTATGCTCACATTCTAGGACAAAATATATACATTGTGTAAGGGCGTAGATTGGAAAATTAATTTTAGAACTGTTGATGGTATTCAATAACAATATTAAGAGTTGTTGTGTGCTATTGGAATGTTTGTTTTTGTTTATGTTCAGCTCTAATTCACCATTAAAAACATCCGTAAATTGAATAATACTAAGATTTTAAAATACCAGTATAAGGTAAATCAAATAAAATGAGTAAATTTCTAATTATGTATGAATAATATTGAAAAAATAAACACTACGTTGATTAATATTTAAAATTGTAATCTCTTGCTTCATGTATTTTGGAAAACTTTAAGTAGAAGCTTGATATCAACTGGATGAAAGCCTAAATGCAAATTTATTTATATCAATGATTAAAGGTACAACCTTTGATTAAATTACATTTTGACTCTATTTTCAAATTCATGAGTTCAAGAATTGAGTACAAGTACGTCCAAAAGACATTTATTTTTCCTCTTTCACTTAAAAGTAAATTAGCAAAATGAAATATTTATGTTGTGTTTGTACAAACAAGGACAGAACTACTATTCGGAAAAGTAATTTGCATTGCTGAAGCAAATCCTATTACTTTGACCGCAAGTGTAGATAAGGTAATGTTTTCAGTTCAGCTTGCTGCAATCAGTAGGTGAAATCTAATTTAGAGGGTATTTCCTGCACAAATGATCAAAGCTTACTACTATGTTGGCAGGAAGTTTCTACCTTATTGTGTATTCACACGTTCTCTGAAAAACAAGCGCAGAACAGAAACGTGGTCACGTGACAAGCTCTAAACCAATCATAAGATTTCCGCCTCATCGGCGAGAGCTGTTCTGCTAAGTTTAACTCCCTGACAATTACATAAAGCATATATTTATCAATTATAGAATAAAATATGTTGATAATCAGCGGATTTAAGTCTGTTTTGTATCATGGGTCAAAATACAGCGTGGAAATTTCGGCATCCCCAAGCAGATTCTGCTCTCTAATTTCGGGAAACGTGTGAATCAAGACTTACTGTAAAGGTCTGAGCCCTGACTACCTTAAAAACCAAGCACAGATATATCTACTAACTAGCCTCAAAGAATTTATGTTAAACTTAGTGGGCTAATTTGTTATGTTTTTGGGTATCCAATCCACCGTGTCTAGTAGCACATTCTTTTCCCCTATAGCAGCCATATCAAACTCTCAGCCTTATCCCTGATTTTGTGAATTCATGGACATTAAAATGAGCCATCATGCAATGTGACTGTTATTCTTTTTAAATATGTTAAAGAAATATATAATTTATAAATGTGCTATTCAGGAATATGGCATAGCTTGGAGAATTCTGGAATGTGAAGTTGGTAAACCAAATTCATAACCATTTATATATATGGATCAATTCTCAAAAATTGTTGAATTTTCATACCAAATGGGTGCAATGTTTGGCAGCAAATACATAGTTTAACAATGGTCTTCTTGCAGGGAATTGAACAAAACGCCTTAGATATCTCAGCTGATGGGCACACATTTGTCAACATTAATGACTTTGACACAAGATCTAAAGTACGACTCTAATACCATTATTGCAAACAAAAGTTTTAACATTTTTGGTCAAAAATATAAAGCTATAATTATTGTTTTATATAGGGTCAAAGGCTTAACTTTTTACTTTCTCGCACCCATCGGGTAGTGAAAGTATTATGATCGTCAAGAAAATCGAACTCATAATTTGTATGGATGTTGAGGTTTCATGACCCCTTGACCCTGAAAAGTATACTCCATTCACGGCAGGAATTACTTTCTGAAAGGTCTTTATTCCTACCAATATCCTACTATATAATAGATTTCTGGTAGGGCAAAAGGCCTTTTAGAAAACAATTCCTATGCTGACCAGATTATATTTTTTAAATGCTGTTTGTCGAGCTTTCTGCCTGTTACTGGTATTAGAGCCTAAACCATTTTACCAATTGGGATAAATCTTGGTATCTAGTGTTTTCATAAGGTTCCTCAGAGGGACTTTTGTAATTATTGATCCAACCCTAAAATTAAGAGTATTTTACTTATGTGATGAAAGAGAAATAATCGATTTACTCAAAATATGCTCTAACGATTTTGATTAATTTTTGTATCCAGGCGCTGTTTGACATTACAAACCAAATAGCATATCTCATTTTTTCATGAAAATAAAGTTGAGTGTACTTTATATTGAAGGAAGTTTCCAATTTTGATCATATCTCCTCGACTCTTTGAGATACCAAATAGCTTACCATTGTAAAGACGTATTATTATTTTTTTTTAAACTTTAGTTGTACGGTAATGTATTTTCATAAAACAATAAGTTGTTGAGTAATTGGCAATATATTTTTTAAATTAAGGTTTTGGAAATTGATATTTAACCTATTTGGTGAACAGAAATGTTACCTTTTTCTCAATACGTTTCCGTAAGAGTGAAAATATTATTTCATTTTTGCTTTATAGTAGAATATTTCTGCAACTATTCGTATTAATAAAGTTTAAACATTCTACGAGTCTTATGTTTATGTATATATTTTTTTGTGCAAAAGAATGGGAGCGTCTGTGTGATGTTCCGTATCATTTATTGTAATAATACGATACTAGGTTGGAGTACTTTTTAGTGACAAAAAATTACATTACCGTTATTTTTTAATGTGGCCACCTCAGTATTATTTATATTTAATATAGCCCTCACGATAAAATGAGTTTGACACACCTGGTCTATACCATTTTTGATAATGAATGTGTTTGAAAAAGTCATTTGTATTCCTCGTAGTAATAAGTTTGTATTCTCAATTGTATACATTGTAGTTATTAGAACATATTTGAGATAAATAACCTTTCTTCTTCAAAATGATTAAGTTAATACCTTTTTAGGGTCAGTGAGGGGAGTTAAGGTGTCTATAATTTAACAATTCTTTTATTTCGGTACTTTATTCCAATTGGTAATTTTAAAGTAAATTTAATGTGTGTGCTCTTTGAATGAAGATACTGGGGGCATGGAGGAGTTTACATAGTGATTAGTTACATAACATGTACTAATCAGATCTCCTAGTTTACCAATGGACAGAACATGTAGTGCAAATGGAAGAATTTAGAACCATGTTCAGGGTACTGGCTTGCAGACCCAATGGGAAGAGATATTGGGAAAACCTAGACGTAGATAGAAGGATAATATTAGAATGGACCTGAAAGAGATAGGGTGTAATTAGGTGAATGGGATTGAGCTAGCTCAAGATAAGGATAGTTGGCATACTTTTACAAGTGCGCCAATTATCTTTCAAGTTTCTTTTGCCATAGAATAAGTAAGTGTCCTTTGAATATCAAATCGTGAGCCTGGTCTTAAAATATAGCTTATGCTTTAGACACATCTTCGGTGTTCTGAATTTTAGCTGTAGGGTAGTTATTATTCTTGAGGTTTGACAATAAATAGGCATTAAAAAATCTTTTAATAAAAATAAGCGGATTAGTTTAATAAATATATACCAAAATAATATAATAATTTACAGTTAAAATCGTTAACATAAAGTCGTCATCAATAATAAAAAGAAGAAATAGAACTTGATTTAAATTGTGTAGTAAAAGTTTTTGTTGATGTTTATAACATTTGTGTTTTTAATTTTAACTATTGTCAAACATCAATCATTTAACAGTGCCTCAGGACAGTAACAAAATGTTCTCTAAAACAATATCTATTATGTTTTTAATATTTAACTTGGATTATTTGGACTTTGGAGGGGGGAAACGCCCCTCTTAGTCCCTGAGTATGACACTGCTTAAAGAGTTAATTTTTCTAACGTCTAATAAACTCAATATAATCAGGGAATTCTAAGCTCTAATAATACAAAGCGTCAAAAACATCCACAGCAAAATTAACATTATAAAACGACACATGCATACACCAATCCCATTACTGAAACAAAGTGTTAAGAACGTCTCGAGATGATCCATGACAAGTATTTCCATCTCGCTAAAATTCCTTTTCTTTGTTAGGGCCGAAACCTGGTTTCTGGCTTGTACATGGATTGCCGGCAGCACTTTCATTTTTTATAGAGGTAGGCGAAGGCGACTATGAGCACTAGGTCTAACAGTAAAGTTGCAAGCGTTTCTTGGCTCCAACCTCTCTCGAAACCAAAAAGGAAGGAAATAATGAGTGCACGCAATGCCGAGGGCAACATTTTACCTCGCTTGCTGCATGCCTACCTCAGCCAGCGTTCCTCAGACTACTCAACTTAGCCTACAGCTAGGACCACTTCAGACAGGTATATTGCGGGAACTGTAAAAAACTAATAATAACAATAATAAAACCAAACATTACAAAATAACTAAAACCCTGGTGTTCTTAGTCATTTAACCATAACTTTAGTTTGAATAAGTAGTTGGAAGATTAAAATTCTCAACACCACCGAATATTAATAATCTTTTTCATGGTTTGTTATGGTGGCGTCCAGGAATCTTCATTTCAGCTAAATGTTAGAAACGGTCATCTCCGGAAAATTGAATCCTTCTTTATTTCTGCTTGCTTCTTTCCAATTTGAATAAAAAGCTTATTTCCATGCAAAATTAATACAAAATTAGTTAATCGATTTTTATTATATTGCTACTAATATATAAATAAACTATATTTTTATTTGAAACAAAATAACTTACAATTTTTTTTATTTTTTTTTAGAAATCTACGATTATATGGAAATCATTATTCGACATTATAATACGAAAAGGGAGATCTATAGAAAACATATTTTTATTTCAACACATATTTCAAAATAAATATCATTTAAACTAAGACAAATAATAATTGGGTTATTATAATATCTTCTACTAATATTTAAAAAACATTTTAAAAAATTATATATTTCAAACCTGGACATTTTATACAATGTATTTTTTTATTTACAATATACTTACTGTCCTGATGTTTGTTTCATTAAATAACACTTAAAATGTATGTGCTAATATGCCATGCATATTTTATCATGCCAAGTGATTAACAATGTTGTTCTTAAGCCAAGGTGAATACTTGTAGTCCACTCAAAATAGATAATACATAGACATTGCAAGAGTGAGAAAAATCGTTCATAAATTTGATTTACGAAAGTATTTTTCATAGTTCTGTGTATTTTTAATATTAGTATAACTAAATTGTTTCTATTAATATACAAAGTTCCAATAACAAGAAATAAATCGTTGTCAGGGAGAAAATATAGTATAATACAGATCACTTGAAAAACTTCCAATAAATTGAAACGATAGACTTATAAAATGTACTTATTCGTAAATATAAACGTTGGACACTAATTGACTTAATGTGCCATTGAACTATAGGCCCTAAGTTTAGCTACAACTACGATTTAATCAATGCGATCTATTAGCCATAATATGTACTAGATATACTATCACATAGAGAACACAGATTAAGGATGATAATTTAGAGATTACTTCGAACCACATCATTTGACATGGCTTACGGACACACATTTGTCAACAATTATAAAAGTTACTTCAAGATTTTAAGACCGACATTTACATCATTGCTGTAAATAAAAGGTTTTAAATTTCTCTTATAAGAATATAGGTTCATGCTTATTGTATTATACATGGGCCTACTCTTTTAATTCGTAGTAATAAGTTTCTAAGTCGAAATTCTCTCTTACTTAAGAATATGAAAATATTGGGGTTTTTTTTACAATGTGGCCCCCTCAGTATTTTAAATTTACAATATGACTCTTAGTATTAAATGAGTTTAACAGAAGTCCCACTAGAATATCTCAAATCAAATAGTAATATGTCAAGATGACTGAATGAACAACTAACCCATCGTTAAATATGAATATTGGCATATCCTTCATCATTCGAATGAGGAGTTAAATCTAAAGCTTGAGCCCGGTAATGCAGACACTAAACCACACATTCAAGAGCCTTTTCACACTAGGGCACTGGTGAATACCAAGTGAATGCTCTCAATATACACTAACTTAAATTATTATTGCATCTTTTGACACTGGGACACTGCAGTTTCTCGCATGGTCTTATTGACTTTAAAGTGTTACATCTTAAGGACAATATCACTACCACCACCTAGTTTCAATAGGAAACTTAACACTGGGACACCAAATACGAGCATTGTGTGTAGTTCTGACAACCATCAGAACGTGGTATTTTTTTTTTTTTATCACCTTGTCTTACTACCTGTTCAAGTTATACGCATAGTCGATTGTTGTTTTGACGTCAAGCACATTGTCGTTTTTCTTGTTCTAGACATGATTTTAGATTTGAACCAAATTGATGATTGTATAGGTAGTGTAGAAAGTCATCCAGTTATTTGGGATGCCTCAGATGGTCAAATAGTGTATAGAAGAAGCCTTTATCCAGTCGATCACATGTCAGAGGATGTGTGTATATGCGTTTTTTCTTCCATCTCCTATTCCTAATTTTGTTTGGAAGCACAAGTAACGATGGTTCCTCATCGTTTGAGTCAATATTAAATAATAACAAAAATTCTAAAATTCTAATCAGTTGATTGGTATTGAAGTGTCGACAACTGGTTGGTGTCCAATCGTTGTTCACCACAAACACCGGTAATGGCCACTAGTGTGAAAATACCCTAACTTCCACTCAAGCTTTGCCAGAAGAGGGTGGTGATGTAGGGTTAGCTACCCCAGGGTCGAATAAAGGCCAAGCTGCTCAGAGGTTCTCTAGACTTAGTTCGCTGCTTGACGCTACCCTTGGTCTAATAGGAATTTACATGTATAATGGGCGGCTGGGCGGATGACGCCGGTAGGAGACCCGACAAGAGCGCTATGCACCCTAGTTCGTCAGTCCGTCGTGTACACCACGCAACGTAGCGCCATAGGTCACCGCAACGTTCTAACCCTGCCTAGTTTACATAAATAAGTAAACCTACAATATCCCACACATACATGAACTTTGTGTGCACATTTACCATACATCAAACTTCTGAGGAAAACATCAAATGGAATATTTTCCCTGGTGAAAGTGTTGGGGTTTATTAGTAACAATCCCAAATACCGGAAGGGGTTAGCTCGGCGCTAGCGTGTTGTACTGACCAGGAAGATGGGTCTGAACTAGAAACTCGTTCGAGTGCTCAAGGATACAGTTATCTCAACACCTCAGGTAAACTTTAATGCATTTTTACTTATTTGCTCTTTTTATTAGATTATTATTGTATTTTTTTATCACCGCTATCTACTACCCATTTGTGTTATACGCATATGTTTAATTCAGTGGAAATTTACCTACATTTACATAAAGGGCGAGTGGAAAAACATTATGGTAAAACAATGCCTCATTATATCTAACCTAAATTAATACTTCCGATCTCATCGTCATCGGCAATATAGTTTAATGCGAGAGTGACGCCATAGACCATGCTGCCACTGAGGTGGGTAGTTTTATCTATTAATACAATTTTATCATTTATAACCATTGAGTCAATTAACTTACATAACGAATTTTTTTAAGGTGTTCTAAAACATGGTGCTTGGAAAAATATTTAATACTAATACAGACTACTGGGAAGTGGAGTTGGTTACATAATGATGAGTTACTTACCATGTACTAATCAAAATGCATTGTTAGGATAGGCAAGTCTCGTAGATTATAATGGGTGGGACATGCAGCGCTAATGGGAGAATCAAGAACCGTATTCAGGGTATTGAATGGCAAAAACAATGGGAAGACGTAGACGGATATGGGAGGATAGCATTAGAATGGACCTGAAAGAGATGGACTGAAAGAAATGGACTGAAAGAGGTGGACTGGATATAACTAGCTTAAGATAGGGATGGAGTGTAATGAGGGATACTGGATAGAAGTAGCTCAAGATAGGGATAGGGTATAATGAGGGGTACTAGATAGAACTAGCTCAAAATAGGGATTGGGTGTAATGATGGGTACTGGATAGAACTAGCTCATGATAGGGGTAGTATGTAATGAGGGGTACTAGATAGAACTAGTTCAAAATAGGGATAAGTTGTAATGAGGGGTACTGGATAGAAGTAGCTCAAGACAGGGCTAGGGTGTTCCGAGGGGTACTAGATAGAAATATCTCAGGATAGGGATAGGGTGTAATGAGGGGTACTGGATAGAAGTAGCTCAAGATAGGGATAAGGTATAATGAGGGGTACTAGATAGAACTATCTCAATATAGGGATAGGGTGTAATGAGAGGTACTGGATTAAACTATCTCAAAATAGGGATAGGGCGTAATGAGGGGCACTAGATAGAACTAGCTCAAAATAGGGAAAGGTATAGTTCTTTTGTACGTGCGGCAATGAGCTTTTGAGTTCCTAATGCCATAAAGTAATTAAGTAAGTAGTCTTACGTACGTTTTTTAGACTTATGGATACTCGACGTTTACAATAGTTGGCCTATGAGAGTTAAAATTCAACCCGAAATGAATTAATTGATTATATTCGGTAACTAAACTGTCCTAACGAACATATTTAGAGGTTTGACACAACATCTGAGATTTAAAAAAACACCATATCATTGTTGCTATTTTTCCCATTTGTCCTTGAGAAGTTTGTTGGATTCAAACAGTCAAGAGGAGCAGCACCTACTATTTTATTATGATTGTGTAGTTGTTGGGTTTCTAATCAGTTATTCAAAATATTTGGTTATGCCAACTATGTTCAACTCAAGCCTTTCAGATATAGTAATGTTTATTAGTACAGTATTATATTTTAACAAAAAGCTATTTCCGGAAAAGCTAGTTCAGGAGAAACGTGTTATACCTTAGATTTGAAATTTTGGGTAAAGTGTGAAAAGTTTAAATTTTTGGTTTTCCCATTCTTTCTTTAAGCGTATATTTATTTATTTAAAAAAAAAATTCAAACTCTTACCTTTAATTTGAGATTTTTCTTCCTCAACATTGTATCTTACTAACTGTTCAGGTTACACACATATATAATAATAGTTACGCTTAGTGATTAAGGGATGAAGAATATTGAATTTAAAAGAAGTTTACCCATATTTGCGTACAGGGAGAGTGATAAATCATGTTGGAGAAAATATTCTCATTACACACGACCAGGATTAGAACCCAAATCTCTCAGTCATAGGCAGTCTAGTCTAACATGAAAGTGAAGTCTTAGATCATGTGGCCACTAAAGCAGGTTTGAGATTTTTAGTTCACAAAGTATGAACACATAGAGAAAAAATAAAAAATTATAAAATTGGGGTGTAGGGATAGGGAAAAAATCTATTTGAATTGCACTTGCATTATTTTAGTGAGAGATGTGAGAGAATGGTTAAGCCATAGGTATAGCCCATCCACCGCCAAGATTTGATCATCGACCTTCCCAGTCACGGTCAATTCAGTATAGGGCGAGCCGGATACCTTACACCCTACGACCATCCATGTTGGCTTAAATTTGTGTGTTGTTGGAAAGGCTAGTCAAACGATAAAAGCCACATTATATACATATTAATACTTATAACAATTTATGTTTCCATTGCATCCTACTACCCGTCCGGGCTAACCGTATTCAATTCACCCGCCTCGGTGGCGTAGTTGGCTAACGCGCTAGTCGTGTTGAGCTCGACCGCCGAGGACGGGGAGATCTAGGTTCGAACCTCGGTCGGGTGAACTGGGGTGGTTTTTCCTAAATGGTTTTCCACTCTCCCTCCACGCAAATGCGGGTTCACTTCCTATATATTCAACCTTCCCAATTCCTAATCCATTAGCGTAATTAGTACTTAAGCGTATAACCCGAACGGGTAGTAAGACGTGGTGCTAAATATTATTATTATTATTATTCAATTCACTTAAATGATAATTATGAGAAAGGCAATAAAGAATAACCCGCTTCAATGGCAGAATGGTCTAAGCCGTCACTCTCGTGTTGGACTGGCCTTTTGATGAGGGAGAGATTGGGAATCGAATCCAGGTCGGGGTTATTGAGGGTGGTTTTTACTTAATGGTTTTCCACTCTCCTTCCACGTAGATACGGATGGACTACCTCTTCAATGTTTCCTTCCTTATCCCTATCCCGATAGAGTGAGTAACTATCATGTGTATAATCTGATCAGAAAGTAAGACTCGATGATAAAAAAAAGGGTAAACCTACATCAATAGTCGCATAGTCTAACGCGTCACTCTTTTGTTTGACTGGATTGATAGTGATGGGTAGCTCTGGGCTCTAAACGGGGTCTGATGTAATAGGGTTGTTTCCTAGATGTCTTCCCACTCTCCATCATTATTCATCCCAGATCAATAATCGTAATTACATTATGTTTATAACTTGAACAGGTAGGCCTACAAAGATGCGCCGAGAGAAATAAAAATTGTAAGTGCAAAAAAAATCGATTTATTTTTAGAGCTATTTAACTTCCAATTTATGTACCGAGTGAGTCTACCCCAAAGTGACTTGAAGATAACCTAATCATAGAACAGACAAAACGTCCAGTATCAAGGTTGGTTATTTATAAACGTGGAAATGCACAACTATCTGGTAAGGTCAGTGGAAAGTAAAGAAATCCACAGGAGCAATACTTCAAGAATACGACAGTTAAATCAAATCAAATCCACACATCTTTGGTCAGAGTTCAAACTACAGTACCAATTTTTTCAGTAGGAAAAATAATATTAACTATGTTCTGAAAAAAAAATTTAAATAAATGTTTTGGATACATCATGCTTTGTTGCAAAGAAAAAAGAAAAAAGTACGTTGCACAGCACAGAATTTCTCCCTCTTTTATCTTAAAATAGACATTTACTAATAATTCGTTAGATTTGTGAAACGGAATAGTAGGTCTATATATTGTTGTAGAAAATATATTTTAAATATCATAAATGAAATAATATACACTGTCACTTACTCTATGGCAATAGGAACAAGGAACACAGTTACAGAAAAGTTGAGAAAAGAGAAACATCTTTGTCCACCAAAGAGCATGAGAATCAGATTTATATTCAAAGAGCTGAAATAAAGAGTATAATATATTTTTGCTTACAGCTCAGAAACTATTTGTTTTATAAAACTTTATTCGAAATAAAAGATTTCTATCTTTAATAGTACTACAACTTTACAATAATAAGTTATTTCTTATCTAAAACAGTTGTGGAGCAATGATGAAAATTTGGAAATTTACCCTCAAAGTCATTTTCATGAGAAAATGAGAACTGCCCTCTTGTTTATAATGAAAAAGTACCTAGATATAAAATTTAATCAAAATAGTC
Organism: Timema podura; assembly: GCA_033556935.1. Taxonomy (NCBI): domain Eukaryota; kingdom Metazoa; phylum Arthropoda; class Insecta; order Phasmatodea; family Timematidae; genus Timema; species Timema podura. Next base: position 77,584,135 of record JAVRXN010000010.1, read on the forward strand.
TGAGTAAATTTCAAGAAAATCGACTTTTCTCTTTTTTCCCTTCAGTAAACTACCCTTAAATTTAGGGTTTTAATATATGATTCCAAAAACCCCTTATGAAAACCCTAAATATAAAATATTTTTGGCTCTAGCCTGAGGTACAAACAGACAGACAGACAGACAGACAGTTGGAAAGGCAGAGAGACGGCATTGTGAAAACAACTATTTATTTTTGTTTCAGGGGGTCGTGAAACGTAAACACTAAGCAAAATCTCGAGTTTATTTTTTTGAAGATCATAATACTTCCTCTCCGAGGTGTCGAGAGAAAGTTAAAAAAAAAAGACACAAAATAATATTAATAAAAATTAAATCACTTAAAGTAGAATTACAATATAAATATATATATACACATTTTAAGACCAGGCTTACTACTTGTGATTCATAAAGTATACCACTATGCAAGTAAATACACAAAATAGGCTTAATAATAACTCTGCACCATGTAAATAGTATCTAGAAACCAACATTTGGACTAGTCTTTACAAAAACAACAAACTCATGTTCAATCCTGAACGGTTGTACGTTCCCCCATCCCCATTTATAAATGGCTATTTGTCCCTTTCCCTTACTTAACAGCTCTTATATTGGTATTTGCAGTTACTGAACTGTCTTTACTAGTATATCGTGTCATCCTATTCATTATTAAACCTTAATCTTATGCCAACAAAAATATATTCGTTAATTTAATTTGTTTTGTGTTTGGTAGGTCAAATATAGAGTGAGGGGGTGGGTGGTACGGGGCTCCCTAGTTGTAGAGTCCTGTAAAAGCTGTATTGCCCTGAAAACATTCCGCAAAACCGCCTCTAAATATTTGTAAGCAAGCCAGAAAAAGAAATACATACAGAAAAAAATATTTTATTCTTTATCGTATGAATCATTGCTGTACCTGAATACAAAGTCTACTTATAAAATATATAACTATGGTGTATTGTTGTTTTACAATTGATTTTTAATCATTAAGCTATTCGAAATCTCAATTTTACATAGTAAAATACTGATTAAAAATAATCAAGACCATCTAACTTGCATACTCATATAAATATTTACTTTCTCCTTATTTCCATTTAATTAAACGTAGCCCATTATTTATCATTTTTAATTTATATATCTTAAGAAGTATAATGAAAAGAGGAACCGTTCCATATCGATACCCATCCAAACCTCAGGCGCTGCAGAAAGGTGTAGAAACGACGTGCTTTGGTGAAACTCCATCGTTTGTCACTAGAAGGCAGCACTACCCAAATCCGTATTATTGATGCCAGCACGCCATCTCTTTGGTTGGCTTCCAAACTACAACTTCCGTTTAGTAAATAGGCTATAATATATTATAATCGTACACATATAGATAGACACAAATATTAAAAATCTTAATTTTATGTTATATATATCAAAAAATTATAGATAATGGAATAAATCACATTCAAAACTAATATAAAGATTAATCCATAACTACGTTCAAATAATTACTAAATCAATTGAATATGTACACATATATACTGTATACAGACATGTACTCAATTATATATAGATAAATCGTATTATATTTAAAGTTTTTTAGAGACATATGTATTATAGATTATTTTTTAACTATCACATTAATTGCTGAAACAAATTTTTAGCTATGCCTTTATGCCATAATTTTAATTTTTTTTTTTTTTTTTTTTTAGCACCGCGTCTTACTACCCGTTCGGGTTATACGCTCATAATTTTAAATAAGTGGTTAAATTAAGCTTCACTCTTAAAAATAAAACTATTATTATTATAATCTATTTAGCTGTATTGGTTTTCGCATATTCTTAAGCGTCACTTGCGGAATATAATAGATTGTGGTGATGGGGAGATCAGGGATCATTTCCCAGCACTCGAGGTCGTCCAGAGTTTCCAAAAGGCCTAATTCTATGAGATTTTAGGGCCCCCTTTCATAAAAAAAATAATCTCGACCATTTATTTGCCTTATTTATTTGCAATAATCTCATATTATTAAAATTGTGAAATGGAGAAAAATATATAGGCTTCCACCGATTAATTTTTAATAACCCGCCTTGGTGGCGTAGTTAGTTAACGAGCTGGTTTCATGTTGAGCTAGACTGCCGAGGACGGGGAAATCGAGGTTCGAATCTCTCTAGGGTTAACTGGGGGAGGTTTTTCCTAAATAGTTTTCCATTCTCCCTCCACGCAAATGTGGGCTCACTTCCACTAAATTACAGCTTCCCAATTCCTAATCCATCAGCGTAATTAGTACTTAAGCGTATAACCAACCCTAACGGGTTGTAAGACGCGAAGCTAGGTGGAAAAAAGTTATCAAATCTTACTTTACTTTACTTTACTTTATAACACTTTACAAAATTAACGGTAACTAAAGAACTAAGGTAGAAAAAAATTATATTATTAAATTTGAAACATGACACCAAGACACACGAATCAATCTCTGGACCCTTGGCTTAGTGTGCCAATGTTACATATTGAGTTATTCAGGAAACCAATGTAAATTTGATAGTTTATATTTAATTCCTGGATAATTTTTTAATATAGCATCTACGCGCTAAGCCAAGGGCCCCGGTTCCGATTCCCGTGTACAGGGTTCATTTTCCGAATTTACGAATATAGTACTAGATGTGGCAACATCCGTAACTAAAATAACATTTCCATCTTCTGAGCTTCACTCGTCATGTACAATTAAATGTACTAGCAAAAAAAAGTTGATTAAAATTATGCATTGCTTTTAACGTTTACCCCGAAATGTAGCAATATTATCGTTTTTTAGAGGAAGTGTACCCGCATTTACGTGGAGGAGGAATTGGAAAACATTTAGGAAAACCCCCTCAGTACACCTGTCTGGGATCGAACCCCGATCTTCCCATCATCATCAGTCTAGTCTATTGTGAGAGTGACGCTTTAGATCATGTGGCCACCGAAGCGTGTCTATCTTATCTTGATGGACTACATCTTATAAGCTGCGTCATGGTGGCAAGGTAAGCTTGGTATCTTACAGGGCAAGCGAAGTGTACGTGGGTTGTGGTTGCGGAAAAACTTGGTGCTGTAAAAAACAATATTTTGGAAACTTAGGTTTAGTGAAAGTGTACATTACATGGGGGCCTGGGTAGATCTGCAAAGGTATAACCAAGCAAATAGTCTGAACGGATTGTAAGATTAGGGGCCCACAACAACAACAACAAAATCATGTATGCTGAAATGTAGCAGTCTTACCTTGATATATTACACTATGAAACTATTTTTTGAGGTAAACCATATTGCAACCAAGCAAGGATAGCTTTTACCTTTCATGATAAATGGAAGGTACATACCGTATTTTATTATTCTATAAAAATATTATTTTAAACTGTAGGAAGATATTGACGTGTTTTAATCAATCAGTATAAAATTGTTTTTTTCTCTTCAAACCAAGTAAAAAGAGCACACTATTTTGATACCTTTTACTGTAAATCATTTAAATTGGGTAAGGAGGGTTATATAAATAATATCAATAATAAAATTTTTTGATAAGATAGATTTAAGGAATTTAAATCACTGTCAAATCAAGCTGTGAGCTATTTATACATTTGTAAAACCTATTCGATTCTACATTAATGATCTATTAAACCTTTTGTTTGGAAAATGTATTTAAACTAAAACAAATTGTAGCATTTATGTTAGTGTAAAATTATATATGAGAAAAACTTGAAATTAATAAACGGAAAAGTAAATATTACACTTTTAATAGCTCTAAAAGAGATAAAATAGCTCTTAGACTTCTTTGAAACAATGTTATGTTGAACTTTTAGATCCTTACTTACTATCCGTCCAGGCTATTCACATATTTATTATACTAATGGGGCAGAAAGGTGAAAATTTCAAATAAGGTTTCTTTAAATACGTCATATACAATGTGTAAAAAAAGTTGGGAGACCTGGTGGTCTAGGGGTAAAGTGTCAGACTTCTATGCTGGGGGTCCGGGGTTCAATCCTAGGTCCCGGCACAGATTTATATGATTGCCAAATCCTTCTTTCACCTCTGACAAGACGTGTATTAATCACAACTTTTAAATGTGAGGAATGCCAGGCCTCCACCGTGGTTCGGATTACACGTTAAACTCTAGGTCCTCCATTTCATCTCACTATCACCCTACCATCACACATTAGCGTAAGTGTGTACAAACCCGAACGTATAGTAAGACGTGGTGCTAATAATAATAATGTAAAAAGTTATGATTGCATAGTTTGAGAGGGATAGACTGTACGTTAGGCTTGCTATTTTATGTTCAATTAGTCTTGAATTTTGATAAACCCAAAAGGTATGAAGAGAACTTTATTTAAGTTAAATAAAACTTCATATAAATAGTAATAAGATTAATAAACGTACACATTTGTGATAAGTATTCTAGAGCAACTAGCAAATGACGTCAAGTCTCCCAGAGGAATTTCTTGAGACTTGGAGTTAATGAGTACTTCTAGCCAACCAACCCGGTCTTCTACCCCCCCCCCCCCCTATCCATAGATTCATCGTCGTGGTAAAATGTACTATTTTCTCGAGGGAAGTGGTCTCCGGATAGCGGTCAACCACTCTGCCAACTTGAAACTACCCCATTAGACTTGGAGATCAGAACCGAACTCTTCTCCAACTTGCTGAAACTTGGTAGGTAGCGAGTGTAGTGCGAAACATGGTAATGCGGGACCAATACTTCAACCAATTGGGAACACTTAAAGAAAACTAGACTTGGGCCTGCAACGAAATAACTAGTAGTTTTGTGAACAAGATACCTCGTTCTTTCCATATTCTTATCGTAACTACAGCCTAAACATTTCTCCATATTTATATATATGTTACCCGTTTCGGTGGCGTAGTTGGCTAACGCGCTGGTTGTTGTTGAGCCAGACTGCTAAGGACGGGGATATCGAGGTTCGAATCTCAGTCGGGTGAACTGGAGGTGGTTTTTCCTTAGTAGGTTTTCCACTCTTTCTCCACACAAATGTGGGTTTACTTCCTCTAAATTCAACCTTCCAAATTCTTAACCCATTAGAGTAATCAGTACTTAAGCGTATAACACGAACGGGTAGTAAGACGCGGTGCTATTATTATTATTATGATATCTATGTTGATATTTTCCAGGGCGACCAAGTTAGACCAAAAACAAATGAATACGATATTCACTAATTTATTATAACCCACTTCGGTGGCCTCATGGTCTAACGCACTTCTCTCTCAGTAAAATAGATTGCCCTTGACGGGAAGATCAAGGTTCGAATCTCAGTTGGGCGTACTGAGAGTGTTTTTTCAAAAATGGTTTTCAACTCTCCCTCCACGCAAAGACAGGTACACTTCCTCTAAATATAATCTTACAAATTACTAAAACTATGAGCGTAATTATTACACAGGCGTATGACCCGAACAGGTAATAAAAGACGTTATGCTAAGAAAAAAATAACTAAAAAAATATAAATTTAGTGAGGTATAAGATAATTCTTTTTTTTTAAATTTATTTTATTTTAGTAACGCGTCCTACTACTCATTCAGGTTATACACTTATGTAATAACAACGCTCATGGATTAGCGATGAGGAAGTTTGAATTTAGAGGAGGTGTACCCGTATTTTCGTGGAGAAACATTGGGGAACCACCTCAGTACACCCGACCACGAAAAACAAGCTCCCCTCATCGGTAGTTTAGTCTATTGCAAGAGAAGTGCCTTTGACAGGCCACCGGTCTTATATGGTTAGTTAGCGCCCTGGGCATAGATATCTCGGGCGCCCTCCCCCCCCCCCTCCCTCCTGGTAATTTCTATAAGATTGTCTAACTATTAGTAGCTACGTTTTATAAATTGAAAATGCACAATGATTAGCTAAACTTTCGGTTATTTTGATTATTTTTTACTAAAAGCTATATTTAGGGCCATAGTAAATAAAACAACATAATTATTTGTTTGTTTTACAAGTCTTATTTATTTGTGAACATCACTATATATATTTAAATAAACACATACAAACAATAGAAAAAACTGCAAATACCATCCCCGCAGGGGTCTCATACGGTGAGTTCTACAGGACATTGTGAACACTTAGAAGTAGTCGATGAGGTTAGAATTGATGTAAGACGATTATATTTTCGACCCTTCTCTTATAGTTCAACTTCACCATTTTTTTTTTTTAGCAGCACGCTTTTTGAGCTCTGCACCACTTGATTTCCTACTCATATTTAAATATTAAAACTTGGAAACGAGTCACTTAAAACACACATAGAATCACTGAAATGTGGTTATGTAGGAAACACTCCACAGCGAGTGTGGGAATGAAACGTCAACACTTAGGATGAAACACCAAGTCAGGAAGACGAGAATTAAAGTAACTTAGGGTTAGTTTACAAATTACTACACTAAAATGCGTGGATGGCCAGAAATCGACTGTGATTTGCGCATTTCGCATTTTTACAAGCAGAATAAACGCAACAAAAATAATATGTAGACCTAATCGTCACTTTTTAATTATTGTGTAAATAAAATAATATTTTTCCTCTTAAAAAATTATGGTCCTCTCATGCGCCCGCTAAAGTTTGGTGCCCTGGACATTTGCCCAGTCTACCCAGCTATAAACCGGGGCCTGGCCTTAGACCAGGTGGTCCTCGAAGCAGGTGGTATTTTATTCCAAGTTGGGACTGTAAAAACAAGCAGTAAAAATTGTTGTGTGATTCACTTGTAAGAAAGAAAATTGTAACTGTATATATTATCTTAGTTACTACCATATATTCTCTCTATTAAAAATCAATGTCTAAAATGATGTTTTAAAGAATTATTCTTTAAACTATGCATAGCTACTATATGATAATGTTAACTTACAAACTGGTTTGCCTAGCTCTTCAAATCTCACTAAATTAAGTTGTTAGTTTTCAAATAAATTTTACCCACTTTGCTGGCCGCATGGTCTAAGGCGTTGATCTCGCAGAAGACTAGATTGCCGATGACGGCGATATCGGGGTTTGAATTCAGGCCAGATGTAATAGGGGTGGTTTTTCTCATAAGTGGTTATCCACATTCGTTCTAAGCAAATGAGGCTACACTTCCTCTAAATTCAATCTTCATCATCCCTTATACACTAGCGTAATTAATACATATATCATATAACCCGAATGGGTAGTAAGATGCGGTGCTAAAAAAAAAGTAGTACATAGCTCTATAGCTTGAAAGGCCAGTAAGACGCAGTGCTAAGAAAGACAAGAAAATAATATTTTAAACATTGATTTTATTGTTTTACACCCATCCGTGAGATTCACATTTTGAAACTAAGGGTGTAGGGTTGAGGAAGGTAGAATTTTAGAAGATGCGTAGGGAAACCCTTTAAGAAAATCCACCCTTAGTACATCCACCCAGGATTTCAACCCCTAAATTTATACAAGGGCGGATCCAGGGCTTGTCGTAGAAGCCGGATGCGGGGGGATTGGTTTTCATATGACTCCTTCAAATAAAAATTTTGATAATTTTAATTAATATGGATATAATTTATAATAATAATATTGCTAATTTATAAAAATAATTTTAATCAATTATAATAATAAAAAGAGGACTTTTAAATAAAACACTATTTTTATCAACAATTTTGTAAATTTTATTTTAGAAAAACCAAAAACAATTAGTTAATATCACGATAAAAGTGATAAATGTATACAGTAAATATTCCTACATATTTTAGTATTATAAAAAATATAAATTTTAGCATAAATACTTGGCTATTTATACTAAACTTAGTCTAATTACTGGAACATTTTAGTTTTACACCACTTGCTTTCTGCACATTAGTGCTAAGTTGGTAAGCTAAGTTATTCGTTAGGTCATACAGGAGATAGGATAAAGGAGATATTAGGTCAAGTAGGAGATAATTCAAGAAAGACGTTAGGTCATGTAGGAGATAAGATAAGGGAGATGTTAGGTCATGTAGGAGATAGGACAAGGGAGATTTTAGATCATGAAGGAATAGGATAAGGGAGATCTTAGGTAGTGTAGGAGATAATTCAAGAGAGATGTTAGGTCATGTAGGAGATAAGATAAGGAGATGTTAGGTCATGTAGGAGATAGGGCAAGGGAGATGTTAGGCCATGTAAGAGATAGAACCAAAGGGAGATGTTAGGTCATGTAGGAGATAGACGAAAGGGAGATATTAGGTCATGCAGGAGATAGGAAGAATTAGGGTCATTAGAGATAGGCAAGGAATGTAAACATGTAGGAATAGGCAGGTTAGTTATGAAGGAGATAGACAAGGAGATGTTAGGTCATGTAGGAGATAGGACAAGGGAGATGTTAGGTCATGTAGGATAAAGGACAAGGGATATGCTAGAATTATTCATTCTTTACAACTTTAAGGTATTGGTTTAAATGTTTCTTATTATTTTCCATGGAAACTGGTTAGGAGCGATAACACCCATCCTTTTCACCCCTGGATCCACCACTGTATCTATATACAGATTAAATTCGTGCACTGGTGAGCTCATGATCTTAATATCAAGCACATTAAGTTAGTTGTGACGGTGAGGTCTTGTTTCAAGTCCCGGATAGATGTACTCATTTCTGTTTCCAAAATAGTTTTCAACTACTCTTTCATGTGGATGGGTGTAAATTTTACTCATCATTCCTACACATAAGCGTACTTTATATAATATAATTACGTAAATCTCGAACATGTAGTAGGACCCCGATGACCTGGTGTTCTAGGGGTAAGGTGTCAGACTTTTGTGCTGGGGGTCCGGGGTTCAATCCTCAGCCCTGGCACAGATTTATCTGAATGCCAAACCCTTCCTTCACCTCTGACAAGATGTGTATTAATCACAACTTGTGAATGTGAGGAATGCCAGAGCCTCACCGTGGTTCGGATTCCAAGTTAAGCTGTAGGTCCTCCATTTCATCTCACAATCACCCTACCATTGCACATTATGCGTACGTGTGTATAACCCAAATGGGTAGTAAGACGCGATGTTAATAATAATAATAGTAATACCCGGTTGTAAAAGCCCAATCAATAAAACTATCTATGACTTACAAGAATAAATTTTTACCATTTTATTGACAAAGATTTATGCTAGTTAGAAATGGTATAAATTAGATAAAAATTTCTTTCGCCAATTTTTCCTCTTAGCAAAGTATTAATGATTGTAGAACCAAAGTAATTTTGATTGCAATGCTAACTGATAGAACTTGCAAAAATAATTTGATTGTTTTAAGATGTTGTTGTTGTTGTTGTTAACCCACTACCTACTAAAAAATGCAGAAGTTTTGCCCCAAAGCAACAATATTTAAGAGAATCCAATAAAGGACAGGAGAGCACGTTTAATGATAGCTTAGGAACCCAAGATAAATTGTCCTTAAGGCAAAGTGAAAATTGTTAGTCAGAACCCCCTCCATCTCTTCTAAGATACGTTAAAAAAAACACTAATAATTAGTTGAAAACATTTTTCTTACCTTTAATTTTTAGTATAAATTTAGATTAGTATGGTTTATATTTAGGTAAATTACTTAATGTGTATTTTCTAAACACGTTGTATTAGTCGCAGATTTTAAAAGTAGATTTAATTAGCAAGGTAGTAAGGTATGCTTAACAGTTAATATATAATCACCCCCACCAGTGGATATACACATTAAAAGTCAAACTCATCCAGTTTTTCGGTGACAGATAGATCAGATGTAGTGATATATGTGTTTTCTAATTGGTTTCCCAAATCAAACTCAATACAAATGCTCAGACACTTCCCCTAAACTCTACCTTCTTCAAACCCACTTCGGTGTTCACATGGTCTAAACACGTGACTCTCGTTATAAACTGGATTTCTGGTGATGGGGAGACTGGCTCTTCAAATCCAGGTAGGGTGTACTAAGGATTTTTCATAAATGACCCGCCTCGGTGGCGTAGTTAGCTACCGTGCTTGTTTCGGGTTGAGCCGAGGACGGGAGATTGAGGGGGGGGGGGGAGGGGGCTGTTCCTAAATGGTTTTACACTCTACCTCCACACAAATGTGGGTTCACTTCCTCTAAATTCAACCTTCCCAATTTCTAACACATTAGCATAATTAGTAGACTACTTAAGCGTATAACCCGAACCCGAACGGGTAGTAAAATTAACGGTTCTCCACTCTCCCTTCAAGTAGATTCAAGTACATTTCCACTAAAATTCTACCTTCCTCATCCCTATCACATTTGCCTAATTAATGTATGCTTGTAGCCCGATTGGATAGTACGAAGTTTTGAATTTCCTTAACCCTATCCCGAGAGTGTAATTAAAAGACACTGACCTATACTTCACTCAAATGGTACGTTATTATTACTATTATTATTATTACTATCACAATGATTATTACTATTATTATTATTATTATTATTATTATTATTATTATTATTATTATTATTATTATTATTAATTGCGAATAGCCTGGATGGGTAGTAAGACGCTGAGAAAATATTTTTAAATAAATGGTACGGCACACCGCACAGACTTTCTCTCTCTTTCTATAAACTCGTAAGATTTCTGAACGGAATAATGTACATTGTATCATCACCACTCCACATAAGAACACGCATAAAATAATATACAATGATATAGAATCAATGAGAAAAGAGGCGCATCTTTGTCCACCTAAGAACATTTCAAACAGTTTAATGTCTTCCACAAGGGTCAACACTTTGTTTTAAAATTTCGATTTCTGGTTAAAATTTTAACATTTTAAAAGGTGTTGCAGATCTTCAAGTCATCGCATTGATATTTAATTATTCATTTATACATTTTGACCAATAAAAAATGTAAATATTGACTATTGAGTCTAAAATGGAGATAGATCATTGCTATGCAAACATTTCTCCTAAGAGATTTAAGGAAAAATAACATACTTTTTTTAGATACTTACTTATATTTAATTACTCTATGGCATTGGAGTATTATTGCGTTAAGACTTAAGTAGTATATGTTTACAACTAAAGCTCACAAAATTGTATTAATATATTTGCAAATATCTCAGAAACTGTTGTTTTTATAAAAATATATGTCAAATAAAAGTTTTTTATTTCTAATAGTCCTACAATTTTGCAATGATAAGTTGTTTAGTTTCTCCAATTGTTGTGGAGATACGGAAATTAACGCTTCTGTAATGTACCCTAAAAATCATTTTCATAGGAAAATGAAAATAGCCAGTTTATTTATAATCTTAATCAACGCCTAGATACGAATTTTAATCAAAATCGTTTAAGCAGATTTTGAGAAAACCAAATTTTTCTCTTTTCGTCCTTCAATAAACTACCCTTAATTTTAAGTTTTTATAGACACACATACAGACGGCATTGCAAAGACTATTTTTTAGGGTTCGGGGGGTCATGAGACGTCGACATCCATCAACATTTCCGGTTAGTTTTTTTTTTACGGTCGCAATACTTAAACTTTAATGTCCAAAAAGTTAAAAAAATTCATATAATTGCGTATATATTGAAAGTTATTGATTTTATAAAAATATGTTTCGGATAAAATATCTGTATTATAAATATATATACATATTTGTAATGCTAAGTAATTTCATATCTCAAATAGTTTCGGAGCTATTTAAAAAAATGTTAATTTACGCATCAGACCGGAGCCCTTAAAGCCATTTTGCCGAAATATTGAGGGTAGCCATTTTGTTTGGAATATTTATTAATGTTTATAAATGAAATTTAATCAAAATCGTTGGAGCCGATTTTGAGAAAATCGACTTTTTCTCTTTTTGCCATTCAGTAAACTACCCTTAATTTTAAGTTTTAATAGACACACAAACAGACGGCATTGCAAAGACTATTTTTAAGAGTTCGGGGGGTCATGAGACGTCGACATCCATCAACATTTCAGGTTAGTTTTTCTTACGGTCGCAATACTTAAGCTTTAATGCCCAAAAAGTTAAAAATATATATATAATTGCGTATATATTGAAAGTTATTGATTTTATAAAAATATGTTTCGAATAAAATATTTGTATTATAAATATATATACATATTTGTAATGCTAAGTAATTTCATATCTCCAATAGTTTCGGAGCTATTATAAAAAATGTTAATTTACGCATCAGACCGGAGCCCTTAAAACGATTTTGCCGAAATATTGAGAGTAGCCATTTTGTTTGGAATATTTATTTATGTTCATAAATGAAATTTAATCAAAATCGTTAGAGCCGATTTTGAGAAAATCGACTCTTTCTCTTTTTGCCCTTCAGTAAACTACCCTTAATTTTAAGTTTTAATAGACACACAGACAGACGGCATTGCAAAGACTATTTTTAAGGGTTCGGGGGGTCATGATACGTCGACATCCATCAACATTTCAGGTTAGTTTTTCTTACGGTCGCAATACTTAAGCTTTAATGCCCAAAAAGTTAAAAATATATATATAATTGCGTATATATTGAAAGTTATTGATTTTATAAAAATATGTTTCGAATAAAATATTTGTATTATAAATATATATACATATTTGTAATGCTAAGTAATTTCATATCTCAAATAGTTTCGGAGCTATTATAAAAAATGTTAATTTACGCATCAGACCGGAGCCCTTAAAACGATTTTGCCGAAATATTGAGAGTAGCCATTTTGTTTGGAAAATTAATTTATGTTCATAAATGAAATTTAATCAAATCGTTAGAGCCGATTTTGAGAAAATCGACTTTTTCTCTTTTTTCCCTTCAGTAAACTACCCTTAATTTTAGGGGTAGATATCCAATTCCAAAAACCCCTCGGGGCAACCCTATGAAAACCCTAGATATCAAGTTTCAGCTCAATCGGTAAAATAGTTTAGGCTCTAGTTGGAGGTACAGACAGACAGACAGACAGACAGACAGACAGACAGACAGACAGACAGACAGACAGACAGACAGACAGACAGACGGAAATTCAAAAACCACTTTTTCGGATTCAGGAAGTCATGAAACGTCAAAATTCATCAAAATCTCGAGTTCGATTTTTTTGACGATCACAATACTTTCTCTACCTGTAAGATAGAGAGAAAGTAAAAATCCCATTTTAAAGATATGTAATATTTATTGTTGTTTCAACACATAGATACACTTATTAATTTAATAACTACAATAAATTATAAGTATATCTATGTATTATATTTTAATTTGGACACTATAGGTATATAACAGCTTCCTTAATCAATCGACCACGAGGAATATTATGTCATTACTTATTATAAATAACAAATTATATTGAAATCAACATTTGGTAAAGACAACTTTTGTACACTTAATTACCTAATATATGGTAGGGGTTTGCGAAGCTTCGAAACTTCGACTTGGCTTCGAAACAAACATCAGCTCCGACATCGCTTCGAAACAAATTCTGGCTTCAAAGCTCCACCGATTAAAATCTTGATAGCTAAATTACTTCATTTATGTTCAATTATAGTCATTTTGAGTGTTTTGTACAATACAAAATTAATATTTATATGGAAACAATCTGAAGAAATTGAATTTCATGTTGTCATAAAAACTTGATTTTTAAAAATAACATAAATTATTCCAAAAATGTTGTAATGAAACCTTCTCTAAGTAATTTTAGTGCATAAAGTAATATAAATAACCACACCATTATATTTTTTCAAAAATAAAATAACTGAAAAAAATATTTGAAATTCAATTAGGCCTCGAGAATATTTCATATATTCGATTCGAGTTCGCTTCGAATTGAAACAGTGGACTTCGCACACCCTTACTATATGGCATTAGTAACTCGACAGTTCATTGGCGCACTCACAAAAGTACACTACCTATCCATATATTGAGCTAGTTCTATCCAGTACAACACGTTATACTCTATCTCTTTCAGGTCCATTCTAATATTATCCCTCTTTCTGTATTTAAATCTTACCAATGATCTCTTCCCATTTGGTTTGCCAGTAAATACTATGAAAATGGTCATTGAGTCTTCAATTCTCACTGCATGTCCAGCCTGCCGTAATCTACGAGACTTGATTATCCTAACAATGTTTTGTGATGAGTACAGGGTATGTGACTAATCATTATGTATCCTTCTCTACTTCCCAGTAGCCTCATCCCTTTTTCGACCAAATATCTTCCTAGTCACTTTGTTATCTAAACCCCTTTTTTTTCCCGTCATTTAAGGTAAAAGACCGCGTTTCACAGACTTAGAAGTAGCGTAATTGACCGATGAAAACTCCACTTCCTATGACAATTCAAATCACTCCTATCCTGTTTGATAGAAGTATCGTTATGATTGATCTACATTGCTAAGTACAATGCTGTGATTTTTCATGATCCCCTTTCCACATCCGTGAGAACATGTGACTCCACCTCCTCCAAGTTATTCATGTCCAAATTTGTTCGTTCCTTGAATTTTGCCCTGAGGGGAGGGCTTTGGGTGGAAGTTTATTGGTGTGGGAGTGTTTTATTATTGGTAGGGTGGACGTGCAGTCTTGGGCGTCTGGAACTCCTCCCGCGATATGTCAGCAATTCTGTTAAGTTTAATCAGTGGAGGGGAAGAAACAAAAATTTGTGGGATATTGCCCACCCCATAGGGCAGGGACCATAAACACTGCTCACGTTTTTTAAAAATTTATTGGTGTAGGGAGAGCATGCAGTCTTGGGCGTCGATCACTCCTCTCACGACATGTCGGCCCACGAGGGCTGGGAAGCATCTTCTCTCGACGATTGTCAAACATAAAGTGATGTATCGCTGTGATTTTCCACATCCGGGGCCCCACTTGGTGGTGATTATACTAAACTTGTTCAAACAGGAAAATACTGGCTGACAATGGTTCAGTACAGCGCTGTGATTTTCCTCTCCACATCCGCAAGAAATTTACCACTACTCCCGGAGGGGACTCAATGTCATTACTCGGCCTGGGTGGTAGGGCTCAAGGGATGTCAAGCAACGTTATGCGGATCTTTGTGTGTCCATCGAGGGCCACCACATCACTATTTTTTAATAAACCACCCCTACCCACAAGCCAGGGCTAATGGGTTTAGCCCAATGGGGCATTTGATTTTTATGTATTGTTATTAGATTTTAATTTGTGTCCCAGCCCATTAGATTTTTGCCTCATTAGATGCTAATGTGTGCCCCGGTGTAGGTATCCACCACGGACCCTTGGTGGCGGCGTACGAAGACAATGTGGTAGGGAGGATTAAGGAAATGTTCCAGCGTTTACGTGGAAGGAGAACTACAAACAGTGCACCTTGGCAGGTATTCAAATCCACAATCTCACCCACCACTAGATGAGTTTGACATCTAGATTGTATACCCAACATAGATTCGAACCTCTATATCTTTCGCCGGGTGCTTCATGACATGTAGTAGCCAAACCCAGAGAAGAATATGGTGTTTACAAATTGTACGCACCCGTTCTGTTGCTAGAATATGTAGTAGGAGTCTCAAAGACAGAAAGGCGCTGGCAATATACATGTGACAACTTTGCCAGAATAGATATTAAATAGCGCAGACGGGTAAATGTTAAGCTTGATTTATATACACACGTGTAGTTAATACAGCTTTAGCTTAGAATATATAGTGATATGAGTATAAAGGAGGAATAAGTTATTATTATTATTATTATTTGTAACTTTAACTAAATTTGGTTTAAGGTAAGGTCTCTCTCTCTCTCACACACAACACACATGGACACGAACACCCACATACATTCTATTTTTTAGCACCGTGTCCATTGGTTTTTAATGTGTGTTCAATAATTTTTAATGTGTGCCCATTAGTTTTTAATGTGTGCCCCAAGGAGGAGATGGCAGCATTGCCAGAATGAAATATTAAATAGCGCAGAGTATTAAATGTTAAGCTTTATTGATTACACATGGGTAGTTAATCTGGCTTTAGCAACAACAAAAAATACTTGAGCTGAAGAATATGAGTAGAAAGGAGGAACCAGTATACTATTAATATTAGCATTTCAAACAGTTTCACTGCTTAAATATTAGTTTAAGGTAAGGTGTCACACACACACAGCTTTTTTTAAATGACATACACCAATATTATTTAGGTCTTGTGAGCTGTACAAGTAATTAAGCGGAGCTCTTCCGGCATGATTGGTTGAGGAGTTTGGAGTAAGAACACTGTCTTACTAAACTGAGGGTACTTCCAACTATCCCTCCACAAAAAATGCGGGTACACCTACCCTAATAAATACTTTAATTATTCCTACCTATTAGCTTATTTTAATTATTGTATGAGTAGTAATACTTAAATTTATTAAATAATAATTAACAATTTTATTCACTAGATGGCGCAGAATGAAAGTGATTAAGAAATGAATACAAGTGACTATAAGTTTGACTTAATATGATAATTTAAATGCGTTTGTATGTGTGTGCGCGCGCGTACGTGTGTGAGCTTGCCACCTTAACGTAAACTAAATTTAGTTAATTTATAAACGCTATCCAAACAGTGAAACTGTTTGTGATTATAATAATAACATACTGTTTTAGCCTTTATACTCCTATTATATATATAATATACTATACAATCAACAATATTTCTTTTTTGCTAAAATTATATTAACTCACATGTGCAAACAATAAAACATAATATTCACCAGCCTGCGCTATTTATATTTCATTCCGGCAAAGTTGTCACGTGTCTATTGTTAGCTCTTCCCTGTCTTTGAATATCCAAGGATTACCAATCAGCATATTCTAGGTTTTTAGAAAATAATAAAAACAATATCCTACTAGAATTTTAATTGACAATCAACAATTAATTAATTTAAAACATTCATAGCCTGCAGCCACAACAACAACATTGACAAGCAGCAATATTATATAGGTCTTGTGACCACTACAAGTAATTAAGTTGAGAGTATAGAGTGCAACATGAATTACATTATTGTGATAGCAAGAAAAAAACATATAATCACTCTTTTACCTAATAAAAAACATCAGGAGAGAATATCATCTCTTCTACCATCTATAAAATGAGTAGGAGTCACCTCCAAAATAGTTCAGACATGCTGAGAAGCGCTAGAACGTCTATTGACAATGTCTCCAAAGATTTTATCCGGCATTCTTACTCTTCCCACACCCTCAAGCACAATAACTTTCGGTTCATTGCTGGCCTCTTCCGATAGCACAACGTTATAACTTTTGTTTTTTTAAGTACGTTTAAGCACTTGACACGATAGTATTCTTCTTTCTTGATCTGGTCTAATGAACTTCACAATACCTCCTTGTCCCAACTGCCATCCTGGAGAGCAGGATCTGGAGGTGTTTGATGACATTGTTGTTTGTGTCGAATAAGGTTGGAGAGCTTTGCGTAGGACCCCTCACAAATGCCGTACTTAAATGGCATAATGACAACTGGAAATGCAGCGAAAGAAACATCCCTGGGAGAAAAAAACACTGTTGCTCAAGTAGGCAACGCTCTCTACTCACAAACTGAATTATCTTATACATGTTCCCCTCTCATGCTTTTCAAAATGTCACCACTAGCTCCGATGATGTCAGCAGAGTGTACGGCAACATGAGCGCGCATAGTTCTTTAATTCAATTTTTAAACATCACACTTTGTCCTCCGAGATATATCATAGAGCGTGGTTTAGATTTAAATCGCTTACAATCCAAATAATAGGCAGACTTTGGAAGGAAACGTTACCAAAACTGCCCAGACCGATTATGTAGTCATCGGGCGTTTCACCCATAATTTCAACATATGAATAAATTTTGTACACTGTTAAATCCTCGAAATTTATGGATTCTTCGGACTTTACCTCCTCCTCCTCCTCCGTTGGTGGTGGGCATGCAGGTGACTCTGGTTGTGAGTACTCTGATGTCTGGTAGATAGACGACTCTGGTGGTGGGTACTCAGGTGGACTCTGACGGATGGTATGCTGGTGACTCTGGGGGTGGGGGATGGTGGCGGCGGCGGCGGCGGCGTCGTGAAGGGGGTGGCGGGTGGTGTAGATGCGGGAAGGGTAGTGGTGGGCAACATGGCCACAACGTCCCCTTTGCGGAAATTGTACACAGCACATGTCATATCACACAGGTAAAACTCCTCGATTCTCTCGTTGGGTAGTACTTCAGTCGCTATTATCGTGTGACAGGTAGAGTCGCAGAACTCGATGTAGCCTCGATCCTGTGGTACACCTCTGTCGTGGCTCACTACATTGTAAATTACATGTCTATCGCTCACGGCCACACTGTGAATAATTTATGCTGTCATATAGGTAAGCCCCACAATCGTATGACCGACAAACTTTAAATTATTATAGCCGGTTCTAGTCATGGTGAGCATACCTGACCACTAAACGTGATGGATGGTTTGTAGGGTACACTGTGCAATGCGGTACTACACGTGCACATGTATTAACATCCCAGTTTCCCAATGTTGTTGTTAACTGCCTGACTCTTCTGCCCATTTTCTTAAACGCGTTTAAAGTTCACAAAGGTAGGTGAACCAGGTTTTACTCCAGCACAGGTAAATACCAGTTTTTCGTTATTAAGCTCACACACGTCTTCATATGTTAAGGTACCAAAACGACAGGGTAAAATACACAAAACTCGCCATCTAGATAGGCTATTAGGCGTGTCCCAAACTTTTATTGACTGCATATTAATTTATCCACCGAATACTTTTGATCGACGATTAGATCACACTATTTTACGGTCTGAACGGATCAAAAATATTTACCAGCGCTGTAACTTGTCCATCTTGATCCACTCTACAAACGCTTATAAATAGACGACCAAGTGGGCCTCCTATACATCCACCCCCTCCCTCCACGACCAATATCACGTGGTACGAAATGAACAGGGTCAATGACCTCTCCATGGTATATTCCTGTCTCGACTTGTCTTGTTGAGCCACCAAACTGGCGCCAATCATCTGGGAAAAGCCGTTGCCGGGGAAAGGATTGCAACATCACCCATTCCTGTCTCGACACGTCGAGCCTCCAAACTGGCACCGCAGAGTTTCCCGTGATTATTCTTGTCTCGACTTGTCGAAGCCCAATTTGATGACAGTGAGTGGTTGATTCATGTAAAACAGTGTAGACTTACAGTTGCTCGTAAATTGTGCTCACGCAACCACCGAGTAATGATGTACTCTCGGGAATCCACCAGTTGGGGTAGGGTTTTCCTGAACCAAATGCTGGTACACATTAACCTGGTCTAATTATATCAAACGGTCGACCAGTTTTAACTGATGTTTGATTTCACTCTCGCAAATGCGGGGTACAAGGTATTGAGGTTGAATCCCTGTGGGCACGCCGTCTGAATGTCAGGCACATCTAATTCTGGCGAGGGTAGTTGAAATCGAATCCCTGCTGTGTAAACTGCATGTAAAAATGTTGGAACATTTTCTTAATCACCTCTACCACATTATATTAATTAATATATATAGACGTTTAGCCAGAAAGGTGTGTGTGTAATTCATATATTTATGGAGGGGGTGTTGGAATCGAATCTCTGCCTTGTATATTTTTGGTAGTTCTCCCTCCAGATAAAAAATTCTGTAACATTTTCTTAATCATCCCTACCGCACTATCATAATTAATATATATATAGACGTTTGGCCAGAAAGGGTGCATGTAACTCATCTAGTTATGACGAGGAGGTCATAGGCTTGAATCTCCTTTGAGGTGTACGGTCACTAGTTTCCCTCTCCCTCACTCCTCGTAAACGCTGGAACATTTCTAACTCACTCCTCCGCTAAAAGTGGTTCATGGCTGATACATAAATCCGTGAATGTCGACGGATGATATACAATCAATTTTAGTAGACTCTTGTGGTGGAGGAATGCGGCCTCTAACTGAAGACTACGAGGCCCTGATTGTGCATAATCAGAGCTGTGTTTTTGCTCTCTAGTTGTGACATCACAGGGAAAACCCCTTCCCGGGGGAGGGTTGCGACATAATTCATCTGACACCAAGCATGAACAGGGCAATGACCTCTTATATTAGCTCACGGTTTCAAGTTAGTAATCTATTCATGTCTTGACTTGTCTTGTTGAGCTGCCAAACTGGTGCCAGGTATGAGTCATCAGGGTTGCGACAGTGCGATGACGTCATCGGGAAAACCAATTGCCACATAGAAGGGGGAAGAGGGAAGGTTGTCAAAGTCTGACCTCATGTACTAGCTCATGGTTTCAAGGTCACGATCTATTCCTGTCTCAACTTATCTTGTCGAGCTGCCAAACTGGCGCCAGGGTTGCAATGACGTCACCGGTAAAATCCATATCCACATAAATGGGGGGGAGGGCTGTGACGCAAAAATAGATTCAAGAGGTTGTGAGAGGGAGCCATTGCCGGATGCTCACACTCTACATTAAACGGTCGTCGGGAGAGGATCGTGATGTGTCCTTCAGTAACGATGCCTGGGACGTCGCTGGAGGAGTGGCCGTTGCCGTGGACTGCACGTTCCTCTACCAATACATAAAATAAGCTCCAACGCCTGTCCCTATCCTACCCATACATACGATCCAATGGGACACATAAGAAACTAATGGGCACACATAAAAATAAAAGCGCACACATAAAAACCAATGCGCACACATAAAAAACCAATGCGCACACATACAAAATAAAATTGACCATTACGTCACCCAAACCAAAACCAATCAGCACTGTGATGACGTCACAGCATTGTGACATCACGGAAAGCCCCAAACCGGGGTCAAAGGTCAAAGGACCAATTGCCGTGGTAGGGCAATCACACTACTATTATTTTCATTAGAAAAATATTAATGATATTGTCATTAAAAAACATATATTCAAAATATTTGGGACTTTTTTTACAATTTTTTTCTTAACTAACAAATATTTAATATAGTATTTCATATCTAAATTTTACTATTATATATTTAATAAACTAAAACTTAACTCCACTTTACACTTTAGATATTTTTGAAAGCCTCACTCTAGTACCAAATAAAACACATGAGCTCGAACATTCTCTACTAAAATACCTTACTTCAGTTAAACAATAGAGGAACTAACTAAATTATTGTAATCATTATTATATTATTTTTCTACATGAAATTTAAATAAGATCCAATTAGCATAAAAAATTATCTCCTATTAGTGTGAACTGATCCCCTTTCGTCTATAATTGGTTTTCATTGAATTTAATGTATTAAATTTTGAAATAGAAATCACATGTCTCTTACGTGTATAAATCTATAACAAACTGGGCTTAAGGATATACGTTAAAATTGTAAAGGGGAAACAATAATGGGTTACGCCAATAAGCAGCACTTTTATATATGAAACAAAATTATGTTTATTTAATACGTTTTCTAATGGCTAGTAACAAATGAATTTAAAGGTTAAATACCAGAAAACCAACTGGCACTTCACATGGGGAAAGAATGTATTATTATTATTATTATTATTAGCACTGCGTCTTACTACCCGTTCGGGTTATACGCACTTACGCTAATGTGTAATGGTAGGGTGATTGTGATATGAAATGGAGGACCTACAGTTTAACGTGGAATCCGAACCACGGTGGAGGCCTGGCATTCCTCACATTCACAAGTCATGATTAATACACGTCTTGTCAGAGGTGAAGGAAGGGTTTAGCAATCAGATAAATCTGTGCCGGGACCGAAGATTGAACCCCGGACCCTCAACACAGAAGTCTGACACCTTACCCCTAGACCACCAGGTCACCGGGAAAGAATGTAAAACTGGTGTTATGCCAATATCCTCCAGAAAATTACAGTAACATTTATTGCATGAGTAAATAGATGATTGGTTTTGCAGTACTTGACCCTAGACATATAATTACAATTATACATTTAATACACTAGCAATATGCATTTCGAGGACTTTAACCGTAAATGTATGTATTTTTTTCTTATTGCTATGAAACTATTGTTTTGTTTAATTATTTTTACTATTTTTGTTTCGATTGTTTGACCACAAAACAATTGATTTTTAGTATAAATATATAACAGAAAACTTTTATTTGGGAAATTAATAAAGAGAGTGGGTTATTTTCTTGGTTTAATCTGCATCAAATGGTTGCTACTCAGTATGGAAAGAGAAAGGAATAATAACTAAACAAAGTATACAAACTATAGTTTAAAGTTGGGATTGATTGTTATAGGGATTTTATTGTTGAGTGCATGCACCCAATCCCCCTCTTTTACCCCCTCGATAGAGTAATAAATTACCATCACAAAAAGCGTTCTTTCATAAAATATAAAATAGATAGTTAAAAAATAGATATATATTTTAGCACTGCGCCTTACTACTGGTTCACTATATACGCTTATGAACTAATTACGCTAATGGTTTCAGGGTTAACGAAGGTTAGTTTTGGATGAAGTGAACCCGCAATTTCGTGGAGGGAGAGTCCATAAACCTTTTTGAAAAACCACTTTCAGTACATTCGACCAAGATTCGAACTTTTACCTCCCCGTCATCGGCAGTGCAGTCTTTTGCAAAAGTAGCGCCTTAGACCATGTGGTAACAGAAGCAGGTCAATAATGTTCTTTATTTAAAAACTAAATTATAATTGAAAAAATATTTTCCATTAAAATTAACAAATGTATTAAACTAAAATTGTTTTAGAATTGGGTTGCAAAAATTATCTCTACTATTTTCAGTTTTACTTAATAAATTTGATGTTATATCTGTTTACATAGTATTCGTTGTTTTAAGCTATTAAGGTTACTAAACATAACCAAGTAGGCCTATACAGTCAAATTACATAATTATGATATTTGAGTTCAAACTAGTTTAATCTTCCTTTTTTTTCATAAGCGCGTCTTACTATCCGTTCGGGTTGTACGCCAGACTACAGTTAATCTGTTAAAATGTATCTTGCCTTATTTTACAATGAAATAATTCTCTATGTAACGAATATAATATCTATTTTGTAATTAGCTTCAGAATTCACAAACCAATTTTAGAACATTAGCCTTTTGTCTAACAAATTATGTTTTAAAGCGTTTAAAACTGAGATGATAAAATAAATCGCCAATAGCTATAGCCTATATTTTCTCAGATAAAGATCAGAAAATAGTAGAGGCAAACTTTCTATCGGTGCAATTATAAAAAGTGTTATTTTTTCAACATTTGCTACAAAATGTCTTACAAAAAAATACAGAAAGGTAGTTGTTAAATATTATTTTACCAATAGACCCTTCAGTGTAAAAACAGTTTAGGTATTGAATTTGTAAAGATATCAGAAAATATATTTAAGCCTATGTGTGACTTATGAAACCATTGATTAAATCTGAGTGAATAATTATTATATGATATTTAATAGTCACACACATACACTCAATTTACCTTAAAAGGTAGTAGTTTTACCTTGACAGATTACACTATGACCCTATCTTATAAGCTATTACATAGTGAGATAATGTAATGTAAGCCCTACCTAACGGGTTAAACGAAGAATACGTAGAAAAAAAACACTAATTTTTTTAGCACCACATCTTGCTACCTGTTCAGGCTATACGCATATGTACTAGTTACGCTAATGAGCTAAGAATGAGAAAGGTTGAAGATGAAGTGTACCCGAATTTGCGCGGAGAGATAGAAAAAGGAACACAATTTAGGAAAAACGACACTCAGTACGCCAAACCAGGATTCAAACCCCGATCTCCCTGTTATCGGTAGTCTAGTCAATTTCAAGAGTAACGCCCTAGACCATGTGGCTACCGAAGCAGCTAAATACTTCTTTAAAGGTTTTAAAATAAACTGATGATATGCATTGTTATTATTCGGAGACGGTATCCAGCAACACGGCCCAGAATAAGGGCGGAGAGCACCATAATTTTTATGGAACTCTTTTTTGAGCTTGGTTTTTGGCCGAAGGGTATTTTTCAGTAGCTGTATGCAGGCACAGTGGAGGCGGGGCGGTTCTTCTTGGAAGCCATTGCCTTCGCATCTCTCGGTCTTTGATAGGCCTACTTGTTGTGGCCACAACTAGTTTAGCTCCTATTATAATTATTAAGGAGTCCTGTCTCCTACGGTCACTAGGAGTAAATAAATGGTACGGCACACCGCACAGACTTTCTCTCTCTTTCTATAAACTCGTAAGATTTCTGAACAGAATAATGTACATTGTATCATCACCACTCCACATAAGAACACGTATAAAATAATACACAATGATATAGAATCAATGAGAAAAGAGGCGCATCTTTGTCCACCTAAGAACATTTCAAACAGTTTAATGTCTTCCACAAGGGTCAACACTTCGTATTAAAATTTCGATTTCTGGTTAAAATTTTAACATTTTAAAAGGTGTTGTAGATCTTCAAGTCATCGCATTGATATTTAATTATTCATTTATACATTTTGACCAATAAAAAATGTAAATATTGACTATTGAGTCTAAAATGGAGATAGATCATTGCTATGCAAACATTTCTCCTAAGAGATTTAAGGAAAAATAACATACTTTTTTTAGATACTTACTTATATTTAATTACTCTATGGCATTGGAGTATTATTGCGTTAAGACTTAAGTAGTATATGTTTACAACTAAAGCTCACAAAATTGTATTAATATATTTGCAAATATCTCAGAAACTGCTGTTTTTATAAAAATATATGTCAAATAAAAGTTTTTTATTTCTAATAGTCCTACAATTTTGCAATGATAAGTTGTTTAGTTTCTCCAATAGTTGTGGAGATACGGAAATTAACGCTTCTGTAATGTACCCTAAAAATCATTTTCATAGGAAAATGAAAATAGCCAGTTTATTTATAATCTTAATCAACGCCTAGATACGAATTTTAATCAAAATCGTTTAAGCAGATTTTGAGAAAACCAAATTTTTTTCTTTTCGTCCTTCAGTAAACTACCCTTAATTTTAAGTTTTTATAGACACACAGAGAGACGGCATTGCAAAGACTATTTTTTAGGGTTCGGGGGGTCATGAGACGTCGACATCCATCAACATTTCAGGTTAGTTTTTTTTTTTTACGGTCGCAATACTTAAACTTTAATGTCCAAAAAGTTAAAAAAATTCATATAATTGCGTATATATTGAAAGTTATTGATTTTATAAAAATATGTTTCGGATAAAATATCTGTATTATAAATATATATACATATTTGTAATGCTAAGTAATTTCATATCTCAAATAGTTTCGGAGCTATTTAAAAAAATGTTAATTTACGCATCAGACCGGAGCCCTTAAAGCCATTTTGTCGAAATATTGAGGGTAGCCATTTTGTTTGTAATATTTATTAATGTTTATAAATGAAATTTAATCAAAATCGTTGGAGCCGATTTTGAGAAAATCGACTTTTTCTCTTTTTGCCCTGCAGTAAACTACCCTTAATTTTAAGTTTTAATAGACACACAGACAGACGGCATTGCAAAGACTATTTTTAAGGGTTCGGGGGGTCATGAGACGTCGACATCCATCAACATTTCAGGTTAGTTTTTTTTTTACGGTCGCAATACTTAAGCTTTAATGCCCAAAAAGTTAAAAATATATATATAATTGCGTATATATTGAAAGTTATTGATTTTATAAAAATATGTTTCGAATAAAATATTTGTATTATAAATATATATACATATTTGTAATGCTAAGTAATTTCATATCTCAAATAGTTTCGGAGCTATTATAAAAAATGTAAATTTACGCATCAGACCGGAGCCCTTAAAACGATTTTGCCGAAATATTGAGGGTAGCCATTTTGTTTGGAATATTTATTAATGTTCATAAATGAAATTTAATCAAAATCGTTAGAGCCGATTTTGAGAAAATCGACTTTTTCTCTTTTTGCCCTTCAGTAAACTACCCTTAATTTTAAGTTTTAATAGACACACAGACAGACGGCATTGCAAAGACTATTTTTAAGGGTTCGGGGGGTCATGAGACGTCGACATCCATCAACATTTCAGGTTAGTTTTTCTTACGGTCGCAATACTTAAGCTTTAATGCCCAAAAAGTTAAACATATATATATAATTGCGTATATATTGAAAGTTATTGATTTTATAAAAATATGTTTCGAATAAAATATTTGTATTATAAATATATATACATATTTGTAATGCTAAGTAATTTCATATCTCATATAGTTTCGGAGCTATTATAAAAAATGTAAATTTACGCATCAGACCGGAGCCCTTAAAACGATTTTCCCGAAATATTGAGAGTAGCCATTTTGTTTGGAATATTTATTAATGTTCATAAATGAAATTTAATCAAAATCGTTAGAGCGGATTTTGAGAAAATCGACTTTTTCTGTTTTTTCCCTTCAGTAAACTACCCTTAATTTTAGGGGTAGATATCCAATTCCAAAAACCCCTCGGGGCAACCCTATGAAAACCCTAGATATCAAGTTTCAGCTCAATCGGTAAAATAGTTTAGGCTCTAGTTGGAGGTACAGACAGACAGACAGACAGACAGACAGACAGACAGACAGACAGACAGACAGACAGACAGACAGACAGACAGACGGAAATTCAAAAACCACTTTTTCGGATTCAGGAAGTCATGGAACGTCAAAATTCATCAAAATCTCGAGTTCGATTTTTTTGACGATCACAATACTTTCTCTACCTGTAAGATAGAGAGAAAGTAAAAATACATGTGTTGACACTTTACCATCGGCTTACGAAGCAGTAGCCATTTCCATGGACCAAGACCCTCTCATTGGTCAAGCGGTTAAACGGTACGATTAAAATTTGAAGGGCCCTTAGTTCAATCATTGAAGGAAGCTAAAATAATTTTGTGTTTATAATGTTTGGTAGTTTGTACATCACACTACCCGCTTCGGTGGACGAATGGCTTAAAGTATCCCTCCCGCAATAGATTTGGCCACCGATGATGGGTATATTGGGGTTAAAATCTTGGTCGGATGAACTTAGGGTGGTTTTCCTAAATGGTTTTCAAATCTGCTTCCACGCAGATGTGGGCTCACTTACTCTAAATGTCACCTTTCTTATCCCTAACACATTAGCGTACACAAGCTTATACCTGGAACGTGTAGTAAGACCTGGTGCTAAAAATATATATATTAAATCTTTTTTTGTTTAGAGAGTTAACGTTAAATACTCAAATTGATGAAAGGTTTTGATTATACTGGTGACCAAAAGTATGTTCAAAGATTAATTTTACAACCAGGGCCTAAATAATCCAAGAACATATTAATGTCCGTCCTATGCAACCCTTTGCCACAGAATACTTTTGCTTATTCAGTTCCAACTAAACTTGATCTTTCTTTGAACCTGAAAATTACTTTATTTCTTAGGGTCTATTAGTTTATAAATGTATATTGTTTTTTAGGTTATGTTTAATTTTCCTCTCTTAAGGCGGGGGGATGCAGGGAATGCGAGCTAAGGAAAGTGATTTTTTACAGTTTTTGTAATCAAACATGTTTTTTAGCCAAAATAAATAGAATATTTCTCCAGTAGAAACATAAGTTTATTCATTTTCTTCACATGGTGACCTCAACAGTAGTTCTTGAATATCTGTCAAGGGTGTCCTAGAATTTAATTTAGAAGTTTAAAGATTTTCTTATCAATGCTGCTATGCTCATGACAACTATTGATATCACAATGAGAATAAAATTAAACTCTATGGTTCTATAAAAGCAATATTTGATTTATTATGACCAAAAAAATGTTTTGGCATGACAACTGTAAAATCACCTTTTTTCGCGTTCCTGACATTTATTATATAATTACAGCTAAAATTAACCATATTATATTAGATTATATTGTTTTTATCAAAAACTTTAAAAATTTACAATATTTCATGGATAGCCCGTAAATATAATTTACTGGGTACCACAAAACGAATGTTGTGATCGTGAAGTATGAATAAATATAATCAATACCTGATGACCTCTTGACGTTATATGGATATCTCACTTTGGACATTATCTAAGTTAAAATCGGGTCTACCAAATGGAAATATGATGGAAAAAATGTGTTCTAACATTCTCATTTTGTGTTGTATGTAAAATCCAAGGGGTTGAGCAAAACATCGACTTGGATTTATAGATCCAGTTTTGAAATAATAAATGTTGATAATTTTGGACATAACTTCACATGAGATTCATATAAACATGTTATTTTTAAAAACGATAAAACTAAGATTATATTTTATTTTTAAATCAGACACACATTTTAAAATTTAATTAGATTAAATCTATTTTTTTTGTTTACATTATATGAATAAATTATCCGTCTTAAGACGTTTTTATAAAATTTAGATAATAGGCCTACATTTTCAATGGGTATTAATTAAATATAAACTATTTACAGAAAAACACATACATTTTATAAATTTATTCACTATTTTTATTTATGGGAATTATATTTTTTGCTGTTTTTAATAATAACTATTATCATTATTAGTCCAACGTGCCCTATTCTTTTCAATTTCTTTAAAAGCTTATGTGTAATTCATCACTATTTTAAAACATATCTGCGTATAACCCGAACGGGTAGTAAGACGTGGTGCTAATAATAATAATTTAAAAATATCAATAATGGTTTCAGCTTTTAAATTTTTAATTAATTTTAGACCCGCCTCGGTGGCGTAGTTGGCTAACGCGTTAGTCGTGTTAAGCTTGACTGCCGAGGACGGGGAGATCGAGGTTCGAATCTCGGTCGGGTGAACTGGGGGTGGTTTTTCCTAAATGGTTTTCCACTCTCCCTCCACGAAAATACGGGTTCACTTCCTCTAAATTCAACCCTTCCCGAATCATAATCCATTAGTGTAATTAGTACTTAAGCGTATCACCCGAACGGGTAGCAAGACGCGGTGCTAAATAAATAAATAAATAAATACAGCAGCTTTTAATCCTTCACAATAGTGTTATGACACATTAATTTACATATCTTAGAGAGGAACATATATATTATTTGACTCCATAAGGTTAAAATTGCTTGTTTATTAGTTTTAAAACAAGATCAGTCAAGGTATGGTATATACAAAATTATAGATAATTTCTACGTGTGAAAGGAATATTTTGAATTTATGTTGTTTTCAAATTACAAATCCAAACTGATAGCGGTATATTGAGAAGACTATCTGAAGTGCCCCAAAAACTAAAATCATTATTATCATGCACAAATACATAGTCACTTTTAGTACCCCGGCCATATATGGGGCAGTGTGGCTGCCAGTATTCTCCATCCACTATGGGGAGCACTTGCACATACTTGCGGCTAGACGCACAACTACTTTTGAGGAATTCGCAAGTGCATGCCTCAACGTGCATTTCTGTGCGCCTACATGTATGCTACATGTTGCAT
This sequence comes from Timema podura, assembly GCA_033556935.1. NCBI lineage: Eukaryota > Metazoa > Arthropoda > Insecta > Phasmatodea > Timematidae > Timema > Timema podura. Next base: position 77,613,370 of record JAVRXN010000010.1, read on the forward strand.
GAAAAGAGGCTTCGTCTAAACGCCCCTTAATGAGAGTTATGGAAAGATGAGCGAGGACTAAGGGTGGGGATGGGTGGTTTGGCTCTTGAGAGAGGGTTTGTGTCAAAATCATTCAAGCATAAAACAACTGACCTAATACATGAGCTTAAAGTATTTGATTTTCTCACAAAATTTATAAGAAAATACGTAAAAGTAAGCACAAGGTTTAAAATAGTAATAATATATTTGAAGAACATTTTTTTCAAACTAGTATAACTTTTTACTTGTCTAAGTCTATAAGTAGTCACTAAAAGAACACTAAACTACATTAAACTGTGCTAAACAAAACAGCCAATATTTTTACAAATGCTAGTATCTACACATAGAAATTTAGGTTAGTGAGTGGTTTTTCCCATTTAAATGCTAGCAATGGCTTTCCACATTTATAATCAGTTTTAGTTATAACTCATCCACCTCTGTGACATAGTTAGCTAACGCGCTAGTTTTGTGTTGAGCTAGAATGCCGAGGACGGGGAGATCAAGGTTTGAATCTCGCTCGGGTGAACTGGCGGTGGTTTTCCCTAAATGGTTTTCCACTCTCCCTCCCCACAAATGTGGGTTCACTTCCTCTATATTCAACCGTTACAGCTCCTAAACCATTAGTGTAATTAGTACTTAAGCGTATAAGCCGAACGGGTAGTAACACGCGGTGCTAAGTAGTTTTGACTGGGGTGGGATACAGTGTATCGTGTAGTGTGTATTAAAACTATTTTAATTTATTAATTTTATAACTCATTTTGAAATGGAAGTGAATGACCTGATACATTTTTTTAAGAGTGCCATTTTCAACATTGTCACATGAACAAAAATGTGAAATTAAAAATAAGAAGCCAATGTCAATGCTAGATACTGCTCTCCACGAAAACAAACAAAAGAGTACATTCCAATACTGTTGTTAGGCTACAATAAATACAAGTGGTTAACAGATAGCAGGTCTAAAACAAGATTGTTTTTGTTCTTGTGTTTGGAGGGGTGCTTGAAAGGAGTAAGCAAGCTATTTCTAAAATAAAACACTCTAAAAGGAAAGCAAAAAACATAAAATTTCATCTAAGAATACTCGTATATTTAACATCGAGTGTTTTCAACTTTTAGGCCGTGGCAGAATTGAACATTTTTTTTCAGAAGCTGCTCGTCTTTCGGTTATCAAAAATAATAAGGAAGTTGCACTCAGCAGAAAAATTGTTGGCTTACTTGTCCAAGTGATGTGTCATCTCAGCAAACAAGAACAGGCATTTCGTGGTCATTGTGAATACGAAATTTCCTATAACAAGGGCAACTATCTTGAGATGTTAGATTTACTTGCTCAAGAAGAACAGTTCATGAGGGAACATTTAGAATCTAGCTCCATTTTCAATATTACGTCAGAGGAATACAAAACGAGATTGTTGAAGTTATCACTAACGTAATAACGAAATATTGAGACAAGAAATTAATTCTTTCGCATTTATATCAGTTCAAGCTGACGAAACACTGGACATCTCTTGTAAGTATCAATTAAGTGTAATATTTCGGTACTACAAAGAAGTTGATGTCAAAGAAGATTTGTTTGCATTTTTGACGTTTCAAAGAACAAGACTGCAAAAGGACTATTGGAAGTTAATATGGTGTTTCTTAAGGATTGGAACGTTGATAAGAAACTTTTATGTCAAACAGATGATGGAGTGGCCGTTATGTCTGACAGTCAAGGTGGGCTTCAAGCTTCAATGAAACATCACTGTCCTCGTGCTGTTTGTTAACTGCTATGCTAATCAATTGTTACAAGGATCTAAAACAATCAAACTAGTTCGTTCACTTGTATATGCTCTTACAGTACTTCATACATTTTATTTGTTAATTATCTAAAAGGACTGAGCTCTTGAGAGAGTTAGGCTTTAAATTACCTCAAGCAAGTACAACATGTTGTAATTAGCCTATTATTTCCGAGCTACATAAACAATCGCTGCTGATTATAAAAATCTAAAGAGTGCTCTAAACAATATAATAGATGATCCGAACTCTAAATGGGACACAGACTCTACAAATAGTGTAATCCGCCTCAAACTAAGTCTAGATGATCAAACTTTGGTGTGTATATTGTGTTTCTACAACAAGATATTTGTTTTTACCACTCATCTCTTCAACATTTTGCAAGCAAGGTCTACTTCAGATGTAACTTTGTGCAACAGTGAAATTAGGATCTTAATAAATAATATTGAGAAATTAAGAAATGAAGGCAATATCAAAACATCTTATGATAAAATTAGGGCACTTAACAAATATCTATGTTTTAGTGACAGTTTGATTCAGTCCTTAAGAAGTTGATTTACGAAATTATTGATTCTCAGTTGGTTCAGCTTCAAATACGATTTGGTAATTTTGATCAGTTTGATTGAGAAAATCGCTTCAAAGAATTGTTTACCGTTTTTACTTCAAATAAACTAAATAAACATGTTAATCAATAACTATTTTTAATGATAAAATTTCGAAAATGAATTAAGAAATATATTTTGTGATCCTAATAAGCGAATCCCTCCCATACAGCTTCTATCATACATTGTAAAAAATTATATGAGGGAAGTGTATGAACAAGTGACAAAACTCCTTCGATTAGTTTTGACACTTCCTGTTACATCTGCGTCAAGTGAAAGAATTATGAACACCTTAAAACAAATAAAAACCTTTTGAAGAAACTCCATGACAGACAATAGCCTATCAAATTTAAGTGTCCTAGCTATTGAGAAAAGAATATTAAACTGTTTGGCATGGGAGCATAATTTCAGAGAAAGATTGATAGATATATTTGCTAAGAAGAAGAACCGTCAGCTAGAGTTATTATATAAGAAGATCTAAGGTAGAAATTTTTTGGTCTATTTTCAGTCTCCCCTTCTTCAAAGTGATAGCTACGGCAATGCAAATTGTATTGTAATTTGTATTTTCGTCCTCCCCGATTTGTTCTCCTAATGCTGGACAGCTCGACCCAGTAAAATTATAAGCCCACTTGGTTTTTGAACTTAAAGAATCTATGCTCTACTAATCTAGTGTCTTAATACCATTATATGAGTAAAAAATAAGTTTCTAAAGAGAAAAATAATTCCCATTATATATGGACATTTAAAGATATAGTTATGTCGAGTACATATGTTTGTACGTCTGTCATTTATTGGTCTGAGTTAGGACACGCGCCTATCTCCTACCACTCCACATAATCAAAGAGGAGTCCAAAAAACAAAAAAAAAAGCAAAGAAGATGACAGTCTCCAACAACCTCGGCCCCAGAAACAGCAGCTTCAAAAGCAGTAGCCTCTAAGAAGATGATCATATCTTTATGTTCGAACTAAAGAGTCGGTGAGGAAGTCCCCTGAAGAGCCGCCCTCTTCCCCTCCTTGTCTACAGAACAACAAAGAGGAGAACTCAAACCTGGCCACAGCCGCCACTGCTTGGCTTCTGTGGGTGATAAAACATGTGCCCTCTGGAGCGTTTTCCTTTCTTCTTGATAGCTCCTAGGTCTTCTTTGGGTCGAATCTCCTCTTGGAAGCTTTTTTTAAGTCTTGCATTATGCGTTGTACATAAATACACCATGTACAGCACCGTCAATGTTATGTCCAACATAATAGAGACGGCTATTTACCTCTCGGATGTTATACAAGTGGTTCATGCGTTATATTTTTAAATTACCACTTTTTAGGGGTCATCCAATAAAACACGTAATGTTGTTGAGAAGGGGGAGGGGTGTACTCTAGTGCATAAAAGGTGTTACGTTGGGGAGGGGGGATGGGTTAGATCAAAGTATTACGTAACAAAGAAATTATACTTTTATTATAGTGATGAACAATAATATTAGTGTTAATTAATTAAAATAATAAATAATTTTCATAAACTCTTTGAAAAAACAATTATGTTTAGGCTTTAAAATAGATTCTGAATAGTATTAAATCTTAGTCCTTATTTTATAGTCACAAAAAATTCCTTATTACATAATGACATTCGCTCTTGGTGGGAATATAATAATAATAATAATATTTAGCACCGCGTCTTACTACCCGTTCGGGTTATACGCTTAAGTACTAATTACGCTAATGGATTAGGAATTGGGAGGGTTGAAATTAGAGGAAGTGAACCCGCATTTGCGTGGAGGGAGAGTGGAAAACCATTTAGGAAAAACCACCCCCAGTTCACCCGACCGAGATTCGAACCTCGATCTCCCCGTCCTCGGTGGTCGGGCTCAACACGACAAGCGCGTTAGCCAACTACGCCACCGAGGCGGGTTAGGTGGGAATATATATATTTTTTAGCACCGCGTCTTACTACTACCCGTTCGGGTTATACGCTTAAGTACTAATTACGCTAATGAATTAGAAATTGGGAATGAGAAGGAAGTGAACCCGCACTTGCATTGAGGGAGAGTGGAAAACCATTTAGGAAAAACTACCCCCAGTTCACCCGACCGAGTTTCGAGCCTCGATCTCCCCGTCTTCGGCAGTCTAGTTGATGGGAATAGTTACGTAACATAGGTTAGTGGGAGGGGAGTCAGGTAAATTTTCTTCTTGGTGCTACTTGGAAGGGTAAGAAAAAGTGTTACGGGTTTAAGCCCATACTAGACGTGGACCCGCATCAGTGGGCACGCGAACTAAATGTCAAGCTCATCTAATCTGGTTTGCTTATGACAGAGAGGTTGTCGTTTGAAACCAGGATGGTGTACTGATTTTTATTTCAATATGGTTTTCCACTTTCCCTCAAAGCAATTTTTTTTAGATACTTAGCGTGTACCTTCTAAACTGATTGATTTTATCAGTAGGCCTACACGACCATTAAACCAACTTAGATCTAGAACAGACACAACACTTAATCCCAATCCATTAATTTATCAGTGTGAGAGGGAAAGCCACATTTCCCCAATGATAATTTTTCCGGTCATGCCGGGAATTGAAACCGGTATCCCTAGCTCAGTAAGCAGACACGCTACCAACACGCAAATGATGATACATATCTTATAGGCTTCACTTTCCTTGGCCCAATCCCACGAACGTAAATAAAATGCATATAGCATTTTTTTTAAATAGCTCAATGAGTAAAAGTTTATCTTTAGAAAATTTTTTTATTAAAATTGAAAATAGTCACCACATTGTAACACTGAAAAGTTGAAAAATTAAAACCATATTTTATTAGTGAATCTATTAAAGCAATTCTAGGCTTTTTAAAAATGATTAGCTTCAAATATTTTGTGCCAAATTAGATGTGCACATCACTCTTATGACATTAGTGTAGGAAAATTTAATTTTCATTTACCTGAAGAAATAATAGTTTGTGCATGAAAATCCAAAATTAAATTATTAAATGTAATTCAGCCACATTAAATCTTGGAATACACTTTCTTTTTTCATAAAATCTGCATTGGGGGTCGCGTGGTCTTGGGAATCAAATTTGCGATAGACACGATTTTTTGTGACTGTGAGGTCATGGTCTGAAACCTGGTGGGTTGTACTGAGGCTTACCTCCCCTCCCCCCCCCCCCAATGATTTCCCAATTTCCCTCCACGCAGACTGAGATAGATTTCATTTAGCTTAAGCCTTCCTCATCCTAATTACATTAGCGTAATCAAATATCAATAACCCAGCCCGATAGTAAAACTGAGTATATTATAACACTTGTCAAAATTGTTTCGTGTAAATTCTTTTATATTAAGTTATCCTAGGTGGTTAGCATGTATTATTATAAAAACTATATTCAGTAAGATAATATTTAAAATAATGTATATATATATATATATATATATTTTCTAAACAAACACCTCAGAATTGAAATTAAAAGTCCAATAAAAAATACAGGCTCTCTTAAATGTAAATTAAATATACTAAATTTGTTGCAGAACCTACTCTCTTCAACTTCCTTCTTATTTTTCCTTTGATAACCACTTATTTTTCTTGTCTTCTTCCCCTCCTTTGTCATATCACGTAAGATGGGTAGCTGCCGTTTAAGGTAGTTTTTAATTTGAAGCCGAGCGTTCTTCCACCAGTTAATAAGCTATCAAAGTAATTGTTTCTGGTATGCTCCGTGTAGCGATACCAGTTTTTTGATTCAACTCCGCCCACTACAATGAGAGCACGTCGCTGCCATTAAGGTGGGGGATTAGTAACAGCAACATTATAGCTAGAGGAGCTGGGAGTTCTTCTATCGAGCTTCATACACAAAACATTGAAAACTATGTGCGGATAGCCGGGGCTGGTAGTAAGACGTGGTGGACAAAGAAAAACAACCAAAAAATATGATCGCATTGTAGCCTATAGTCGATTGGTCAAACGCATTACCACTAATTTTTAATTTATTTTAGTACCACTTCTTACTACCCGTTCAGGTTACACGCATATGTACTAATTAAGCTAATGTTCTTGGGGATGAGAAAGGTTGACGTTCAAGGAAGTGTACCCACATTTGCGTTGAGGGAGTATGGAAACCCATTTTAATAAACCTAAGTACAACCTACTAGGACTATAACCACAATCTATCGCCGTCATCGGCAGTCCAATCTATTGCGAGAGTGACGCCTTAATACCATGCAGCCACCGAAGCAGTTTTTTTTTGCACCGCGTCTTACAACTCTTTCAGGTTATCCGCTTACGTACTAATTACGATAGTGAATTTAGGGATTAGAAAAGTTATATTCAAAGGAAGTGTAACAGCATTTCCGTGGAGGGATCGTGGATACAACAATTTTGAGAAAACGCTCGACCGAGATTCGAACTTCTATCTCTACGTCATCATGTCATAAACAATCTAGTCTACTACGAAAGTAGTGACTTATACCATGTGGCCATCAAAGCGGGTATCGAAGCAGTTCACTCTGATATTAGAGTGGATTTCTTTTGAAATGGAGATCACGAGAATGAATCCCAGTCAGGTTTACCGATATTGTTTTTACCTTAACTGCTTATCTCCACCATTTTTATTCCTAAGCAAATGCGGGTAAATTTACGGTACATTCAACCTTCCTCATCCCAGACACATTAGCATAATTAGTACTTATACGTGAAACCTGAATGGGTAGTAAGATGCGGTGAATAAAATAAAAGTAACGTGAAGGTCAGGGTTTTGATTTATGAACAAGTGTATTGAGGTTGGACTTTTTCCCTGAATGGTTTTACGATTATTTTTCTACGCAAGTGCAGGCACTCTTCTTCTAAATTCTCCCTTCACTATCCCTACCCCATTAGTGTAACTATAGTACGAACGGTAACCACAATAGTATCTAACGCTCACGGGATAAGCACAGATCTATATTATCAGATAAACTAAAAAAAACTTAACCTAGGACAATACATCTAAATATTTTCTTATCTTTTAACTTATGATAAATACTTAAGATAAATCGATCAGATGAAGTACCCACATTGCATCCGATTCTCACTCCACGAAAATGTGAGAACATTTCCTCTAAATTAAATATTTATTATTCGTACCCCACGAGCGCCAATTAAATGTGAATAGCCCGGCTAGGTAGAGAGACGTGGTACTAAAAAAAGTTTTTTTTTATAAATTCCATCAGTACTCGCATAATAGAGAAGAGAGAAACTCGATTGATTGAAAGTTACATAAAATACACCTAGTGGAGACAGTACCATAGTAGTCCATTTCTCATACTGACTCACACCAAATAAAATATATAATCAGAGGCCACTTTTAAACCAAATAACTAAATCAAAATATGACCTACAATTTAATTTAACTCATTAACCAATAAAGCACTCAGTTCACCAGCCGTTAATGTATCACTGTGAAAAGGGTAACCCCAATTTCCCCTAAGATAATTTTATTGTTTTATCACCTTTTCAGTCGGCATATTATTTTAAACATGGTGTTTATTAGTAATAGGGTGTCGTGGTGACAACAGTAGTTTTGATGCTACTTAGGCTTGTTTTGGGCTAGAACATCATGTTTTTTTTTGGTGGGAGGCTTGTATAATTCGCTTTAAGGGATGAAAAGATATGTAGACCAAATTCTCCCACTCCATAATTAATTCAGCGTGCAGAATTTCAGTTTGTAAACGTGGGAGTATAAGGGACACGATACAAGTTCAGTGTTTTTTTAGTGTTTATATCAAAACCTTTTTTTGGTCAAAGAAAATAAAAAATCTCTCCAGTAAAAGCATATTTTGATAGTATTCAGATGGTGATATCAACAGTTATTGAATATATGTAAAGGTTATCTGGGAATTTAATGACAACTTTTTCTCTTTGTTTAAAAAGTTTGTCATCTAACACTGCTATGCTCATGACAGATAATCAACAATTGTTGATATCACCACATGAAGAAAATTAACCTCTCTATTTCTACTAGAACAATATTTTATTTATTTAGCCCAAAATATGTTATGCTATAGAAACTTCAAAAACACATGCTTTCCTTACGTCCCCTACACTACCTCCTAAAGGTTATCACATACTTATAGTGACATATCCCAACAATGCTGCATTTATTATGTGAATGCTAGTTCTGAAGCTTTAAAACCACATAAACAATACTCAATTATCATAAAACTTTCTGTTTTTAACCCTATAAAAGAATGAGTTTATTTGTTTTAGGGAGGATATATATTTGTTTCTAAGCATATAATTTGATCTGAGAAACATGGTTGAAAATTAGCTAACATTAACTTTTTAAATATTTAAAAATAAGTTAATATTAAGACCTAAGATTTTTAACGCCATCGGGATAAGTTGATACTATTTGCCTATATTTAGACGTTAGCAACAATTTTATAAATAACCAAGCACTTAATAAATAATGATGGATTACTGAACGTCTGTAACACATCTCAGCACTCAGGAAGACGTCCTCCATAAGACTGATATGCCTTAAGGGTGTGAAGGGGAGAAGGTTTTGTGACCCTTTTAAAACACCTGTTTGTTTAAAATTCAACCAGTAGTTAATTTAGCTCCCTGATAAATAATGTTCAGGTCGAACATTTATGCAAATTGGAAGGAAAGGGATTACGAAAATGTCATCAAAATAAAACTTAAATTATAGGCTTGCAAAGACCTAATATCTATAGAGGGCAGTTATATATATTGGTCCCCATTAAAACACGAATAAACTTGATGCAATACATAGACATATAAATAAGTAATTTTATAAAAAATCTTAAATAATCTGAGCTAGGTTAGAGAGAGGCTAAATTTATAAAACAAATATTATATTTTGAAATTATTAATTTATTTATTGCTTCTACAGTCCATATATGTGGATTTATGTTTAGTTTGAGGAAGTTTCCTGTACCCTCAGTCCTCCACATTTCACATGACCCCTCCCTCACATTTCCAATTTTATGACTAAAATTATAATGTGTCTTCTTTTAATTTGATAAAAAAAATAACGTTGGTATTTTTTTACAATACATTATCTCCATTAAAATATAACTTTAAAAATAATCATGTATGCAGAGTTGTATGATATGAGTAATATAAATATATATAATAAATAAATAAATATATACAAATAAATAATATAAATAAATAAATAATATATATATATATAATATAAAATATGTGCAAATATAGACAATACTGGTATGCATAAGTTTACTTTTTATTTCGAAAACACTCGTGTGGATTCAAACATCTGGCGTAGGATTTAACTGCACTAAATGAGTATATCACATCAGCTTGAGAGAGACGAAGAAAGTGGGGCTAATTGTTTTTCCTTTGTTAGCTTTTTTTAATGGCACTGAGTTTTAGTACCCATTCGGGTTATATGCTAATGTACTAAGGATCGGTAAGGTTGAATTTAGGGGAAGTATGTCTGCATTTTCGTGGAGTGAGTGGAAAACCATTTAGGATAAACCACCCTCGTTACACCAGACCGGGACCAAACCACGATCTCCCCGTCATCGGCAGTCTAGTATATTGCAAGATTAGCACCCTAGACCATAGGGCCACTGAAGTGTGTCTTTGTTAATTGGATTGAGGCTAGTATATTTTGAGATATTTTAAATTTTATCTTTTTCTTTGGGAAAACAAGCTTGTACACGTAGAAAAATATTTATTTTTCTTCAAGAAAAATGCATTATATTATTTAGGAATGAATTAGCTGAGATATAGGGGGTGGAACCGCAAAATTCAGGTCTTGAGCAAAAAATCAACCACTTGAAGAATTAAAAATGTGTATTTGTGTATGTTCTGATAGTTAATGTTTGTGTCAGAAATTCATTTTTTTTATAGAAAAATAAACTTTACACTATACAAATTTCCTAATCATATTAAGCAGCTATTAAATTATTAGTTTTAACATAAAAATAGAAGTTTTATGTAAAAACAATTCAGCTAAATATTTATTCGATTTTCTTTTACACATAGCGTCTTCCTTGGCATTCATTAACTATTTAGTATACCTATCCTTTTTAAAAATAATCATTCAAAGAATCAAAAGCAGTCAAAGGTGTATTCAGAACATTTAAGGTGGGGCTGCAGGTAGCTCGAGAAAAGACAAGTTTTTTTGCAGTTTTTATAGCAAAACTTTTTTGGCCAAAATAAATCAAATATTGTTTCACTACAAACATGGAGTTTAATTTTCTTCATATGATGACTTCAACAGTTCTTGAATAGCTGTCAAGAATATCCTGGAATTTAATGACAACCTTTTCTTTTCTTTTAAAAAAGTTGGTCATCTAATGCTGCTTTTTTTTTCATAGCAGATATTCAACTACTGTTGGCATCACTTTGTAAAGAATATTAAACTCTATGTTTTTACTCAAGCGATATTTGATTAATTTTTACCATGGTAAAATTTTTCTATAAAAACTGCAAATAACCTACATTTTCTCACATCTCCTGCATCCACACATTAATAGAGGAGGATAAAAATGCAAGCTTAGATAGTAGGAGTGTTATATTGGATTTAATTGAAATTAATATATTAAGTTCTATGACCTTCGCCAGTGTGCATATGGACTACATTTAAGATTCATCTAGTCTGGTTTGATGAGGACTTAGATTTCAGGGTATTACTCCCGACTTGATGCACTGAGGGTGGTTTATCTCAACTAGTTTCCTCATCTCCTCTTCATAAAACTTTAGGTACATTTACTCTAAACTCTACCTTTATCGTCCCTATCCCAGTTATCATTAGGTGTTCTGTCTTACGACAGGTCAATTCCTTTTGTCAGTGAAACTTAGACCGCCAATGCACTCTGTCCTTTCCCCCTCCCCACCGCCCAGAATTTTCTTCCTTCCTTCAATTCATCTGGTATTGAATCCTCCTTCTTCCTAAGTTCCTCTTTCCCTCAACTTTTCCTTCTATGACGTCTCGCAGAAGATAGTTTCTCCAAAGAGTAGTTAATATTATTTACAACCCGTTTGTGTTGCAGCATGGTCTAAGGCGTCACTATCGCAAAAGACTGGACTGCCGATGAACGGTGAGAACAGTTTTTGAGTCCCGGTCAGGTGTACTTAGGATGATTTTTCTTAAATGATTTCCTAATATTCTTCCACGAAAATGTGGGTAAATTAACTCTGGAATGCTTCCTTCTTAATCTCAACCTCTTAAGAGTAATTATCATATATGCGTAAAACCTGGACAGGTAGTAAGACATGGTGATATATATACATATTTATATATGTATATCTCGTGTGGATAGTAAGGTGCAGTGTAAAAATGGGAATAATAAACAATGATTAAAACTAGATAATTTAAAGTTTAGAGAGATTTACTTTCATCATATGATTAAAAAATCAATTATCATTTTTGGTTTACGGTGTAAGGGGGAGAACTATTTCTCTCTTTCTTGGAATCAAAATTGTGTATCAGTTTGACTCAAAAACAAGCATCTAAATAACTTGGCTATTAAATCCATCATGATACGCGCATTTGTAAAGTTGTAATTGTACTATTGGCAGCATAAAGCACTTCCTAGTCGAACGTGGCTGCGTTATCTAATAGCTCGTGATCTTAATTTAGCTGACGATTTTCACACATCCATCACAAACTCTGTCTTAAAATATGAGTGAATAGTGACTACGAGCACGGGGCGATTATTGGGTAGCTCATTTGTTAGAGAATTGGCATGCTAAACCAAAGGTCCCGGATTCGATTCCCATGTCCAAGTATCATTTTTTAATTTAAATACTATTGAAAGATATGATATGCTAACAAATGCCATCAATAAACACATTAAGTGTTAGATAATCTAAATTAATCTCTTTTGGAATATCACAGGGGCCAAAAATGACGGGGAGAGCTATAAGACTATATGTTACATATAAATCAAACTAAATCCATTAAGTTTATTTAATATCATAAAACACCACCAAAACTGTTGAGTTTTTTAAAATGTTTATATCACTGGTCCAAATATAAAGATAAGACAACTGCATCTCATCGCTCACTCCCCGGTGACCATAAATGTTATATTTTTGTAATTTTCAATAGTTTGTTCAAAATTAATGAAAAGGACAAACAGAATATATAGACCAACATGGTTTTCCCATAACACTTTTTTTTCCCCTATCACTTAGAATAAAAGCTAAATATTTGTCTCCCCTCCATACTATCCATTCGGTGTAGGCAAGAAACTGTGTATAAAGCTCAAAAACCACTTCGTACTTAATCCATTCTCACTAACTTTCGCCACACATCCCTATCCTTGCATACCATTCACTTCAACAACATCCATACACTAAGTTATACATGCTCTTTTATTCTTAAAATTCTTAATGTTTCTTTTTTTTACACATTCCTCAACAACATTTAATCACGTATTTCATGGCCTAACCCTTCATTTTGATAACATACTCAACAATATTACCAATCTTCAAATTAACCGATGGTCTGTTCACCCAATTGTTGTTTGAGGCATTACGAGTCATTATAGAAAGTGACAAATTTTTATTAGCAAAGATTACAAGTGACTTACCCTTCACTCAATATTTTTATCAGTGTTGTGTAAATTACACCCACCCAATCTGTAATATAAATAACATAATACATAGTCCGTGTATGACTTAATACAGTTTATGTGAGCTATTGCCCGAGCACGAGAAATATCAGTAGCGACTCCACTTCTTGTAGGTGGAATACAAGGGAACTAGTACCAAGATAGTATCAGGCCGGCTAGACCACGTTAAATAACGCTTTAACATTTTCCAGAGACGAGCCGCCTCCAGGCTCGGCCGATTAATTCCGGATGAGCAAAGATTTATGCCCAAAAATAGACACCAACCCAACAACATTCATTCTCTTACAAGAGTTTAGCCACAAGAAGACATGTAAGAGCGTTTCTAGTAATATTTGGTTTTAATAGTAATAGAAACCATGCTTTGGTGGCCGTATGGTCTAAGGCACTTCTCTCGCAATAGGCTTAGACTGCAGAAGATGGGGAGAGCGGGCTTCACTCCCAGTCAGGTGCACTGGTTTCCCATGAATGGTTTTCTACCCTCCCTCCGTGAAAATACGGGTGCACTTACTCTAAAATAATCCTTCCTAATTCCTAAACACATTATAGTAATTGGTACATAGGCGTATAACCAGAAAGGGTAATAGGACCTGGTGCAAACAAAAATAGTATAAAACTTGCTAAAATAATGAAGTCCTAAATAAACTAGTTGTAAGGTAGTAATAGTAATATTTAGTTTGCACCCTATGTAACGGGGGTAGTATCAACACACTACTTACAATTAACTTGGACCTAAGAAATCACCCAATCCAGGAATGAAGTGTTTTTGGTGTAATGGTTATTTATTTTATATTATTTGAGGTATTTAACGTGCACTTTATGAACCGACTGATTATATCAACACATAAACTTATATACTAGCTTAAATAAAGAAAAGACACACAAAACAACTCCAGGTCATTAATTCATCAAGGGGAAATCCACTTTTCACCCATTATAAATTTTTAGGTCAACCGGGAATCTAACCAGGGACCCCCTAGCTTACTAGGAAAACTCGCTTATTACTGAGCTAAGGCTTGGATTTTAGCTTAATGATATAGCAATACCTTAGTAATGAAATCATTTAAGTCTCAAAGATGATAACCAGAAGCCATTAAAGGGGACCTTTCTTAACAGTTTTATTACGTAGATGGGCTATTTGAAAGTGAGATACCGCTTCAGTGGCCTGAATGGCCTAGAATCTAAGGCATCAATCTCGTGTTAAACTGGCCTGTTGATAATGGGGAGATCAGGGTTCAAATCCCAGTTGGGTTTACTGAGGGTGGCTTTCCTTAAATGATTTCCCCCTCTCCTTACCATGGAAATGCGGATAAACTAGCTCTTAAATGCTTCCTTCCTCATCCATACTCCATAAAAGTAATTATAATATATGTGTATAGCCTGAACGGGTAGTAATACGCTGTGAAAACTTTTTAATTTTTTTAAAACAAACCCCCTAACGCATAAATACACGTTCTATGTATGTAGCTAGCAAGGAGTAAAGTAATTATAAATTAAAATAACTCTTTAATTTACGATAATATACTATGTTAGTAGGCATTTAGAAATTGCTAAATACATCATGTTAATTTATTATGTCATGTGTTTATCGTTACTATAGTTGTAATACTTATCTTTGTATTTCTTGAGGAAGTAACTCTCATAATTTCTCCTTGGATTTGAAGTAAATCTGTTTACTTGTGAACCAAATTAGAAAACAAATAAATAAGATATTCAATAATAGTACTGTACACTTATATTCATAGAGATTAACTGTGATTACGTGGTTTAAGACGTCAGTCTCGCAATATATCTCAAAATTAAGAATAATAAGGCTAGATTTTTAAATTCATATCACTTGAAATGAGCTCGTTTAAAAAACACTTTTTAAACAGCCACCATATTCAAACGATACTTAGAATTAAGAAAAGTATGGATACGTTATCCGGCCTAGGTTCAAAATCCTTGCCAAACTTAGTTAAAATTGTTCCACGCGTTTGGCAGTAAGCGTGGAACAAACACAGGGTACCGGACAAATAAAATGCCAAACGGTCAAGATAAAACAGGACCTCGCTTCACTTAGTCAAATATGTGTGTAAAATATATAAGAAATTGCATATTTGACTAAGTTAAGCAAGGTCCTGTTTTAACATGAACTTTTTATTTGTCCGGTATCCGGTGTTTGTTCTGCATTTACTGCCAAACTCGTAGAACAATTTTAAAAACTATATATATACAACACAGATACAGGTAAATATAAAACATGAACAAATAAATAGAATACCCTTAATGATTGAAACACATTGCTTAATTGAACTATACATACATACATAAATTAAAAGTAATTCTAGTCGAATAAGTTTGGTCAAGTGGGGATGTAGGGGACGCGAGAAAAGGTCAATGTGTTTGTAGTATTTATAGCTAAACTTTGTTTGGCCAAAATTAATCTAATATTGCTTCAATACAAACATAGAGTTTAATTTTCTTCACATGGGGATATTAATAGTTATTGAATATATGTCATGAGCATAGAGGCATTAGATGAAAAACTTTTTAAATGAAGATATATTTTTATTATTAGCACGCGTCTTACTACCGTTCGGGTTATACCACTTACGCTAATGTGCAATGTAGGGTGATTGTGAGATGAAATGGGACCTACAGTTTAACGTGAATCCGAACCACGGTGGAGCCTGGCATTCTCACATTCACAATTGTGATTAGTACAAGTCTTGTCAGAGTTGAAGGAGGTTGGCAATAGATAAATCTGTGCCGGGACGAGGATTGTTTAATGAAGATAAAATGTTGACATTACATTTCTGGACACTCTGACAGATATTCAAGAACTGCTTACATCACCATGTGAAAACAATAACTAAACTCTATATTTGTACTGAAGCAATAATTGATTTATTTTGACCAAAAAATATGTTCTTACATAAAATGCCAACAACTTATTTATTCTCACATTCTTGCATCTCAACTTCGAGTACAGCCAATTAGTAGATAGGTTCAATTGAAATAATTGGTTTGAATTAGCTAGCTTAATTTTTCGTTGTTAATAGTGTATTTGTTTAATGTTTGTTTATGGACATTTCAGACTTGTCGTCAAACGATGTTCTTTATTAACTAACTGTGTTGACAATGTTATTTTAATGTATGTTATTACATGACCCTTTGTTATGAACTATAAGCACAATCTAACCAGATATTTGAATCTAAATTCATCTAATTTCATACTTAATATTTCTTTAATTTTATCTTTTTAACTTATATATAATACTAGATTTTGCCCGCGGCTTCGCTCGCGTTAATGTAGGTTTTATCAATAAATTCAGGTTGTCGATTGACACAGGGAATATGACAATAAAAACTATGAACTAATTGAGGTTGTTAGTCAATAGAGGTAGAGATAAAGAAAAAAACAAACTACACAATATAAATCAGGATTAAGTGTAGGAGTAGAAAAGAAAGTAGCGGAGTGTGTGTCAGTAGAGTCAGAGGTTATGCCTTGCCACGAATTGGAAGATCCTACTCCATCTTAAATTTAACTTACAGTTAATTAAAATCCCTTATTTACTCCGCTTGTTCTTAACCGTTGCAATCATGGGCACAGAATAGATCATTATTTTAGGACGCTCCTATATACTATGTTGTATGTCCTTCCATTTGGCACAAATACATACAAATTCTGGGCATTGGACACACGCGAACAGGCTACATATAGCTGGCCATGGGAAAAACATTGCATTTCCAAATGCACCCCTGCTACCTGCAATGTTTGCCCTTGCGCTTTGTTAATAGTAATAGTAAAACTAAGTTTGATTGGAAACTGGAGTCTTTTGAATTGAAATGGTAGGTCAATGGGGATTATTGGGATTCGAGGTATGATTACACTTTCTCCTTTTCCCACACCTGTTAAAATGGTGGCACAGATTATATTTTGCCCTAATTGTGTAATTGAAGCCTCGTCCCATTACATAAACGGGGTTCATCTAAATTTTGCATAAGCATAAATGGTACACCTAATTTCAATTGTAGTTTATGCAAGGGTACACCCGATAGGTCCAGAGAATTTAAAAACTCAGCGGGATATGAAGTGCTCTGTTCTGTGTCCATGATTGTATCTATTGACAAATACTCCTTTATTTCTCCCTGCACCTCTTTCCAAATGTCAGTGTTGATTTTGTTAACCATTTCATGTTTTGGTGCAAGAATTGCTCTTGCACACAACCAATGATCACAATTTAAATTTAGTTGTAAGTCTGGGTAAACTTTAGCAATGAGCTCCACATCATTTTCCACCAAATTACAGAATTCCCCTGTAAGTAAAATACAACCTTCAGCATCCGTGTCCAAACGTCCATCGCCAATTTTCAATAGTATCTCTGCGTAATGTCCTGAATCTACGTCATTATAAAGGTGGACTCTCATATTCGTTGTTAGGCTGAATTTTTTCACTTTTGCTCACAATCATGATGACTTGAGACAGACTTTGATTTCATCTGCATGTGTGCCCCTCTGGATCACCGGTAGAGTTTGTCGGAAGTCACCAGCCAGTAAAACTACCATTCCTCCTCTCTCGCAGGTCCTGAAGATTTTGGTTTAAGACTCTATAGCTACTTTGTGGGACATCGTACTTTGGTCCCACACTAAAAGTTTACATTGTCGTAGCATCATACCTCGAGAGCTATTTTTGCTGAAATGAATAATACCAAACTTCTTACGACAATTTTGTCATTTACCATAACGGGGTGAATAGACAAAGCTTAATTAGCTGAATATAATCATTTCTAATCATTTTAAGATAGATGTGCCTAAAATAACTCGGGAACAGATTTTTATTGGGGATATCAGATTTTTTTCCGGGATACTGCAGGTCCCTTTTTCTTTACTCCAGGCATCATGTTGCAATTAATTTATTCATATCAGTAGGCCGAGTTAATAAGCCGGACGACCATCTAACGGTTATTTTTTTCTATCCGTCAGGAACAGTACTTTTTTCTGGATGAAAGGTACCCTATGTCCTTTTCTGTACCCATAACAACGTGTATGCGAAATTTCATGATGATCGGTCGAGTAGTTTAGGCGTGAAAGCGTAACAAACAATAACAAACAAATAAACAAACAAACAAACTCACATTCACATTTTTTCTGGATTAAAGGTACCCTATATCCTTTTCTGTACCCATGACAGCGTGTATGCGAAATTTCATGATGATCGGTCTAGTAGTTTAGGCGTGAAAGCGTAACAAACAATAACAAACAAACAAACAAACAAACAAACTCACATTCGTATTTTTTCTGGATGAAAGGTACCCTATGTCCTTTTCTGTACCCATGACAACGTGTATGCGAAATTTCATGATGATCGGTCGAGTAGTTTAGGCGTGAAAGCGTAACAAACAATAACAAACAAACAAACAAACTCACATTCACATTTTTTCTGGATGAAAGGTACCCTATGTTCTTTTCTGTACCCATGACAACGTGTATGCGAAATTTCATGATGATCGGTCGAGTAGTATAGGCGTGAAAGCATAACAAACAATAACAAACAAACAAACAAATTCACATTTGCATTTTTTCTGAATGATAGATACCCTATGTTCTTTTCTGTACCCATGACAACGTGTATGCGAAATTTCATGATGATCGGTCGAGTAGTTTAGGCGTGAAAGCGTAACAAACAATAACAAACAAACAAACAAACTAACACTCGCATTTTTTTTATGAAAGGTACCCTATATCCTTTTCTGAACCCATGACAACGTGTATGCGAAATTTCATGATGATCGGTCGAGTAGTTTAGGCGTGAAAGCATAACAAACAATAACAAACAAACAAACAAACTCACATTTGCATTTTTTCTGAATGAAAGGAACCCTATGTCCTTTTCTGTACCCATGACAACGTGTATACGAAATTTCATGATGACCGGTCGAGTAGTTTAGGCGTGAAAGCGTAACAAACAATAACAAACAAACTCACATTCGCATTTTTTCTGGATGAAAGGTACCCTATGTCCTTTTCTGTACCCATGACAATGTGTATGCGAAATTTCATGATGATCGGTCGAGTAGTTTAGGCGTGAAAGCATAACAAACAATAACAAACAAACAAACTCACATTTGCATTTTTTCTGAATGAAAGGTACCCTATGTCCTTTTCTGTACCCATGACAACGTGTATGCGAAATTTCATGATGATCGGTCGAGTAGTTTAGGCGTGAAAGCGTAACAAACAGTAACAAACAAATTAACCAAAAAACTCACATTCACCTTTTTTCTGGATTAAAGGTACCCTATATCCTTTTCTGTACCCATGACAACGTGTATGCGAAATTTCATGATGATTGGTCGAGTAGTTTAGGCGTGAAAGCGTAACAAACAATAACAAACAAATAAACAAACAAACTCACATTCACATTTTTTCTGGATGAAAGGTACCCTATATCCTTTTCTGTACCCATGAAAACGTGTATGCGAAATTTCATAATGATCGGTCGATTAGTTTAGGCGTGAAAGCGTAACAAACAATAACAAACAAACAAACAAACTCACATTCGCATATTTTTTTCTAGATGAAAAGTACCCTATGTCCTTTTATGTACCCATGACAACGTGTATGCGAAATTTCATGATGATCGGTCGAGTAGTTTAGGCGTGAAAGCGTAACAAACAAACAAACAAACAAACTCACATTCGCATTTATAATAGTTACTAGCCTTTACCCGCGGCTTCGCTCGCGTTAATATAGATTTTATCAATAAATTCAGGTTGTCGATTGACACAGGAAGTATGACAATAAAAACGATGCACATATTGAGGTTGTTAGTCAATAGAGGTAGAGATAAAGAAAAAAACAAACTACACGATATAAATCAGGATTAAGTGTAGGAATAGAAAAGAAGTAGTGGAGTGTGTGTCAGTAGAGTCATAGGTTATGCCTTGCCACGAATTGGAAGATCCTACTCCATCTTAAATTTTACTTACAGTTAATTAAAATCCCTTATTTACTCCGCTTGTTCTTGACCGTTGCAATCATGGGCACAGAATAGATCATTATTTTAGGACGCTCCTATATACTATGTTGTATGTCCTTCCATTTGGCACAAATACATACAAATTCTGGGCATTGGACACACGCGAACAGGCTGAATATAGCTGGCCATGGGAAAAACATGGCATTTCCAAATGCACCCCTGCTACCTGCAATGTTTGCCCTTGCGCTTTGTTAATAGTAATAGAAAAACTAAGTTTGATTGGAAACTGGAGTCTTTTGAATTGTAATGGTAGGTCAGTGGGGATTATTGGGATTCGAGGTATGATTACACTTCCTCCTTTTCCCACACCTGTTAAAATGGTGGCACAGATTACACACAACCAATGATCACAATTTAAATTTAGTTGTAAGTCTGGGTAAACTTTAGCAATGAGCTCCACATCATTTTCCACCAAACTACAGAATTCCCCTGTAAGTAAAATACAGCCTTCAGCTTCCGTGTCCAAACGTCCATCGCATATTTTCAATAGTGTCTCTGCGTAATGTCCTGAATCTACGTCATTATAAAGGTGGACTCTCATATTCGTTGTTAGGCTGAATTTTTCCACTTTTGCCCACAATCTTGATGACTTGAGACAGGCTTTAATTTCCTCTGCATGTGTGCCCCTCTGGATCACCGGTAGAGTTTGTCGGAAGTCACCAGCCAGTAAAACTACCATTCCTCCCATAATATCTGTACTGTCTCGCAAGTCCTAAAGAGTTTGGTTTAACGCATCTATAGCTTTTTTGTGGGACATCGTACTTTCGTCCCACACTAAAGGTTTACAGTGTCATAGCATCATACCTCGAGAGCTATTTTTGCTGAAATTAATAATACCAAACTTCTTACGACAATTTTGTCATTTACCATAACAGGGTGAACAGACAGAGCTTAATTAGCTGAATATAATCAATTTTAATCATTTTAAGATAGATGTGTCTAAAATAACTCGGGAACAAATTTTTATTCGGGATATCAGATTTTCTTCTGGGATATTGCAGGTCCCTTTTTCTGTACTCCAGGCATCATGTTGCAATTAATTTATTCATATCAGTAGGCCAAGTTGTTAATCCGGACGACCGTCTAACAGTTATTTTTTTTCTATCCGTCAGGATAAGTACTTTTTTCTGGATGAAAGGTACCCTATGTTCTTTTCTGTACCCATGATAACGTGTATGCGAAATTTCATGATGATTGGTCGAGTAGTTTAGGCGTGAAAGCGTAACAAACAATAACAAACAAACAAACAAACTCACATTCGCATTTTTTCTGGATGAAAGGTACCCTATGTCCTTTTCTGTACCCATGACAACGTGTATGCGAAATTTCATGATGATCGGTCGAGTAGTTTAGGCGTGAAAGCGTAACAAACAAACAAACAAACAAACAAACTCACATTCGCATTTATAATAGTAAGGATAGGAAGGATAAGGACTACTTGGCGCTTATCTCGGGTTAATATCTAAGTCCTAGCTACATTCATTATCACTTCCTATTGTTTTCTATTTATAATGGTTTCTAAAATGATATTAGCTTGTTTGTTTCACATTCACCCAATTGAAGTTAATTTCCTAATAGTAACTAGTAAGAAGACAATTCTGGAAGCTGAAGGAGGAGGCAGAGGACAGGGTTCTTTGGTGGTCTGAGTTTACTGACAAAAGGAATAGACCTGTCATAATAATAATAATAATAATAATAATAATAATAATAATAATAATAATAATAATAATAATAACTATTATAATTTTATTTCCGTTAGCTTTAATTAAATTGCAGATCCACAATCAATAAATAACATTACAAGATTAGCATTAAAACTACAACAAGCTTACAAATATATCAAAAAATGTTATCAATAATAATTAATTATGTAATACTTGAAGCTATAATATAGTATAAAAATGCATCGGTGGCCACGCACTTTAAATGTAAGCGCATTAAGTCCTGTTTGCTAATAATGGAGGTCTGAGTAAATCCCGGTAAGGTGTACTGAGGGTGGTTTATTCTAAATCGCTTCCCACTATCCTTTAAAGGCAAATGTAAGTAAATTTCTTATAAACTATCTATATTTATCATATTCATCCTACTAGATTAGTTATAGTGCGTATAACCCGCATCGGTGACTGCATGGTCTAAGGCGCTACTCTCCCAGTAGATTAGACTGCCGATGAGAGATCGAGGTTAAAATCTCGGTTGGGTGTATTGACTGTGGTTTCCCCGCAAAAGTGGGTACAATTCCTATAAATATAACCTTCTTTATCTCTAAAACTGTTTCCATAGTTCGTACATAAGCGTGTAGCTCGTATAGGTTGTAAGAAGCTGTGATGAAAAAAACAGCGCTTATAATAATAATAATAAGACTTAGCACCGCGTCTTACTACCCGTTCGGGTTATACGCTTAAGTACTAATTACACTAATGGATTAGGAATTGGGAAGGTTGCATTTAGAGGAAGTGAACACGCATTTGCGTGGAGGGAGAGTGGAAAACCATTTAGGAAAATCCACACCCAGTTCACCCGACTGAGATTCGAACCTCGATCTCCCCGTCCTCGGCGATCGAGCTCAACACGACTAGCGCGTTAGTCAACTACGCCACCGAGGCGGGTAACAGCGCTTATAGCTCAGACGGGTTATAAGAGGAGGTGGGAAAAAAAAATTTGTCGAAAATATCAGGATAAATAAAGTACTGAAACTACCTCTCTGTTCCAATGGTAAGTTGTGGATAGTAATATGGGTGCAATGTCATTAATTTAGAGACCAGATTTCAAGCCTCACTTCAGGCAATACCGATAACCGTGGTGAGTGATTGGATGCTGAAGTATTTCACTGAAAATCTTGAAACTATAATTAAAGGTAAGAGGTACTGTACAGAGTCAAGTATTAGTGGTCAGCCTTAAGGTGTGCTGAAAGAAAACGTGGGTTGATTAGGTATATTCACAGTTTTAGTAACTAAAATGTTTTCTTGTTAAAAGTTAATAAAATATTGCTTCGCTATATATAAATATTTATTTTGATTTCCTTCATAACGTGATCTCAGTAGTTATTGAATACTAGTCATGGGTATAGTGGCATTTGACCACACTTTTTACTGGGGGAAAATGTCCTGACCAAATTGCACGATTTCTTTGAAGGTAAAAAAAATTGTTGAGTTATCTTGATTTAAAAAGTTTAACTAAATGCACCATATAAAGCCATAGGCTGTTTAAAAATGTGTTTCACTTTCAAAACTGTAAATATGGGTCCTTAACTTGATATCTATTCCATCCCACCATAAATGAACCAAGAGCAAAAAAAACAAGCAATAGCGTCATAGTCCAAGGTAAGGGAAATTAAATTTTCAATAATGGATAAACATAGTAATAAAATAGACAATAATGTTAGGCTTGGAAACAAGAAGAACTTTGGCCGATAACTGTACACACAAACAAATAAACAAATTTAAAAAAAAGACGAGTTCTCTATAAATAAATCAAAAATTGTTTAGTCAAATCATCAACAAGGCTTTAAATGTGATATTTAAAACTTTCCACCTAATATTATTCTTTAATTTTTTTTAGGTCAATGTTATTTTGAATCTCTACTGAAAATGTTCCAGTAATTGAAATAGAATGAATGCAGTAGAGTTATCTAGAACAGAAAGTTTACACTTAAATTTAATTTACCACAGTACGCGTTAACACCAATAACATTATCAATTGAGTTACAATAATGCAACAACCATTCACGTTAGTTTCTCAGAGAGACGTATCGATTACAGCAGGGGTCGGAAAGAGTTTGATCACGATCGGCCGGTCGATCTTGCAGCAATTTTCAGTCGATTGCCTAAGAAAACTATATCGCCACGAAAAGACAAGCTTACCTTACACTATTCCACCATGGTACAGCTTATAAAATAGGGCCTAAGTGTAATTCATCAAAGTAAGACCACTACCTTGCTTGGTTCCACTATGGTGCAGCTTGTAAAATAGGGTAATAGTGTAATCCGTCAAGGCAAGACCGCTACCTGGCTTGGTTCCACGATGGTGCAGCTTGTAAGATAGGGTTGTGGTGTAATCCGTCAAGGCAAAACTGCTACCTTGCTTGGTTCCCCTATGGTACAGCTTGTAAGATAGGGCTATGGTATAATCTTTCAAGGTAATACTGCTACCTTTTAGAGTAAACTGAGTGTACACTTTATTTAGTTTGTGTATTTTCTATAAGGCATGGGCATAATTATTGGAGGAAATATTAGATTTAAGGAATAAATACAAGATGTACAAAAAATGAATTAAAATTAGAGTGAAGGAACGAAGGGTGATCGCGGGACCTTTGATCAATGTAGATGTCGATTGGGGCCCAAAAAGTTTGCCAACCCTGGTGGTTGAATGAAAAAGTATCACTAACGTAAAGGTTTCTCTGGCTACTGTAGAATAGAAATTATGTAAGTACTTCAATATTATAATCAAAGTCTTTAGGATTAAATCTCCTTCCTATGCGATTCAAATTATGACATTTCTCACAGGAAAACTCACAGCGAAGTTTTCATCTTCACACAAGACTAAACTAATCCAAAACTTAGGTTTAGGTGCCACATGAAAGATAGATTTCAACATTTATGATAAACTCAATAAAAGCAATTTTTTATTCGAATCTTAGGAGGTTTATTTTTTCAAGTTGGTTTTGTTCTCTTTTTTATTTTTATGTTTTTTCCTTTGTTATCCTCATTTCAATCTTTTTAAAACTTTTTTTTCTATGTGATGGTTGGTGTTATCTATGGGGAATCATCTCCCTCATGTCGGAAGCTTCCCTGTACTTTGTCAAGGTGAATGAAGAGTACGTGATGTCCTGGCGTATTTTGGAGGGAAGGATCAACATGCACAAGCAAGACATGAGTTTTAAATGGTTTATAAACACAGGCGGGTCGAAAGATACAAAACTGGGTGGGGGCAATGTACATTTAAATAACTTAACTTAAACTGTATTACTTTAATTTAATGTTTACATGGTTAGTAATGATATTTATTATAAGCTTCTTGACATATTTTTATACCACTATACGATCCATAAATTGCATTCTTATTTTCATATGCAGAACCTTCTTTGACACATAGAAAGGTTACTAGATCTAATTTCACGTTAAAATTTTGTCTGAAGCTATCTTTTTTTATAGATATTATCAATGCATATAAAATAAAAATATAGTATAATTTTATCATCGTTGTTCACAAAAAATATATGTATAGGCCTGTGTTTATTGTGAATGTTACTTCCAACCAAGTTTTTCACCCGGGAGTACGCAAAGTTATATTAGGGAATACGTAACATTTAATATAAGCTTATATATACACAGGGTGGGTCGGAAACAATTAGACGATCTATGCTGAGGTTTTCTGACATCCAGAGGAGCTCACCAGAGTGACATTACTTTCAATAAGTGTATTATGTAGTTTGCTTTTATTCAGCTAGTGAACATTTACTTTTCAATTAAAGTGTTAATTTTCAAGTTAATAATTGTATAAATGTTTAGGCACCACCCTGTATATATGTAAATACTCATTCACACACCAAAAATAATGAAATAAATAATCATTTATAAATTATATGGGTGTATATATTTATATGTATATTTTTAGAAAAATATATTAATTTAATGTATTATATTAGTTTGGCTGTAGCTTATAGAATACGTATAGCTTGTGTTTTGCACCAACAGCTTTTGGGGTAGAAAGTTGAAGATAAATTATATCTGGGGCACCCGCTTATGTGGCCGCATGGTCTAAGATGCCACTAGCACAGTAGACTAGACTGCCGATGATGGGGATATCAAGGTTCGAATCTTTGTTGGGTATACTGAGAGTGATTTTTCTAAAATATTGTTTAGAACTCTCCTTCCACACGAATTCGAATATACTCCCTTTAAATATATACCTTCTCTCACCCCTAAAAACACTAGAGTCATTAGTAAATAAGCGTACAACCCGAACAGTTAGTAAGACGTGGTGCTTATATATATATATATTTGGGGTATGCGGAAAAATATTTGAATACCTCGAGCCAAGAGGCCGCACCTACGATACCTTGTTCGACTATTCGTCCGCTAGCATGGAATCACCCATAAATTTCCTTCTAATTTCACCGTTTAGAGCTCTAGCATGTATTAATTTATATCTAATGTTTTAAATTAAATTTCTAGGAGTTGTTGTGTAAATTCTGATAACGCCAAGCCTTTCAGTATAATGTTACCTTCAATTTTGTATAAGAAATATTCTGCGATCATTCATGGTAGTTGTGATAAAAGCTTCGTAATATTAACATTTAGATGAATGAGTGTAAGGCTGCTTGTATGTTTCACCATCTACTGTAAAGCTCCTTCTTAAAGTTATTCTTAACTGCCATTTCCTTACATTGATGAATTTTATTAGTCTTATCAAGAAATTATAAACCCTTTTCAACTAGCGGTACACTGAACAAAACGCTAAAATGGTCATGGAAAACCATCAGTTTTTAGGCTGAGATTTTGTTTTAAAAATACTGAGTATCAAGATTATTGTTTAAGAATTCAACAGCTAAATTAAAATTATTGTGTTACTAGCAATAATGTTGAGCGTGGATTTAAAAAGATTTATTTTTATCCATCAAATTTTTTCTCTCTTCTATTTTGATACTGTCCCAAACTCTCGAGGAACACCTTCTAATCATTCTCGGCGTACCGGTTAAAAAACGCTGGTCTGATCATAATATCTGAGATATAATATGATTCACATTCTGAATATAGATCGCTAGCAATGATTTTTATATAGGTATTTATATAATCCACAAGTTAGCCACTTGATCCAAATTGCCCTTTTCCACCCTCTTAATTTAAGAGTTTCATTGATATCGGAAAATATCATTTTTCATCTACTAAGAACCAACTTTATCTTTAGTAAGCTTACTCCTCTTTCTAGCTTTAATTAAATATTATTTAAAAAAGAGGTGTTTTGAAAACCAAAAACTTAGGATTTAGGTTAATTTATATTGGCGTTATCATGATTTTAATTAATGATAGAGTGTTGGGTTTGACAACTAATTGAGTGCAGTTTAGCTATCTTTTCAACAATGTGGTTTCTCAATCTCCTTAAATACAAATCATTGTGAATTTACTGAACACAGATCGTCATAAAAAAGTGTTTATCCATTTTTGGTTAGGCTTGTTTGGATTGAAAATACAACACAAACATTAAAAAAAAAAAATCAAAATTTTAATTATTTTTTCATTAGTATTTTAAGTTTAAAAATTATTATATGTTGACATATTAATCCTAGGTGTAGGTATGAGTAGGGTGGAGTCAAAGAATCCCCAACACATTTTCACGAAGAGAAGATCGAAATACCACGGTGATTTAAATGTGTTCATCCAATCGATATTCAAACCTTAACCTCCCGTCACCACCAATATAGCATATTGCGAGCTGTGGGAGTTAAACCAGTGCTGGTACAAATTATACATGTTGTCACAATATTACTGAGTGCCAAATTTACTACAGTTTGTTACACTTAGTTTTGTTCTGTTTCTGAATACTACATACATCGTGAACTGGCTTATTAGCTTGACCATTTCACGAACTGGGAAAAAGTTTCATTAACTCTTGCCCATTTCATGAACTGTAACTTATTATACTATCTACAACAAGCTTTTTAAGATATTATATTAAACTAACCCAACCTAATTTAAATTAGCCCTTCATTATAAAACGATTAAAATTTAAATCAACTTAATGACCGAACCGGTTTTTCGCTTATCCATTTCACGGACTGGACAAAAACTAATCAAATTATGGAATGGGTCGCGATTGGAGCTACCCAGTCCATGAAATAGCCAATTTACAAACATAGCAACACAAGACTGCACAATTCATAGACTGGAAATGGTCAGGTGAGGCCAGTTCACGGATTAGGCAGAGAATTTCCAGATTCATGAAATGGGCAAATTCACTAATGTGGCATATATAGGTAGGTATGTAGGCACATATAGATGGGCCTACCAATTACGTTCACGGAAACTAGGATCATCCCTATTAAATTTAGTGAAATATGTTGTATTTTATGGCTCTTTATTCTATTGATTATAACCCTAACCTCTTATAATTTATATCAAATAAAATATTAATTCTAAAATGTGTTGGAGGATTTTTTTAATATATCACGTGTTCTATCAAGCCTGTGATGTATGAAGCTCTAGATAAGATCCACACAACAGAGTGTTGCTTGCAGCCCGACAAGGAATATCCTGTAGCCAACTAGGAACTTTCCTTGACATCATAAATAATGGTCCATTCCGATAAAAAATAATAGAGTTGCATCTAAATTTACCAATTTAATATTAGTGGCCATTTGGCAATGATTGGACCTTGGTGAAGAGGTTACAGGTAAACAAAACGTCTAGAAAGCATCAATGGATTATCAGGAACTGATTTTCTCTTTGAAGACATTCTTAAAACATTAATAACACCTAACTATGGGCATTTTAGTTATATACTCTCTGGTATTAGGAACTCGAAAGTTCATTGCCGTACTTAAAAAAGTACGCCACCAATTCATATCTTGAGCTAGTTCTATCCAGTCCACCTCATTACACCATATCTATTCTAGGTCAATTTTAATGTTATTCTCCCATCTGCGTCCAGATCTTCCTAATTATCTCTTATTATTGGGTTTTTCCAGTCAGTACATTGAGCACGATTCTATGTTATCCTATTCACGCTGCAGGTCTTTCCCATCGTAATAGAACTTAATTATTCTAACAATGTCCTGTGATGAGTACAGTACATGTAACTCATCATTATGTAACCTTCTACCCTTCCCAGTATCCCCATCCCTTTTTAAACCAAATAGCTTTACAAGCACCTAGTTTTTGAATGAGCCTTTTATAGATTACAATATAATTATATATATATATATATATATATGTATATAGTGCCTGAGTAGCTTTATAAGGGTTCAATTCACTTTCTAAAAAAATTACTATTCATTTCCCACACAAGCTATTATTAATAAAACAATAATCGTTACAGTAATAATAATTTAATCGTTAACTTTCTCTATGTTATTCGTTTTATGTACTTTACATTTGATATTGTAGAAATTGACAGCATAAAGCCCTTTTTGAGTCTCTGGTAGCTGTGGTATTTATGATAGCTTCCTTCATTGTTAGCCGATGATTTCTACACATCCATCAAAGAGACTGCCTTAAAATATGAGTCAAGAATGACTATTAGCACGGGTCTCTCAGTGGTAAACCATTATGGTGTGAAATCAAGGGTCCCGGATTCAATCCCCTGTCAAAGTGTCATATTTCAAATGTACCAATATTATTCAAACGGTAATCCCACTACATTTATCCTGAAAAGTATCAATCTTCCCTTTAAGAATTACAATATGGCCCTATATTGTAAGCTTCACCATAGTGTAGTGTACATACCGTCAATGTAATCTTACCTGATTCGGTGGCCACATGGTCTAAGGCATCACTATCGCAATAGATTAGGCAAGGGTATCAGGGTTTGTATCCCGCTCAGATGTAATAAGGTAGGTTTTCCTAAGTAGTTTTCCACTTTTCTTCCACGCAAATGCGGGTATACGTCATTTAAATTCAACCTTCCTCATCACTTACACATTAGATTAATTAGTACCTATGCGTATAACCTTAAGATTTAGTGAATGAGGTGATAACATAAAATGTCTTCTTGCTAACCCTAAGGGTGTAGGGAGTGTACGTAAGGTAGTGTCAAAAAAATTAACTTTTCCTCAAAACAAGCACAGCTACTTATTTTTGGTCCACGCCTATTTTATAGTTGTGCATCCCTGGTCTAGCTAGACCCATGACACAACAGACCGTGTTTAAACATAAGAACAAGCTTGCCAACACATCCCTCTCGCCCAGTGTCGGTTCTGTCCTGACTCATTGGAAACACAACAGAGAAGAAAAACCACAAATCTTATGGCACCTCACCAGGCGACTTATAGTGGCTCTATCCTCCAACTACATACTTTCTGGTTGTTTCAATAATCAACATAGACTAAGGATTATTATTACTAGAAAGGGAACATTTACTAAACTTCAAATAAATCATGATAGACTTGCTATCGCATTATTGACCAAGCATTGCAAGATACGGTTTTAACTCTACCACTTGGCATTTCGCCTGCTCGTCTACTTTAAAAAGTTTTCACTAAATTTTGCAAGAACATTCTTTGAACCTAGACATATACATGTTTAATTGGACTGCTATCACGAGACTGACGTCAAAAACCACATAACATTTATTATATTTGAATAAAATGTACTATTGAATATTGTATTAATTGTTTTTATATAACCTGGTCACCAAGGAAAAATATAAATTTCAAATGTAAAGAGTAATCACAAGAGATAATTTCAACTTGAAATCCAAATATAAATTTTAAAGACTGCTGTAACGATAAAAATATGACATGATTCTTAACATGATGTACTTGGCATTTTTTTAATGGAGAGAGTGAGGCCTACTGCTCACAGAACTAATAGTTTGATTACTAATCAATTTTGACTTCGACGGGATTTGAGGAAATAGAGTTCTTTGGAAGAGGTCTTAGGGCTTAGAACACTAGTGATCCCCCCTCCCCCCCCACACACACATTACGGTTATATGTCTATTACGAAACCAAACCAAATAAATATAAGTCAACTTTAAAGAAATGAGAGAGAAAAATAATAATTATTAAAGCTGGAAATTTACTTTAAAAATTAAAAAGTCTTTAACCTGTATTTAAAGTCATTAAGAAAGTGTGCCTGAATATGTATTATTTAATTTTATACTGTAGAAAAAGTAGTTTTACCCACTATCTCACACAGGAGTTTCCTGAGTAAAATTAAATTGTATTATTTATTGACTCATCAATATCGTATTTGTAGGTGAATGAATTTGTCTATACGGCACTATATGTTATTCTATGGCCAGTCCAGCAATAAAATGTTGTGCTTTGTGTAGATTTGCCAATGAAGATAAATACTTGGCCTACAGCTATCTAAAAATAGTCCGTTAGAAATTAATACTTGGAACATTCGCGTTTTGAAACAAAAGCAAAATTCCAACAACTATAAAAGCTGTTTTTTTTTACATGTTGTTCTTTAGTTAGTAGAGTATTTTGTACATCACTATGTTGAACTTAGTATGAAGCTTTTTGAATTAAATAAAAATAGTGCTTCTATACAATTTCATTATTTAAAGGAAAAAAATAACTGAATACAATTCTATCATTAGTTTACTTGACATAATCTTTAAATACCTTGTGTTGAATTATCACGAAACAAAACACCCACTTTGAGGATTGAATGGTCTATGCTCTGAAGAATCATTTTCGCAATAGACTGGACTGCTGTTGACGGACAGATCGGAGTTTGAATTCCGGTAGAGTGTATTGAGGGTGTTTTCTTTTAAATGGTTTTCCAATATTTCTTCACGAAAATTCTGTTAGATTTAATATCAATTATGCGGTCTTCATCATAATTCAGCGTAATTTTTTATAAATTATTTTAGCACCACTTCTTACTACCAGTTCTGGTTGTAAGCATGTGTAATAATTACGTTAATGTGTCAGGGATAAGGAAGGTTGGTTGAATGAAGAGGAAATTTACTCATATTTTAATAGAGAAGAAGTAGGAAACCATTTAAAAAAAGACACTCCCAGTACACACAACTAGGGAATCTAGCCGCGATACTACCACCTTCGACAGTCCAGTTTATTGCGAGCGTGACGCCTTAGACCATTGGCTACATAATCAGTTAGAGCTAAAAATTAAACGTAGGCCTACAAACCGTAAGGTAAAAAAAATATAAACCACACCTATAACAGTAAAAACTTACTTATTCTATGGTATTAGTTACTCGGAAGATCATTGCCGCACTTATAAGGTACGCCACCTATCCCTACCATGAGCTAGTTCAATCCAGTCCCCCTCATTACACCTTATCTCTTTCAGGTCCATTCTAATGTTGGCCTCCAATTTGCGTGTAGGTTTTCCCAATGGTATCTTCTCATTGGATTTTCCAGTCAATACCCTGAACACGGTTCTAGATTCTTGAACTCGTGATGCATGTCCTGCCCACCGTTATCTGCGAGATTGTATTAACCTTACAATGTATTGTCATGCTTACATTCTTTGTAACTCATCATTATGCGACCTTTCTCATTTCCCAGAATCCTCATCCCTTTTTGGACCAAATATCTTCCTTAGCAGCTTGTTTTCGAGTACCGTAAGTTTATATTCGTCATGTTATGTTCTTAAATAATAAAACTTATAACTAAGTCAAATGATAATGTTGTTCGCAGTAATCTCTAAGGTATAGTCCTCAATCTGTATTCTCTGTATGATCATATACTTAATCTTTTCAGCATACCCTTCTAAACATGATTCCTTACTAGCCACTAGTAAAATTTCTGCATTTCTTGGAGTAGTTTTCTTATTATTTCCTAACAAAATTAAATTATCTGCATACCCTAATAGCTGCATGTACCGTCTAATGTCAACCCTTTCCTTCTCTCTTGCAATACCCTAATAGCAAAATATAAAGTTAGGTTAAAAAGTTATAGGGAGAGTGCATCCCCTTGTTTAAATCCATTATGTATTTTGAAAGTATCTTAGAAGTGACATCCCAACCGTATTCTGCCACGCGTATTTGTCAAACACACCTCAATTAGCTTATTAATTTTTAACATTTTTTTATTTTTTTTTTTGCAGAAGGCTTACAATACTCTTATCTCTATTAATTATCATTCCTGACAATTTCTCACTGTTTCTCTTGATGCATGGTTTCTCTCCTATTCCGTCAGCTGCTACCGAATTTTAAATTTATATTAGATGTATATTTCTATTCTCTCCAACTCTAAGTTTCCCTACATCATATCTTTATAACTTGCCCTATAACATTAAGGTTTAAAACCAACTTCGGTGGCTGCATGTTCTAAGTGTTAAACTAGACTACCGATGATGAGAAGATTAAAGTTAGAATTTCGATCGGGATTACTGTGGGTGGTTTTTCAAAATAGTTTTCCACTTTTGCTCCACGTAAATGCGGGTACACTTCATATAAATATAGCCTTCCTCATTCCTAAAATCATTAGCGTAGTTATTATTTAAGCGTATAGCCTGAATGGGTAGTAAGACGCGGTGCTAAAAATACTAACACTTAAAAGAAAGCTAAATCATGTATTATTAATTTTAAAGTAGGATTAATACAAACATACATAGGAAACATAATTATTAAATTATGCTAGCTACCCCTTGGGATTTAGCTAAGAACTTCAAGACTTCGAGTATGTTTTCCTTATACTCCGAGTATGTCTTACTTAAAGTTCAGTTACCAGGGCGAGTCGCAAACAAAGCGTTGAAGAATAGTAGCCCAGGATAAAGTCGGCCTGACTAAACTTTGTGAGTGATGCAGTCTGGGACGGCGGCCCTCGGGGGCTACCTGCTGACCTTAGACAGGGCGGCGCAACAGGAGGGGGCTCGTTTTTGATGGCCAGGATAAAGAAACAGCCTGCTCAACACAATGGAGACTAGATTTATATCAGGATCACATACAGCTATGGTAATATAAACAAATTAGTATATCACCAACAAGATACTTTCTAATCACTTAAAAGTGAGTGCACAAGTCTGTAGAATAGGCCTAAACAGTTTATTAAGACTACCAGTACAATAATTCAATTTAATTTACTTCATTTAAATATTAAAACTAAGAATACTAACAATTTATTCTAAAGGTTTATTTTTACAGCACGGTTTACTACATGTCTGGTTTGTACGCATGTGTACTAATTACACTCATGTGTTAGGTATGAGGAAGGTTGAATTCAAAAGAAATGTACACATATTTGCGTGTAGGAAAGTGAAAAATCATTAGAAAAACACCCTCACTACACCTATTTGGAAGGCCAACTCCGATCATTCTTTCAAAGGCATCTAGCATAATGCGAGAGAGTGACGCGATAAGGATTATTGATCTTTTACTTTCTCAAGACCCTCGGGTAGAGACGAGATTTTAATAATCAAAAACATCTAACTCAAGATTTTGATGTGTATTGGCGTTTCATTAGCCACTGAATCTGAAAAAAGGTATTTTGCGTCGCCATCTGTCTGTCTATCTAGCTGTGTGTCTGTATCTTGGCATGGAGTCAAAACCATTTTACCGAGCCACCTTAAACTTGATTTCAAGAATTTTAATAAGATTATACAATGAAGTTTTTGTAATTAGATATCTGACCCTAACAATTGAAGCTAGTTTACTTAAGGGCGAAAAGAGTAAAAGTGTTTTTCTCGAAATCACGTTTAGTGATTTTGATTAAAATATCTTATTTAGACACTGTTAAGTATTAAAAACAAAATGGCACATCCAATTTTTCATAAAAATGACTTATAGGGTACTTTAAATAAGCGGATATCTCTAATATTTAAAATATCTCTGCCACTCTTTGAGATATGAAAAACCTTACCATTGCATTGCTACTCTAATTACATTTCTAGGCTTCAGGTATAAATGTGGGGCAGAAATATGTAAGACTGCAAGTTATACAAATCGCTACTCCTTCTATTTTTATTGTCCCCCTTCATATCTGGTGGTAGTCACCGGTGGCTGGTATCAAGGTGGAAACATTCCCAGTCGTGTATCAGTATCCCCCAACTTGAGAGTTGCAGACAAGCTCTAGGGATTGCCTTTCATAGTTGTTTATATGATCCTCTTTGACTTTTAACTATTCGTTTTAGCTAACTACCCCCTATTTTTACACCTTTCAGTAATTGAGGCATAGGAAAGTAAAGGTCCATAGTGGCGTTGTCAGCTAACTGGAGTTGGTAGCCTGTGATACAAGTCTATTATGCTTAATTGAAGGGAAATATACTAAGCTTGTTACATAGATTCATTTGAACAAATAATAAATATTTTCCTACTAAAAATGCTAGGCATAATGCTGCAAGTTCCACTCAAGATGCTCTATTCTGTATGTTATTCTATGAAGCCATCTGGGTTCCATCCAGTTAGAGCTAACATACTCAGCTCAGCTCTTCGAAGAAATGGTATGTAATAATAGTTTAAGACCAAAGACTGTATTGATAAAGATATGCAAAGAACGTTATTAATGTGTTCAGAGAATCAAACATGGGTTTAGATGTTCCTAGAGCGCCCAGTAAGGCCAGGACCACCAGGGGGATCTTCAGCTCATCTACCATTGTTGGTTCAGCAACAGGAAAGAATAGTAAGGTGATCTAACTTTGCAAGAACATAATAAACTAAAGTTTCACTGGTTTACCAAAATTGATGTCATGTATGCTGCCTTTTATTTCCACGGACAGGAAGTGTAGAGCAGTAATGAAGTGTACAACTACTTTCTTTAATGATATACCATTTTATTTAAATGGTAGACCCAACAAGTCCACACCGTTGAATTTCAACTATCATTGTCAGACACCGGATCACGATTCACATGGCCTTTCTGTAATAAGGCCACTGCTAAATACGCGTCATATATTCCTATTTATTTTACTGTTACGCCCCTCTCTCTTAACCTTGCTTATGAAGTAAATTAAACGAGTAGCTTATGACGTCTTGAACAACGAAAACCAACGTGATTGATCATTCTATCAGGTTTTCTGTAAATATTTTATTTATTTCTCACAATTAAAAGATTCTTTTCTATCCAAACATGTCACTAAACTGTAATATCACCCCAATAACAAATGGAAGGTTTTTCTTTACCATAAAATTCTTTCAGTAAGACTCTACATGCTGGTATATCCCCTGTGAACTGCCTCACAGTGGATCAGTCTGCTTGGTATACCTATATTTTCAGAAAGCTTAGAGAGGGTAGATAAATAAGGAGAAAATTATTTAATATCTTTATTTGATAACACATTTCAGGATGTTAAAAGCCACGATACAAGAACTGTGAGAGGAGTCAATCTAGGCTAGTTCACAAATATCATATCACAACTTGTTTTATACTTTATTCGCGAGTTAAAAGTCTAGATGAAATGTTTTTCTCACTTTTTGAGCCCACACAACCTACGATTGGTTTCCCTTTTATGTCCGTGAAAAAGAACTTCTCTTTCTCTCAAATTACGTTTATTGAACAATATTACCATGTAAACCTTAAAGTCAAATTTATTTTGCCCATTAATATGAAAATTGCCATACTAGTGTGTCACTCTCAAGTTAGACTAGACGGGCGATGACGAGAATATCAGTGTTCAAATCCTAGTTGGGTGTACAAAGTTTGTTTTTTCCAAATGATTCTCCACACTATATCTAAACAAAATTTGGGTTCACTTCCTCTAAATTCAACCTTCCTTTTACCTAACATATTAGCGTAATTAGTATATATGTGTAAAATCAAACGGGTACTAAATGCCTTGCTAAAATATGTTACAAGTCAAATACTTTTCCAGTGCAGGGTCATAAGACGTACTAACATAAGACGAGGAACGCAGGAAACCTTCGGTTTAACTTTTATTGTTGAGTGTACAATCATATTACACTTATTGATTAAAGAATCGATCATATCAATCAATTGATATGTCGATTTCACGGTAAGTCATCCAAATAATGTTCTTGAATGTGAGATTGATATTTTTTTGAAATGCTAACGCTAAATTTCCCATGTGTCGTACAATGTTTGATAGTTGTCTTTCTTATGAAAACGTTCAAATATACATAGTTAGGTTTGGCACTACACTCTGTATTTAAATGACAAAAGAGAAATTACCAGTGAGTACAACTAACGTTCACCCCCTTTATGGCCTTGACGGGTACTGCCTAGGTCCATTTGGGATATACAGCGATGATGATGAGAATATACCATCCATTTACCCTGAAAAGTAGCAAGCTCACCTGGCATGGTTCTATTGTGCTGAATATTAAAGGATAGGGCCACCAAGGTAAGACTGTTACCTTCCATGGTGGACAGAGTGTACTTGTATCCTTAGTCGTATTAAGAATAGTGTATAAGCATAACATGACGGTCCTTCACTGACGTGTATATTTGAATATTTACGTATTACTGAACGAAGAACTCATGGTACAATATCCCGCTTAGATAATTCTATCGAAACCTCTCATTAGGACCTCTCTTTTATATAATTACATTTATCTTACACAACTGTTGCACTAGAAAAATAATATTGCTCTCATTAGCTGAATAACTTGCTCCAACCGAGACGTTCAGAAGAAGAACTTTCGCATTCAACTAGCTAGAATGATTCCCATTCGAGTACATATTCAGATAGAATGGACTGGAAATAAGACGCAGTGCACACTCACATATATAGCATAAAAATAAATATCTGTTTCAATTTGTATTTTAAATTCATAGCTAAATGACCAACATATGTGATTGAACTATCTGAGACATCCTATTGCAATATACTAGATTGAAGGTGTTGTAGAAGGCAGGGTTCAAATACCTGTAGGGTGTAATGAGAGAGAATTCTACAAAATGGTTTTCCTTTGCCCCTCCCTGAAAATTAAGTACATTTACTTTAAATTATTTATTTATTATTGCTATCCTAAAAGTTTAAATATACATAAAGCATTGACGTGGTTCACAATAAAAAATGTAAAATGAGTTAAAGTTGCTTAAGATTATCATCAAACATATTTCAAAAGATCGATTAAAATGTTTATACATAATCAATTATATTTCAAAAGTTCATCTAAATTATTTATATCTCTTGAGGGTGCTTTATAAGAGAACACTGAAAAGCGCTTCATGCGTTTAGAAATCCCGGATAATTTATGAACGATTTGATATTTTTTTAAATATTGTTATCATCAGGATGTTGTTGAAAGTTTTAACCAGATAAAAAGTTTGAATTTTAAGTTTAAAATGTCTTTAAAAAATGTGATATAACTTTCTTAAAACCCTATAAAACATTATCACAATATCTAAATAGTTTATGTTGTGACCCCATCAAAGCATGACAGAGAAAGTCTAGGTTTAGGTTTCTAACCTTCTACTTTAATTTCAGAAGAACAAATTTCCTCAATAAGCGTTGTTGAATTTTGAATTTTTTTAAACTTCAA
The DNA here is from genome assembly GCA_033556935.1 of Timema podura. Lineage (NCBI taxonomy): Eukaryota > Metazoa > Arthropoda > Insecta > Phasmatodea > Timematidae > Timema > Timema podura. The sequence goes on from JAVRXN010000010.1 coordinate 77,651,426, forward strand.
ACCTAAAACTTTAAACTCTATAACTGGTCAGAAAGCTTCTTAAAACTCCCGCCAACATTTGTAAAAACTTTATTTCAAAATTTTAAACAATTTCTTAAATAATTAGAGGTTTCTAAATGCCTGTAACGCGTCTCAGTGATCAACCGTGTAGCACCCCTGATAGTGTACGTATTTAAGGACTATAAACAAAGGTCCGTTATTAAGAAGTGTCCCTTATTTGTATTTAAAAGAAATCAAGTGGTTAGTACATGTAAACCTGTATCCTTGTCACCTATCACAAATATTTAATTACTGCACTGTACAGTGATATATGCACTATAATCCTAACTACTAAATGAATAAATACTATAGACTGCCAATGACGGGGAGATAGAGCTTTTAATCTCGGTCAGATATACTGAAAGTGGTTTTCTAAAATGGTTTTCCACTCTCCCTCCATGCACATGTGGGTAAGCTTCCTCTAAATATAAGCTTCCTCATCCCTAAAACCATTAGCATAATTGGTACAAAAGCGTGTAGCTCGGACGGGTATTAAGACGCTGTGCTAAAAATAACTGTATTTACCTTAGCGTGTAGCTTTCCTAGTGCTCAAAATATGAGGCAAATTAAATTAAAGGTGTATAATAGATCTACTCTACTATATACGTTTAATAAATATACTAAAATGACTTAAAGCAAACAAAGTAAATTACAGTATTAATCTTACACGGCTGTAAAACATTAAATACAAAGGAATTACACAAACAAAGAACATAATATGTTCACCTCTTAACCATAAGAAAGTTTTGTGTATGAAAAAAGTTCTTAATTACATCAAAATACAAGTAGATTAAAAATATTTCACCAATGAGCTTAAATCTTTCAACACAATTTATAGATATGCCTAGGGCTAAATAACTTAAACATATTTTTGTAATTTTAAATTTTATTTTGAATATCCATTTCTACCAGAGTTTTTTTTAAGTTTCTTCTGCATCTACGTCTGGAAACATTAGCTGTTAGAGCATTCAAATAGTTTCGCTAGCAGGAAAAGGTAGGACTGCTTGCACTGCAAGCAAGAAAATGGCATTTATAAAATCTGTACTGTAGAATATGTGGACTTACATTACTATTCCCAACCTATGGCCTGGATCAGTTTTTTATTCAAACCATATATTTTACACTAACGGCTAGGACTATTATAGCTTCATATGCCTTATAATCTAACTTAAGACTGGGACAGGCACAACATCCAGTCCCCAGACGTTAATTTAATACTCTAAAAGAGTAAACCCCTTTTTCACCAATGATAAGTTTTTCGACCCTATCGGGAATTTTATCCGGGACCTTTAATTCTGTTGACAGACACGCTACCAACTGAGCTAAGGTGTCGGATTGTAAAATATAAAACTGGTAATTCCAATTTTTTTCAACTATTAGGAGATTTTTAAAATTAATGTGTGGATCCAACAGTGTTTATGTCCGTTATAGAGATCGTCTGCTACTGTGAGGATTTTTTGGCATAAGAAACCATGTTATTTTGAAGGAGAATTTAAACTTCCGTTATAAAGATGAATCCCTTATTAAGAGGTTTTCTTTAAGGAAGGTTTCACTTTTAGTTGAACTTTTGACACATGTTTGATTATTGTAGACTATTTTTACTCATTTCAGATGTATGTATGTATATATATATACTCCATTCATGGTAGGAATTACTCTCATAAAGGTCTTTTTATCTACCAATATCCTACTATATAATAGATATCTGTTAGGGAAAAAGGCCTTTCAGAAAACAATTCCTACGCTGAACAGACTTTATACATAAATGTGTATATATACACATATATACATAAATGTGTATATATACATATATAGATAAATGTGTATATATACACATATAGACATAAATGCATATTATACATATTATAAAAATATATATATATCCTATATATATACACATATATATGTATATATACATATATATATATGTATATATACATAATATGTATATACATATATATTATATATCATATATGATATATATGTATATATACATATATATGTATATATATATGTATATATACATATATATGTATATTATATGTATATATACATATATTGTATATATACATATATATGTTATATACATATATATATAACATATAATATGTATATATATATAATACATATTATGTATATATAAATATATGTATATATAATAATATATATACATATAATGTTATATACATATATATGTATATATACATATTTATGCATACATATATATATACATGTACTATAATTTTAAAAGGGTTGTTTAGAGATTTAATTAATTGTAATGAATATTTATATATATTTAACAAGATCGTAATCAGAAATTTACTTTATTTATACCATTAGAAACGCTAAAGTTTATCGCTGCACCTACAAAAGTACTCCCCCTATCCCCATCCATCCAGTAAATCTCATTACACCCTATCTCTTTCAAGGCAATTTTAATGTTAACCTCCCATTAGGCCTAAATAGTAATATATTCAATAAATAATTGTATCTATTTTACTTTACATAACTGATAACTGATGTTTCTTCTTTTTTTTGATGACACATAAATACCAATCTTATTTATATATTTTTGGGGCGTTCCTGCTGTTTAAATCCTAAAGAATTTAAAATATCAGCTTGAGGGGACTTCAATGGATATACTTGTATAGTACACTTGATTAAATAGTTCTAATTCATTTATAGGGGGTAGCTAGCACCAATGAGATTTTATGGGAGAGTATGTGTTTTCATTTATTAGAGATTTCCCTAGAGTATTTTTGGTGTTTAATTTGAGTCTGGAATCAGAACTAGTTGGCATACAATTCAAGTTAGATTATTTGTAAGGTAAAAATTCTAATTTTAAAGGAACCTATTGATTACTTTTCTCTTAATTTTGGCGTGAGCTATATTTTAAGTTAATAGTCCATTCACCATAAGAGTGGTGGTAACTGATAACTAGCAGAATATGTAAAAACTATTAAGAAAAATATAAATTAAAAATAAAAAACAATTTGTTTTTGGTGAAAGTTTTAACTTCCAAACGTGACAACAAATCAACACATAGATTTGATAATCATATGGCTTGGCTTATGGATATATAAGAGTAGATTTGATAACTTTTGCTAGTGGTGTATGGACTGTACAAACCAATATTTAGACAATACGGGGTTTCTGAGCATTTTCAAAGTATTTAATCTGTATTATTGGTGTCCCCCTTAATTAAAATGAAATTTACACGTTGTTTTACAATGATATCTTAAAGATACTAAATACAAATAAATATTTATTAGGTGTGATTAAAATAAATTACATTAAATAGATGGGAAACATTCTCAACAACATTTTAAGCTTAAAATTTTTAAGATTGTACGTACTAATTTTTCATGAGTAAAATACATAGTTTTCAGAACCATCACAAATTAGAGTATTTTTATCTCTATAGAAAAGGACAGTTTTAATTTCATTATGAATAAAAACTTGCAACATATATGGTGTTCAAAGGAAGGCGGAATCCATAATATTTTTAATACTAGTACATTTTCTTAACATTCACCATCCTCATTTTATACCCTTGGTTTTGAGAAAGCTATTTTACCACCACACCTCACCAGTACACTTAAAATGAATCGCATTATTAGGAACGTATTTTAATTCCACCTAATATTTTGCCCCAACGTATTTTTTCTTTAAAAAAAATATAACGAAAACCAATATTGATTTTATTATATTTTTAAGTTTATCATTTATTAATTATTAATTAGATCAATTGGAATATATTCTGGTTGAGAACAATACATTCTACACTATCGTATAATCTGATTTATTCCTTATAGCTTTACTACTGTTCATCATTTAGATTTGTAAAAATCAATATTATTTATGTATATGCTATCTTTCTCCGTCGAAACATCAAATTGACCTTTATAAGAGTATTTTGAACCAAAAGTCCTTCAGATGTCTATCGACTTTCTCATCATAATATAATTCATACCATTAATGTTTTAAAGATTTGTGACGTAAACACAGAGGCTAATAAAATACAAATACAGAATGGAAACTTTTTAAATACAAATCATTGAGAAAATTTAAAAGGGCAGCTATGATCTTCCTTACTATCTTAATGTAATAAAAAGGTATGTAATGCAAACATTATTCAATCAAAGCTTCATTGAATGGTATAATAACATTTTATAACACATTATTAAATAACTCTCACAAATAATATCTAACTACTACAAAGTAATACATATTAAATCTAATCTAGTATCTGATTTTATTAAAAACGGACTCATCTCAGTTTAAAAAGAGTCAATAATTAAATATAAATAATGTGTAATCATTATTATTAGTTAATTATTAAAGGTGAAATATCAATCGGTCATTAAGGCAGTGGGTTTTAATAAATAAATTTAATTCAATAAACTAGCTTGTAATTCTCTAATTAGAAAATATATTATTAATATTTACGGATATTTGAAGGTTTTATCTTTTAAATATTGTTTTAAATATTAATAGAGACAATATTGTATAGTTTGGATGGTAGATCATGTCTGATATCAAAAACAATTTCGATCCACTTATCACTACATTATAGTCTAGGTAGAATAGCAGAAAAACATTCATTTCTTAAAATAAACTAACCATCCACATTCTCAATGTGATAATTAGGAGGAAAATCGTCTAAATTGAATATATATACTTTGGACTAAATCGGCTTGTAGCTTTCACGTTAAAAAAATTCATAAAAGTGCCGACAACTGGTACTTTCACTTTAAAGGTGTGAAAATTATTTTTTTCGAAAAACAAAAAATACCCGTGATAACACTAAAAAAAAAAAAAATGAGCCCTGGTTAGTTGAAATCTGTTCACAAATTTTTCAATAAAAAATCAAAGCCGCGCAAAATGGCCATTTATTGACATTTAATAACAGGGGTTGTAATTGTCATAGGAACTTTTTTAGGGGCTTAATTTGTAGCTATTGTTAGTGCCTACCTATAGTAAAATTTCGTGCAAAAATAATCATAATTTTTTGCGAAAATCGTGAGTATGTAAAAACAGGCGTTCCCGAAAAACTGCTTGGTAGCGACCAGTAATGGTCATAGAGTGATTTTTAAAAGCACTATTTGTTTATCTACAATTCCCATATAATGAAATGTAGCAGGGTCCGATTTAATACCTAAAAACTCGTCTGAAATACGGGATGTTTGTTGCTTCGGGGGCTCGGGCGTGCGAGCAGAGGAGAACAATGATTCATCATATAACCTAATCAGCCCCAAAGATAAGATTTATTTAATCTAGAATGTATATTAAATTTTAGTTAAAATATGTAAACTTTGTCCTAGTAGAAAGTGGCTACTGAAACAAGGTAGTATTTATATAATGACGCATTATCGGATTTCTATGTAAATATTTAGTTTTGTGCGCATTGTTGGATTTCTTTGAAAATATCTAGTTTTGTGAAACCAGTTGAAATTACCTAGGTCTTTTCAATATACCTTTGAATATTTTCGAATTTCGTTTCAATTTTCACATTTTATTCTTGTCATGCTTCTTATATGAATTACATAATATTACTTACATTATTTATAACTTATAAGAGTATGGAAATAATTTATGTTAATTACATTTTGAATATTTATACTCATAATACTTTAAATATTGATTGCATGACAAAAAAATTTATTACTATTTCTGAAAATTTGAAATTGTAATATACTATTTATGTGCATACCAGGTGTGATCTAGATTGTAAAAAACATTAATTTTGGTTTGAGACTAAATTATATCTACTTTAAAAACTAGTAGCTAAATTTAAATATTATATTGAACTAATATATCTTACCTCTCGAACATTAAAAAAAAATTACTAAGATTATCTTAAGCGAAGTTTTTTATTCTTAATTTGGGAAAAAATTGGATGATATAGATTTTTGTTGCTAAAAATTATTAACAAAAATAGAAATAGCTTAGGAACATAATATATTTGTTCAAATTTGAGTTATTTATATGTTTATACAAAGTTTGGTTAAATTTGGTATAGATGCCAATTAGATAATTATTTTATAGCTTAGGCCTCCTTATAACCCACCCACTCATCCAAAATTAAATTACATATATCAAAATTTAAAAAAATTCATCCCACTTTGAAAAATATTTAGTAATTTTAATAAACAGTGTTTGGTTATCTGTGTTTCCTTTTGATTTATGAGATGCACAAAACTGACCACATTTTTTTCAGCCGCTTGAACTAAGCTTCTTCTAAAAAAATTGATAAAAAAACAAAAAAATTAAGGAATTTAAAAATTAAATAATTGTAAAACAATTAAATCATAACAGAGTGCGTCTAGTATGTGTGTCCTTAATTACGTAAATTATTTTTTTCTTTGAGGTATTTAGCTTGCACTTTCTGAACCAACATATGTATCAGTACATGAAAATTTCTCTGAGTGAGAGCGAAAGGGCCTACCAATTTGGCCGGGAATGGTATTTTCCCATAACTTCCAGTGTTATTTTAAATACCACCATCAACTTGGGACCGACGGCTCTACTTCCCTCTGAAGGAAGTTGTGCTAAGGATTTTTAACGCTCAAAAAGATACGTCAACCCCAGTTGGGTTTAACCCACGAACATTGGGTGATGAAGTGAAAACTTTACCCCTAAACCACCTTGGTTGACATAATGTAATTAACTACGTACGTATCGTAGCCTTTTTGGCCAAATTTTGCCACCATTTTCATATATATCAAATTATTTCAAGTCTTTTCAAGTTATTTCCTTTTAATTAATTAGTTACCCGCCTCGGTGGCGTAGTTGGCTAACGCGCTAGTCGTGTTGAGCTCGGCCGCCGAGGACGGGGAGATCGAGGCTCGAATCTCGGTCGGGTGAACTGGGGGTGGTTTTTCCTAAATGGTTTTCCACTCTCCCTCCACGCAAATGCGAGTTCACTTCCTCTAAATTCAACCTTCCTAATTCCTAATCCATTAGCGTAATTAGTACTTAAGCGTATAACCCAAACGGATAGTAAGACGCGGTGCTAAATATTATATATTATTATTATTATTAATTAATTAGTTTGCCATCATGAATAAGATCATGCTCAAGTTCTTGGCCAAAGGAGAATAAAAGTAACTCATATTTGGTCCAACCTTTTTTTAAATATTTCCTAGCAGAGAGAATAAAAATGAAATCTTAGGGATTTCTTTAGATTTAACCTGATAAATTGCTTTAGTAGTATATTTTACTTACAATATATGATATTAAATTTGAATTGTATTGGCGGTCCGGATTTGTTGACGCCTTGGGTTTAATGATAACCTTGGGGTTCACAGTTTGTTATAAATATATTCATGAGCTCAAATTTATAGGGGAAAAACACAAACAAATAGATTGACAGATAGACATGGTTGTCACATTAATCCTTTTATCTGTTATGTAGGAATACATTTACAAACTAAGTATTATATAAAAGTTAAATGAAAAAAAAAAGAAATCACAACAGTTCTTTATCCATGAAACAGTAAAACATTTCCTGGAATAAAAAAAGATTGTCCTTCAAACACGTACAATGGTTGAAAAATACATGCGTTTAGTGTGTGTTCTCCTATAGTAATTTTTTTAGTTAGTTCTAAATAGTATATAATACTTATTTAAAATACATGTTCATGGAGTTTTAACTGTGTTGGCCACCTAACTAAAAATCATTAGTCAATAAATTTCATTATTATTGGTTTTAACCTATCGTTTGTCATTGTCAAGGGGTTATTGACATATTTTTTACGTAAGGGGTTTCATGTGTGTTAAACGTATTCATCTAGATTTATAAATGTCAGCTATTATCAGGAATCTGCTTTTTTAATGCGATGGCAAATAAACGAATGGTTCAAAGTCACTATTTGTATATGGTATCACAGGTGAACACCAGACAAGCGTGATCACGTTGCTTGCCAGACTGTTGGAAGAAGTGATGGCGTCACCGGATATTCAACACTCACAAATCAGGTGGACATTTGCATGTCAACACATCGCTCTTCCTTTGGTTCGGGCTTTAAATAGAAATAAAGCTTTACAAAAAAAATAGCTATTTTTAGTTTGTACTAACATACACGTTCTAAACAAAGAACAACACCACCACACTACATGAAAACTAACCCAACTTAGTATAGCCACACTTAAACATTAAACAGGATGACAATGGTGGTCTTGGGGTAAAGTGCTTGCCTCAGGGTCCGATGTTCGTGGGTTCATACCCAGCTGAGGTCAACAGATGAGAGAAAGTAAAGCCAGCGGTCTCATGTCGATTGTGGAATGTATTAGAACCCTGGAATGTATGTGAAAATAAATTTCTGGTAAAAATTGGTGGGTCCTTTTACGCTCACTAATAGAAATTCAATGTGAAAGGCACCAGGGAGCTACCACAATCTCTGAACTCTCCTAGTACATGGGATTTCTACCATATGGTGCAGGCAGCACTAACCAGCTGAAGGGCTGACTGAATGCATCTCTAGCTCCAGATGTATTTAAATAACATAAATCAACCCTTGGGTTGTTTACATAAGCAGAAGTAGAACATTAAACAACCGGTCCTAGCTTAATTAATCTAGTAATTAATAATATGGCAACAAAAACTAACCTAGACACAAAGTTTATATGAAGATACCATCTGGAATTGAATCCATTTGCCCAAGAACTATATTTATACTAAGTAAAATGTATTAAACATTGATAGTTTATTGTATTTGTAACCTAATTGACTTCACTATTCAAAGTGAATTTACTTAAGAAATAGTGTAAGATTGTGAAACCAAGCTCCAGAATCTATTACAGACTTAAATGGTCCAAATAATTTTATTAATGCCTTCCCTGCATTCTATGTTACAAATTTCACTAGAACATTTGTACACTTTTACAATAACTTTCTTATGCCCTGATTGGATATGCACCTTTTATAAAATAATAGATTGTCTTTCAAACTCCACCATCTTGTATACTGCACTCTTCATGGATTTTGTGTATGATGTTTTAAGTGTCCCAAAAATTCGTATCACTTTGATATGGCTAAAACGTAGCTATCCAAACCAAGAATAATTTAGGAAAGTCTAATTGAGGGCAGGTCTCAAATAACAATCATCCTTAATGAGCTCGCTAGAATTATCAAAATTTTATTTTAGTGTGACGGCTTCTTGTCCCCTTTGGCTCATTCAGATTGTATATTAGATATTAGAGGAAACCTAACAGTAACTTTCGGTGTTGACAAATGTTCCACTCAGCACACACCGATTCACCACTGGAAGGAAAGGTCTCTAAACACTAGAGGGAGAGGGGGATGAGCTTCTTTAGTGTCATTTTATTTCTCATGATACTTCCTTTAGTGAAGAACTGGACTCAGATCCCATTGTTAAGACAATTAAGTAGCTGGAAGGTTTCTCTGAAGGGCCTATGTGTCTTTAAAGCGCACACACAGGGTATAATTATAGTGATGAATTATATATATATATATATACTAAACAGCAGTTAATTCAAAACACGACTTCGATTTCACGCAATACAAGTTCCAATACTTAGTAAACACCATCACAACGAAAGAGGTTTGTATTCCCACATCCTGCGGTGCGGCTAGAATATCAGTCTCTTTATTCAAGCCATTTGAGGAATAAGCTCTTGAAGGATCAGAAAGTCCTCCTCTAGCCACCATTCCTCATTTCGAGAGGTGCAGAAAGAATGTCTAGGTCATAGATTGAGAAGAATTTTAAAATCATTTGCACAATCGATTGTATTTGGAGGAATTATTTCAGATGACCATTGGAATTTTTATTAGCAAAATAGACTATTTGAGTCATCAGCATTGTCAATCATTTTTAGTATAGCTACTATCATTAATATAGCCTACTATAAATTATTATTATTAGGCCTATTATTAATCATCAATTCTAATTATTATATTATAAATTGTAATTACTGTACTATCGATTATTATAATATTATAAGTTACAATATTATTATTATTTCATAAATTAACATTCTTATATTAATAATTATACAATATTTTATAATGTTGTTATTGTAATAAAACAATACACAAATATATAACACAAAATGTGCGTGTGTTTTTAGGAAACATATTTAGCAAATATATCCGAGTTTGTACACATAATATTGTCTTAGTAAATTACATTCTATGTGTAAATAGCTATTCATATGGGACAAAATTAACGACTGAGATGATGGTTATAATCTTAATAATAATATAATTAATATAAAGGAATCCTAATTAATTGTCTAAGCACTTACACTATTGCCTTCCTCCTATATCAAACTGGAGCCGTGGTATAGTGGTCAATGTACCTGGCTACAGACCTAGGGGCCACGGGTTCAGTTTCCAGCTGGTACTATTGGTAATTTTCCCGACGGTCACCAGGGTTTGGTTGGTTAGGCTTAAGTTAGGTTTAAGAGCTTCCACTGGTATATGGTGTGGACCCTCATATTCACTATCATCATCATCTCATCTCATTGATACTTGAAAAGCACCTCCATGGAAAGGATGTACGATTAGTATATTTAGGCATCCCCTGTGTATTTTACATGAGTCCTGGCTAATCTTTTCATAAGCTGGGCTACGAATTATATATCCCAGAAACGCATCTCTTACTTAAGATGGTGATGCCTACAACCACTTTTTGGCACGATTTATGTTCTTGAAGCCCACCTCACGTGTTCCATCATACGGGGAAATAGAACTACTCCAATCTACCACACATATATTACAAACCCCCATTTTATTTCTACTATACAATACTTTCCTTATAAAAAAGAGGTTAACATTTTATAGAAAGGTTAAGCTTTCAAAGTTGCTCTATTTATTAAATATTAATTAAATGAAGGGAAGACAATCTACAGGATTACAAACAAACAAAAATCATTACCGAAGTCAGAAAACTGTGGTTATATAAACACTTTAAAAATGGGAACTAACCCGAAATAATTTGGTATTTATTATTTTAGAAATGTAGTAGGATTATTTCTATTAAATAAGAATTCCTCAAAGTCAAAATAAATCTTCACTGTGAAAATTTCTGGTGAAAGTGACACTCTTTTATGATTTTCCCTTAAATATTTGCAATAATTAATTATAAGGGGTTGATGAAAGAATATGGCATTTGTCTAACGAAACCCTGCCAGTATTTACGTCAGGTGAGTTAGTTATAGAGGGCAGTAACGTCCAGGCCTGTAATTGTATTTTATATCTTATTTTTATTTATTTGAGGTATTTAATGTCCACTTTCAGAACCGACTTATTATATCAGCATACGAAAAGGTCTACGAGCGAGAGTGAAAGGGCCTACCAATTTTGACAGGAAAGATATTTTCACATACCTTCCAGGGTTCTTTTACATGCCACAACCGACATGGGACCGACGCAACGTCTATACTTCCCCTCCGAAGGAAGTTGTGTAATGGAGCTGTAATTGTAAACATAGCTTCAACATAGTAACTATAGCCATTACTCTAAGGCCAGATTGAGCTTGATCATCTCAACTTTGTTGGCGACAATGTAACTGGTGAGAAACATAGATATTGCTTTCCCAATAATTTTGAAATATTATTAAGAGAGATTTCATTCCCATGAAAAATAACACAATGTGAGAATATTGCCCTTCAAGTAGGAGACTCCTTTTAATACATTTACACCCCCTTCAGTGAACAAATGTTATTAGGCCTCACTCTGGTGTAGACTGGCCTGCTGATTATGGGGAGATTGGGGTTCGAATCCCATCTGGGTCTACTGAGTGTGATTTTTCTTAAATCATTTCTCACTATCTTTCCACGCAAATTCGAGTAGGTTACCTCTAAAATACTTCCTTCATCATCCCTACACCATTATTTTAATTATTATCATATAACACTCTTTAGTGGCCGCATGGTTTAAAGCACTTCGGTCACAATGGACTAGACTGAAGATGATGGAGAAATTGGGGTTCGATCCCAGGCAGGTGTATTGAGGGTGGTTTTCCCTAAAAAAATTCACTCCCCTTTCAAGCAAATGCGGGTACACTTAATCTAAATTCAACCTTCATAATCCCTAACACATTAGTGCAATTAGTACATAGGCATGTAACCCAAACTGGTAGTGATACGCGGTGCAACTGGTGTGTGTGTGTGTGCGTGTAGTCATATTAGAGTGTGGAATTTGATTTTAAATGTAATAAGAAAAATCAATATTTAAATATAATAAAATTTTGATTATAAGAATTTTTAAGTTGGCGTGGGCTCGAATCCCACGATAAAGATTGGTAATAAAGCAAAGAATATGAGATTTTAAAATACGTTAATTGCAGTTAATTAATAATAAGTGAAATTTAATATTTATTATATTAACTAGCTTTTGCCCGCGGCTTCGCTCGCGTTAATGTAGATTTTATCAATAAATTCAGGTTGTCGATTGACACAGGGAATATGACAATAAAAACGATGAACATATTGAGGTTGTTAGTCAATAGAGGTAGAAATAAAGAAAAAAACAAACTACACAATATAAATCAGGATTAAGTGTAGGAGTAGAAAAGAAGTAGCGGAGTGTGTGTCAGTAGAGTCACAGGTTATGCCTTGCCACGAATTGGAAGATCCTACTCCATCTTCAATTTTACTTACAGTTAATTAACATCCCTTATTTACTCCACTTGTTCTTGACCATTGCAATCATGGGCACAGAATAGATCATTATTTTAGGACGCTCCTATATACTATGATGTATGTCCTTCCATTTGGCGCAAATACATACAAATTCTGGGCATTGGACACACGCGAACAGGATACATATAACTGGCCATGGGAATAACATGGCATTTCCAAATGCACCCCTGCTACCTGAAATGTTTGCCCTTGCGCTTTGTAATAGTAATAGCAAAACTAAGTTTGATTGGAATCTGGAGTCTTTTGAATTGAAATGGTAGGTCAGTGGGGATAATTGGGATTCGAGGTATGATTACAGTTTCCCCTTTTCCCACACCTGTTAAAATGGTGGCACAGATTATATTTTGCCCTAATTGTGTAATTGAAGCCTCGTCCCATTACATAAACGGGGTGCATCTAAATTTCGCATAAGCATAACTGGTACACCTAATTTCAATTGTAGTTTATGCAAGGGTACACCCGATAGCTCCGGAGAATTTAAAAACTCAGCGGGATATGAAGTGCTCTGTTCTGTGTTCATGATTGTATCTATTGACAAATACTCCTTTATTTCTCCCTGCACCTCTTTCAAAATGTCAGTGTTGATTTTGTTAACGATTTCATATTTTGGTGCAAGAATTGCTCTTGCACACAACCAATGATCACAATTTAAATTTAGTTGTAAGTCTGGGTAAACTTTAGCAATGAGCTCCACATCATTTTCCACCAAATTACAGAATTCCCCTGTAAGTAAAATACAGCCTTCAGCATCCGTGTCCAAACGTCCATCGCCAATTTTCAATAGTGTATCTGCGTAATGTCCTGAATCACTTTTGCCCACAATCTTGATGACTTGAGACAGGCTTTGATTTCATCTGCATGTGTGTCCCTCTGGATCACCGGTAGAGTTTGTCGGAAGTCACCAGCCAGTAAAACTACCATTCGTCCCATAATAACTGTACTGTCTCGCAAGTCCTGAAGAGTTTGGTTTAACGCTTCTATAGCTTTTTTTGTGGGACATCGTACTTTCGTCCCACAGTAAAAGCTTACATTGTCGTAGAATCATACCTCGAGAGCTATTTTTGCTGAAATGAATAATACCAAACTTTTTACGACAATTTTGTCATTTACCATAACGGGTTGAACAGACAGAGCTTAATTAGCTGAATATAATCATTTTTAATCATTTTAAGATAGATGTGCCTAAAATAACTCGGGAACAGATTTTAATTCGGGGTATCAGATTTTTTCTTGGATACTACAGGTTCCTTTTTCTGTACTCCAGGCATCATGTTGCAATTAATTTATTCAATTCAGTAAGCCGAGTTGTTAATCTGGACGACCGTCTAACAGTTATTTTTTCTATCCGTCAGGAACAGTCCTTTTTTCTGGATGAAAGGTACCCTATGTCCTTTTCTGTACCCATGACAACGTGTATGCGAAATTCCATGATGATCTGTCGAGTAGTTTAGGCGTGAAAGCATAACAAACAATAACAAACAAATAAACAAACAAACTCACATTCACATTTGTTCTGGATGAAAGGTACCCTATATCCTTTTCTGTACCCATGACAACGTGTATGCGAAATTTCATGATGATCGGTCGAGTAGTTTAGGCGTGAAAGCGTAACAAACAATAACAAACAAACAAACAAACTCACATTCGCATTTTTTTTATGAAAGGTACCCTATATCCTTTTCTGTACCCATGACAACGTGTATACGAAATTTCATGATGATCGGTCGAGTAGTTTAGGCGTGAAAGCGTAACAAACAATAACAAAAAAATAAACAAACAAACTCACATTCGCATTTTTTCTGGATGAAAGGTACCCTTTATTCTTTTCTGTACCCATGACAACGTGTATGCGAAATTTCATGATGATCGGTCGAGTAGTTTAGGCGTAAAAGCGTAACAAACAATAACAAACAAATAAACAAACAAACTCACATTCACATTTTTTCTGGATGAAAGGTACCCTATATTCTTTTCTGTACCCATGACAACGTGTATGCGAAATTTCATGATGATCGGTCGTTTAGTTTAGGCGTAAAAGTGTAACAAACAAATAAATAAACAAACTCACATTCACATTTTTTCTGGATTAAAGGTACCCTATATCCTTTTCTGTACCCATGATAACGTGTATGCGAAATTTCATGATGATCTGTCGAGTAGTTTAGGCGTAAAAGCGTAACAAACAATAACAAACAAACAAACTCACATTCACATTTTTTCTGGATAAAAGGTACCCTATGTCCTTTTCTGTACCCATGACAACGTGTATGCGAAATTTCATGATGATCGGTCGAGTAGTTTAGGCGTGAAAGCGTAACAAACAATAACAAACAAACAAACAATAACAAACAAACAAACAAACAAACAAACTCACATTCGCATTTTTTCTGGGTGAAAGGTACCCTATGTCCTTTTCTGTACCCATGACAACGTGTATGCGAAATTTCATGATGATCGGTCGAGTAGTTTAGGCGTGAAAGCGTAACAAACAATAACAAACAAACAAACAAACAAACAAACAAACTCACATTCACATTTTTTCTGGATTAAAGGTACCCTATGTCCTTTTCTGTACCCATGACAACGTGTATGCGAAATTTCATGATGATCGGTCAAGTAGTTTAGGCGTGAAAGCGTAACAAACAAACAAACAAACAAACAAACTCACATTCGCATTTATAATAGTAAAGGATTATTTGTTAGATTTTGTCTCACTATAAACATTGATTAAAAAAACCTTACGTAAGATGGATTCTGATCCCTTCCCCCCTTTCCTCTTCATAATAAAACGTAAGAAAATACTGAACCCCCTCCCCCTTTAAAAAAAAACCACAGGCAAGTTTTCGCGATTGACTTGGTTACTTCTTGGTATCGAGTAATTTCGACCAAGTGGTTCTGACCAAGGTGGAGTACGAAAACGATTTTGAGATGTTTTTCTTAAACAAAAATGGCAATTGGGGGGGAGTAGAATTTATTTTATTAGTGGGTGAATTTATGTAATTCTACTACATGTGCTGCAAGTCGGTGGAAAATGAGATTTTTAATTTTATTCCTAGATAGATTTGTGCTTATTTTGAATTTAATTTTTTTTTATTATTATTTTAGCACCGCGTCTTACTACTCATTCGGGTTATACGCTTAAGTACTAATTACACTAATGGATTAGGAATTGGGAAGGTTTAATTTAGAGGAAGTGAACCCGCATTTGCGTGGAGGGAGAGTGGAAAACCATTTAGGAAAAACCACCCCCAGTTCACCCGACCGAGATTCGAACCTCAATCTCCCCGTCCTCGGTGGTCTGGCTCAACACGACTGGCGCGTTAGCCAACTACGCCACCGAGGCGGGTCTTATTTTGACTAGTCCTAATATTTACACAGCATGTCAAGCTAGACATATCTTTCAAAAACTAACCTTAAGAAAAAATGAGATACTTATGTAATATTAAATAGGTCTAGATCATATAGTACTCTCTTTTATCCATAACTAAACTGTTTTTAAGTACCTACTTACTGTAATGTATTTCTAGCTAGTAATTGCTGTCCATTTTAATTTATAAAAACTTAAAATCCATTGACTATGAAGTTATAATTGTTTAAATTTAACATATGAAGTGATGCTATTTTGAAATTGGTGCACAAACTATTGGATCATTGGTCGTAGCCATACTCTTAGTCTTATCAAGGAAAACGTTACCAAACCGAGTTCTGGGATCGTCTTGGTCGTAAACATTTTGTTAACATCAATACCAGGTCAACTAGGAAAACTCACCTTATTACATAATTTAAGGACGGCCCCTAGAGATGAGAGTATTTGTATAAACGGCACCTACATTCACATGAAGATGGTGAATTACACCTGGAAAACCCAACTCAATGCACCCTACAGAGAAAAGTATTTTTTTAGTTCACAAAGTATTAGGCGACACCAGTTTATGTCCAGGTGGCAACCACTATTTATTGTTAAAATCATAAACAACGCCAGTAATTAATGTATTTCACATGGAAAACTTGTTGTAAGACCTGCCGTGATAAAAATGAAAGCCTCAGATCTTAATCGCCTTGAACTCATTTGATATGATTTGTTCCCATATTAAAATATGTTTTTTCCACAGAATATTATAATTTAGGTGTATTTAAAAACCATTTTATCTAAGGACCCTGGTGAGAACAATTCTTATTCACTTGTTTACTCATCCACGTGCACATTGTACGTATTTAAAACCCAATATACGAGTATAAAGTGCTTTGGTTCTCTTTTGCACTGTCCAATTCATTGTAGTAGGCCTGAGTGACGCAGAATCCGAGGCAACACAACCCATTTAGTATCAGGAGGGCCACGTGCCAGTGCTATTAAGAGTAGAGCTTGAGACGATATACCCTGCCTGGTTCAATAGCTCTTTAGAAAACAAGCTTTTTGTTTGAGTAAACGAACGTAGGCGTTTCTTTCCGCACATTAAAAAAAATATGTCGGGTTATTCAAACAACGAAATAAATCTATGAGTTGATACACAAATTTACTAAGCTACCGTATTTGTATTTTTACTTTACATCCATTACTGTTTACAGCCTGTGGACTGGGTCAATTTTTTATTCAAGCCATATATTTTCGACTACCGGCTTGCTACGCCTGTCGTAGCTTCATATGCCTTGTAATCAAAATTAATATTAGGACAGGCACCAAAACCAGTCCCCGACCGTTAATTTATCAATGTGAAAGCGTTAATCCCGTAATTTTATCAATGATACCTTTTCGGCCGTGCCGGGAATCGAATCCGGGACTCTTAGCTCAGTAAGCAGACACGCTACCGACTGAGCTAAGGTGTTGGACTAAGTTATCCTTTATATTTTTTTAATTTGTTTCGATTGTGAATTTAATATCTATATTTATTTTACGAACGTCTTTTCTATTGGTTGGTCTCTTGGTCTAGTCATGAGCCTTATTGGCTACTAATCTAGAGGTCTCGAGCTCAATACGCTGTGGCACTATAGGTTTTTTCTCTAAGGGAATAGTTCCTATGGTTGCCATGATCTGGTTAATTAGGTTTTGATTAAGATTAATACTTCTACTGGTGCCCATTATCATTATCATCTCATCGAAACGAAGTAACCACACCGACATGGTGCCCAACCTCAGAAAAGGTTAAATATACGCTAATGCCAGTATAAAACCAGGAATGTCTGGCCAACAAACCCTGATGGAATACGCTAGCAAAAATAGCTTTTGTTCAATTAAGGAAAGCCACAGTATTTTGTAAATAACAAGTTACCTGTCTGTTTACTAATATTAGCTACAACGGTTAGAGGGGATAGCTTGAATGGTGTGTCTGACTTATGACCACGGGTTTATATACTAGAATGTATTATTCACATAAAAAGCTAAGGCTGGTTCTCTTACGATTATAGTGGTTTTCTATCTTCCCTCAGTAGAATTTAGGTGTATTATTTATTATTTTTCAATATTAATATTAACTCCTGGGCTTAGTTTGCAAGAAAATTTGAAGTTTTAATGGCACAACTTTTAATAGGAAAGGACTTATCAAAAGTAAATTAGATATTTAAGATAGGAATTTTCCCTTAGTAACCACTGTATGTAGTGAGTTAATTAGAAATCTATCAATTTGTTGACAAACTATAAAAGGGGGCAAATGACACTAAATAAACATAGACACATACAGAATACCCAATGGAATAATCCTTGTTTATATTTATATAAAGTGAAATTACGAAATATTTTCAATCACAAAATCAAATAAATTTAACAGTATAGCAATATGTTAAAGCAGTCGCATACATACGAAAACATAGGCATATGTATATAAATAAATATATATATATTTATGAGTTTTGTGTAGCGTCTGCTGCAATATGGAATATATTTTAAAGTTTTACTAGTATATTTTTATCACTTTGGAAACCATACAATTCATGATTTCCACGGTGATGCAAATAAAACATTATTGTACATAATGTATTTTATCAAGGTGAAACATGCATTGATTATAGCTTTGAAAGTAAATAACATATCCCCAGTCTAGGGAATTAAATTCCCTTTGTCAAAGAATATTGGTAAAAAATGTTTGAGGACTGGAGATTGTAAAGAACATTTTGTGAATAGAGGAAAGTATATACTTATCTTCTTCATAAGTCAACAACACAAAGGTTGGTTTTATGTGATTTCTATCCATCCTGAGCTGGATATGCACTCAGCCCCCCAGCCGGTTAGTGCTGCCTGCACCATCTGATAGGAATCCAATGTACTAGAGGAGCTTAGGAAGTGTGTGGGTTCCCCGTTGCCTTCCACATCGAATGTCTATGAGCGAGCGTGAAAGGGTCCACCAATTTAGCTCGAAAGGTATTTTCACATACATTCCAGTGCTGTATTACATGCCACAATTGACATGGGACCGATGGCATTACTTCGCCTCAGAAGAAAATTGTGCTACGGATTTTCATCCCTCAAGAAAAATACATCGTCTTCGGTTGGGTTTGAACCCACAAATATCAGGTTCAGAAGCGAACAATTCAACCCATAAACATATGCTCTACTCTTATAGATCAATAAGAAGAAAAAGTAACAATGCAAACAAAATTATATAGCTTCAACCTTTTATCAATGGTTTGTTTTGCAGAAATTATTTCCCTAGTTTCCTATTTCACCATACCACTTAAAGTGAGAATTGAGTTATTATTTGTAAAAAAGATGAATATTTTATTTACGGATATACAATCCCTCGAACTAATATAAAAAAATTGATAAACCAGTTTCAAGTTTTTCTGCTATGTGGGTAGTGGGCTAATCTGTTTACATCACCATAGATACCGTGATTTGTGTGGTTTCCGTGGTGCTGTAAATCCACTAATGATTGTAAATATGTGACTGCGCACACAGCAGAAAATCTAGAAATTCGCTAAGAAAACTGGGTTTTCGTTGGAAGCTACTATTTTTGCTAACATCATAGGACCTTAATATTTAAAATGAGTGGTCTATTTCAACTAAAGGAAATAGGATTATCAAATTATATGTATATAAACACATGTTTATTGACATATTAGAATATAGACCAAAAATCGGGTGGCCAAAAGACAATTTTACGAATCAGATGAACACAAAATCTGCTTCCCCGTTAAGCTTCGAGGCATAGGCCTGTAGATTGATCCTAAAATAACGTTAAAAGTAGCTTTCTTCAAAGCTATTGACAATTTAGAAGAGTTTATACTTAAATTGCTTATTATTACAAAATATACAAATGTCCAGACAGGTTTAAGTGTGTTAGGGCCGTCAGGCGCATATTTTTCACTTTAATTGAACAAGAGTTACACATTTTAACGCTAGGAAATAATAGACTATAGTAACTTTATATTTTTACTAATTATTACGATCTCGTTTAGCACTCAAATTTATTTTTGTAATATTTAATTTTGACAAATACTAAATTCTGTGAGGACGAGAGTGGAAAACTATTTTGGAAAAACCACCCTAAATACACTCGACTAAGATTCGAACCCCGATCTCCCCGTCGTCAGCAGTCTAGTCTATTGCAAGTGTAGCGCGTTAGAACATGCGGCCTCCGAAGTGGGTCTTCTTTATTTAAAACGTTCATTGTTTTCTATTAAAACATAACCAAACGTAAATTATTTAATTACAAAAAACAGCATACACATATAAAATAATCTTTTCTTCTGCCCTACCACTGCCCCAAACCCTCCAAAGCCCCTAACCCCTTGACAACCCAACCTCCCTGTCCTCCTGACCTCTCCTCCCCACTAAACATCCGTCTCCCTCCCCCACACCCCCAAAAGTCGTTCATTTGGAAAGGAATCGAGACGACGCGAACATCACTCATCACCCTAGCGGTATTAAATTGAACATCTCGTCGTTTCGTCCCTCACTACAGCTTCCTCTTTGGACCTGTTTTGCAATTCTGATGGGCAAGATAGAGAAGATTCGTCAAACGACAAATGTAACACCAAAATGAACTATATCCTTCTGAGAGAACAAAACAAACAACTGGTTATGATTTGCTAAAGCTTGTGTATATATTCACACAAGCTTTAATATATATATATATATATATATATATATATATATAATATATATATATATATATAATATAAATATGTATCAAATATATATATATATATACATATTTAGCACCACTTATTACTACCATATTTTTTACCAAAGGGGTTTTCGGCAAGGAGCAAAGAAATGTTCACAGTCTCATGTTCCACGAATATAGTTTTTTTCTTTTTTTTTTCATAATTTTGGTAGCGAGACTTGAACTGAAAATATGATGACAACCACCACGAAATAACTAGCTAAAAAAAAAAGCGACAATCAATCAAAATATAATTATTTTCATCCTTGATTTTAGAATTAAGTTTATAAAATGCTGTTTATAAATATATAAATATTTATTTAACAAATAATTAGGATATTTTGTACCAATTTGTAATATTTTTTAAACTATGAAAAAATTAATAAGCAAAACCCCGAGGTGATATCTACTCTCCACACACCATTTCTCAGAATAAATGTGTTTCTTTTTTGTTTGAATATTCGATTAAAAAAATTATGAACACAATTTTGAATGTGCTAATATTAGTATATACTATCTCTAGCTAAATGAGCCTGTACTTAAATATCTTTGAAAAATACGACCTTCACTCTATTTAAATTATGCATAAGTTTTCAAGATAAATACTAGTTTTCCTAATAACATCAATAATATGTGTTAGTTCATCCAGTACTAGTAAACTTGTATTGAAATCAATACTGAATTAAATAATAAAAAGTAGGGTGTGTCGGGGCATCAAAGATATCGTAAGTAGAAACTTTTCCCTCCAAGTGATTTGTCATTCATGCATCACTAGAGGAGTTGACATATTTCCTGAGAGGGTGCTACAAACCTTAACTGAGGGGTCGCAGTTTGTGGCTGAGATGAAGGGGCTTAGTAAAATAGTCACACGGTCATATTTATGAACATAAATTGTTCCGATGGAGTTGTAGGAACCTCGTTTATCTGGCAACATAATTGTTGGCTTCTCTATTAGATCACCATTGAGGGTTTACATACTTGTAGTTCTGTGAAAAAATATGCCTCACTCCCTCCGTGCTATTATCGTTACTAACAGTCGTATTACTAGTTTTTTGAACAGTAGACCTCACTCCCTCCATGTTGTTATCGTTACTACAGTCTTATTACTAGTTTTTTGAACAGTAGACCTCACTCCCTCCATGTTGTTATCGTTACTACAGTCTTATTACTAGTTTTTTGAACAGTAGACCTCATTCCCTCCATGTTATTATCGTTACTACAGTCTTATTCCTAGTTTTGTGAACAGTAGACCTCACTCCCTCCACGTTATTATCGTTACTACAGTCGTATTACTAGTTTTGTGAACAGTAGACCTCACTCCCTCCATGCTATTATCGTTACTACAGTCTTACTAGTAGTCCTGTGAACAGTAGACCTCACTACCTCCATGTTACTATCGTTACTACAGACTTACTAGTAGTTATGGGAACAGTAGACCTCACTCCCTCCATGCTATTATCGTTACTACAGTCTTACTAGTAGGTCTGTGAACAGTAGACCTCTCTCCCTCCATGTTATTATCGTTACTACAGTCGTATTACTAGTTTTGTGAACAGTAGACCTCACTCCCTCCATGCTATTATCGTTACTACAGTCTTACTAGTAGTTCTGTGAACAGTAGACCTCACTCCCTCCATGCTATTATCGTTACTACAGTCTTACTAGTAGGTCTGTGAACAGTAGACCTCTCTCCCTCCATGTTATTATCGTTACTACAGTCGTATTACTAGTTTTGTGAACAGTAGACCACACTCCCTCCATGCTATTATCGTTACTACAGTCTTACTAGTAGTTCTGTGAACAGTAGACCTCCCTCCATGTTATTATCGTTACTACAGTCTTACTATTAGTTCTGTAAACAGTGGACATCTCTACATGTTATTATCGTTACTACAGTCTTACTAGTAGTTCTGTGAACAGTGGACCTCTCTACATGTTATTATCGTTACTACAGTCTTACTAGTAGTTCTGTAAACAGTGGACCTCTCTACATGTTATTATCGTTACTACAGTCTTACTAGTAGTTCTGTGAACAGTGGACCTCTCTACATGTTATTATCGTTACTACAGTCTTACTAGTAGTTATGGGAACAGTAGACTTCACTACATCTATGTTATTATCGTTACTACAGTCTTACTAGTAGTTCTGTGAACATTGGACCTCTCTACATGTTATTATCGTTACTACAGTCTTACTATTAGTTCTGTGAACAGTAGACCTCACTACCTCCATGTTATTATCGTTACTACAGTCTTACTATTAGTTCTGTGAACAGTAGACCTCACTCCCTCCATGTTATTATCGTTACTACAGTCTTACTATTAGTTCTGTGAACATTAGACCTCACTACCTCCATGTTATTATCATTACTACAGTCTTAATAGTAGTTTTGTGAACAGTAGACCTCACTACTTTCATGTTATTATCATTACTACAGTCTTAATATTAGTTCTGTGAACAGTAGACCTCACTACCTCCATGTTATTATCGTTACTACAGTCTTAATATTAGTTCTGTGAACAGTAGACCTCACTACCTCCATGTTATTATCGTTACTACAGTCTTACTATTAGTTCTGTGAACAGTAGACCTCACTCCCTCCATGTTATTATCGTTACTACAGTCTTACTAGTAGTTATGGGAACAGTAGACCTCACTCCCTCCATGTTATTATCGTTACTACAGTCTTACTATTAGTTCTGTGAACATTAGACCTCACTACCTCCATGTTATTATCGTTACTACAGTCTTACTAGTAGTTCTGTGAACAGTAGACCTCACTCCCTCCATGTTATTATCGTTACTACAGTCTTACTAGTAGTTCTGTAAACAGTGGACCTCTCTACATGTTATTATCGTTACTACAGTCTTACTAGTAGTTATGTGAACAGTAGACCTCACTACCTCCATGTTATTATCGTTACTACAGTCTTACTAGTAGTTCTGTGAACAGTAGACCTCATGGGTCCGGGGTTCAATCCTCGGTCCCGGCACAGATTTATCTGATTGCCAAACCCTTCCTTCACCTCTGACAAGTTGTGTATTAATCACAACTTGTGAATGTGAGGAATACCAGGCCTCCACCGTGGTTCGGATTCCACGTTAAACTGTAGGTCCTCCATTTCATCTCACAATCACCCTACCATTACACATTAGCGTAAGTGCGTATAACCCGAACGGGTAGTAAGACGCGGTGCTAATAATAATAGTAGACCTCATTCCCTCCATGTTATTATCGTTACTACAGTCTTATTCCTAGTTATGTGAACAGTAGACCTCTCTCCCTCCATGCTAATATCGCTACTAACATTTATCTTTGGATTACAAGTTTAAATATTTCTTATAATTTCTTCTTGAATTTGAGAATAAAATTTTTCCTTGGTGAGCAACTAGGACCGTAAAAATAATAGTTTATCATATTCATAGAGAATAGAAGATGTCCACGTGGCTTAATACATCAGTCTCGCAATATTTATCAACATCAAAAGAAATCCGTCCAAAATACTAAATCAACTGCTTAGAATTTTAAATTAAACTCACTTGAGATCAGCTATTAAATAAAAAACCTTTTAAGTGCTCGCCACGTTCGAACGTCAAGCCAGAATGAAAATATATATCCATTCATCGTTCTATCTAGGTTCAAATAAGATCCCTGCAAAATTTAGTTAAAATTGTTCTACGGATATGACAGTTTATCTCGGAACAAATATCTGGACTGACAGAAAGACGAAATACCAAATGGTCAAGTTAAAAAAGAAACTAAATATGCTTAGTCAATTCCACAAACATTACTTCTTTGATCAATTGGAGTGGGATCGGATTATCCTCACTTCTTGGAAAATCTTCCCTTTAAGAAGAATCTGAAAAGGACACACCAGGAAACATGTAGAAAAAAAATAGAATGGTTCTATCCCCCTACAAACCACTACAAGACTAGTGTAACTTGATTCCCCTTCTTGGCTGATATTATTGTTTCAACCTATTTAGAAACCTTTTTGAGCAATCATTTGGTCTTGTAAACGAAACATGTTCATTTATGTTTTTTCCATCTCTCCTGAGGAAGAATAGATGTCATATCAACCTATTGAAATGCTTGTAAATATGTGTTAGTATTTTCTTTTTATTTGTGCTTCACTTTTATACAATTCTGTCATATTGATTTGATGACTTATGAATGAAAGTGAAATGAAAATATTATCTCTACTTTTGGTAAGAGTTCGTAATAAATAATTTATTTTATTCTTACATAAATTACTCAGCTAATTTTTGTTGATTATTCATGGACACTGTGAGACTTCACATAGGATCATTCATTTTTTAAGACTCTACATCTTGTAACATCACTCATATAATTATATATCACCATGTTCTACTACCCGTTCGGGTTATACGCGAGGTTAAGAGGAATTATACTCCCATCTTCATAGAGGGATTGTTGTAAACGACTAAGGGATAAACTCCTGCAGTAGGCCCTACTATTGACGGGGATTCAAAGGAGGCAGAGGACAGGGTGCATTAGAGGACTAAGTTTCACTAACAAAATGAATGGACCTGTCATAATACAGAACACCTGATGATAATACCTAAATACATTAGCTTTATGAGTATATAAGCGTACAACCCAAATGGGTAGTAAGACGCTGTGTTAAAAAAAAACAGGGGGTGTGTGAATTGCTGCGCCCCTAAAGTATATTCTCTTTTCTATTTTTGGCAAACGTGTTAATCAAGCTTTAGGGCTGGTTGAACCAATATCATATTGATTCTTCATTAACCAGACTGTAAATCAGTTTGATTCTAAGATCAAGGTAGGCTTGGGTTGGAATAAAGATAATTAAGGATCAAAATATTCGATCAACTGACCACAGATTTGACCAAATAATCAAGTAAGACTAACGTGGTAGCACTGTAAAAAGTACTGTATTTGGAAAATTTGACCGTGAAATGACGTAAATTCATTAAGGTTGGCTATGACTTAGACATTATATATCTCTAGTAGCCTAAGCTGCCTGTTGTTTATATAAACCCCCTATCTATTTCAATAAATTTATTTCAAGCACGTTACTTAAGAAAACGGTTTTAAACAATTTTGTAGTGAAAGGCTTCGGTGACCGCATGATCTAAGGCACTACTCTCGCAGTGGACTATATTGCCAATGACGGGGATATCAAGGTTCAAATCTCAGTGGGG
The DNA here is from genome assembly GCA_033556935.1 of Timema podura. Lineage (NCBI taxonomy): Eukaryota > Metazoa > Arthropoda > Insecta > Phasmatodea > Timematidae > Timema > Timema podura. Next base: position 77,677,421 of record JAVRXN010000010.1, read on the forward strand.
TGTACTGAGGGTGGTTTTACAAAATGGTTTTCCACTCTATCTTTCTATCTCCATGCAAATGCGGGTACACTTCCTCAAAATAAAACCTGCCTTTTCCTTAAAACCATTAGTGTAATTAGTACATAAGCATATAACCTGAACGGATGGTAAGATTCAGTGCTAAAAAAATAAAGTGATATAGTAAATATACAAAAATAAATGGTACGGCACACCGCACAGACTTTCTCTCTCTTTCTATAAACTCGTAAGATTTCTGAACGGAATAATGTACATTGTATCATCACCACTCCACATAAGAACACGCATAAAATAATATACAATGATATATAATCAATGAGAAAAGAGGCGCATCTTTGTCCATCTAAGAGCATTTCAAACAGTTTAATGTCTTCCACAAGGGTCAACACTTCGTATTAAAATTTCGATTTCTGGTTAAAATTTTAACATTTTATAAGGTGTTGCAGATCTGCAAGTCATTGCATTGATATTTAATTATTCATTTATACATTTTGACCAATAAAAAATGTAAATATTGACTATTGAGTCTAAAATGGAGAGAGATCATTGCTATGCAAACATTTCTCCTAAGAGATTTAAGGAAAAATAACATACTTTTTTAGATACTTATATTTAATTACTCTATGGCATTGGAGAATTATTGCGTTAAGACTTAAGTAGTATATGTTTACAACTAAAGCTCACAAAATTGTATTAATATATTTGCAAATATCTCAGAAACTGCTGCTTTTATAAAAATATATGTCAAATAAAAGTTTTTTATTTCTAATAGTCCTACAATTTTGCAATGATAAGTTGTTTAGTTTCTCAAATAGTTGTGGAGATACGGAAATTAACGCTTCTCTAATGTACCCTAAAAATCATTTTCATAGGAAAATGAAAATAGCCAGTTTATTTATAATCTTAATCAACGCCTAGATACGAATTTTAATCAAACTCGTTTGAGCAGATTTTGAGAAAACCAAATTTTTCTCTTGTCGCCCTTCAGTAAACTACCCTTAATTTTAAGTTTTTATAGACACACAGACAGACGGCATTGCAAATACTATTTTTTAGGGTTCGGGGGGTCATGAGACGTTGACATCCATCAACATTTCAGGTTAGTTTTTTTTTACGGTCGCAATACTTGAACTTTAATGTCCAAAAAGAAAAAAAAATTCATATAATTACGTATAGATTGAAAGTAATTGATTTTATAAAAATATGTTTCGGATAAAATATCTGTATTATAAATATATATACATATTTGTAATGCTAAGTAATTTCATATCTCAAATAGTTTCGGAGCTATTTAAAAAAATGTTAATTGACGCATCAGACCGGAGCCCTTAAATCGATTTTGCCGAAATATTGAGAGCAGCCATTTTGTTTGGAATATTTATTAATGTTTATAAATGAAATTTAATCAAAATCGTTTGAGCCGATTTTGAGAAAATCGACTTTTTCTCTTTTTGCCCTTCAGTAAACTACCCTTAATTTTAAGTTTTAATAGACACACAGACAGACGGCATATCAAAGACTATTTTTTAGGGTTTGGGGGGCCATGAGACGTCGAAATCCATCAACATTTCAGGTTAGTTTTTTTTACGATCGCAATACTTAAGCTTTAATGTCCAAAAAGCTAAAAAATATATATAATTGCGTATAGATTGAAAATTATTGATTTTATAAAAATATGTTTCGAATAAAATATTTGTATTATAAATATATATACATATTTGTAATGCTAAGTAATTTCATATCTCAAATAGTTTCGGAGCTATTATAAAAAATGTTAATTTACGCATCAGACCGGAGCCCTTAAAGCCATTTTGCCGAAATTTTGAGGGTAGCCATTTTGTTTGGAATATTTATTAATGTTCATAAATGAAATTTAATCGAAATCATTAGAGCCGATTTTGAGAAAATCGACTTTTCTCTTTTTTTCCCTTCAGTAAACTACCCTTAATTTTAGGGGTAGATATCCAATTCCAAAAACCCCTCGGGGCAACCCTATGAAAACCCTAGATATCAAGTTTCAGCTCAATCGGTAAAATAGTTTAGGCTCTAGTTGGAGGTACAGACAGACAGACAGACAGACGGAAATTCAAAAACCACTTTTTCGGATTCAGGGAGTCACGAAACGTCAAAATTCATCAAAATCTCGAGTTCGATTTTTTTGACGATCACCATACTTTCTCTACCTGTAAGATAGAGAGAAAGTAAAAATTGTGCTGAATCCAAACCACATCTCAGATTTTATTTCTCTATGGTTTATAGAAAACCAACTTCTCTCTGGTGGATGCTTTAAATTGTATATTTGAAAAACTTGATCTGAAGACGCAATAATTGACAACTATCCTTAATAATTTACACTAAAAAAAATTAAGACAAACTTTACTTTTAATAATCATTTAATATTTAATCAAAAACTAAGTCATTTATTAGAACGTTTAGGGTTTGTCTCCCATCAATATGATAATCGTCGATCTCGGTGGTCTTGGGGTAAAGTTTTAGCCTCATGATCCGATGTTCGTGTGTTCAAGCCCATCTGGATTCAACGGATTTTTGAGTGATAAAAATCCGTAGAACAACTTCCTTAGAAGGGGAAGAAAAGCCTTCGGTTCCATGTTGATTGTGGAATGTTAATAGACCCTAGAAGGTATGTGAAAATACCTTTCCAGACAAAATCGGGAGGCTCTTTTTGTCTCGCTCATAGAAATTCTTGTGTTGATATAATCATTAGGTTTAGAAAGTGCACGCTAAATACCTTAAGTAAATAAATACAAATAAACATAATGTTCGAAGTATAAAACTGACGACGGGAGACTAAAGATTTGATCAAAAATCCTCTAATAATTTTCATTGGTGCAACTGAAAATGAGGTTTGAGGCATTGATTGGTGATCAACTTACATTTTATCTTTGATAAAGCCACTGACGTTTTTGTGCAACCGGTTCTTACTATGCAATCCAGTGAATCCCTTTATCCGCTAACGGAGTAGAATGTGAGAGGTAGTAAATACTATGTTTACTAAAAGGTTGCGTATAATACAAACGGGTAGTAAGACGTGGTGCTAATAATAATACTAAAAGGTGTTGTGAAAGCAAGGACATATATTTGTAACCCTTAAATAAATCACTGTTATTACATGACTCATGCTCATACTTTTGTTTTATTGGGTCGTGTGTGATGTAGTAGTTACATAAAGTCTTAAACCATTGTTTGATATAATCCATCTTATAATATTAAAAATTTCCTTATGAAATTAAATAATTCCAACCAATCCTGAGGTAGTTTACATTAATTTGAATAATATTTGTTTCGTATTAGATGTTGTGTCCTTATAAAATTGTATATGATTTTTAAATAACGTAAATAATAGTTTTAAATGTTTTTAATTTGAAATATAATGTTTGAATATTCATGTTAAAACAACTTGACAATTATATATATTAGCTTTCCTTCACAGGAGGACTTTTCTAACGATATTTATAATTGGCTTGACTTATAATTTTAGTTTTTTAGTTTTATTAGGATAATTCGATAAAAATACTTAACGTGAGAAGTGTGCTACGTACACGAACACGTACTAATATAAGTTTTTTGAAAATGAATCAAGCTTAGTTAGTTTGTTGATATTTTGGCACAGTTTGTATGAAATGTCCTAGATGTCTTGTGCGAGCAAAGTGAGAATCGCGGGAAGTGATTTATTTTTAAATTTATTCAGCACCGCATATCACCACCCTTTTAGTTTATAAGCATATGTATTAATTACTCTATTTTGCTAAGTATAAGTAAGGTTAAAATTAGAAGAATTGTACTAATATTTGCATGAAGGGAAAGGGGACCAAATTTAGGAAAACTTACCCTCAGTACACCCGATCGAGATTCGATCACTGAACTCCCCATCAATAGCGATCCAGGCTATTGCGTTAGTGACACCTTAAACCACGCGGCCACCTGAGTGGGCCTCTGGGTAGTATTGATTGATTGAACTATGGTTTTTTGATTATTATGTATTGTGATTATTATGAATTGGACAGGGTTTAGCATATTCATCCCAAGTATCCTTTAGCTATTAATTTTTAATTTAAAACTTTTTACAATGGCGTGTTTTTTTTACTAATTTTATATAATTTTTATCACTAAAAATTGTTTTTATATTGGTTGAATATCAAAAGTTTGCTGAGTATGAGCTATGCATGTGCACCGTCACTAAACTGAACATGTTTTCTTCACGTCATCAAAGCTGATGAATAATCTGGTGCGGTAATGGTGTGGTTATATTGTGTAGAATAGATGTTATACAGACTTTTATTTATTAATAAAACCAAAATGAATTTATTTTTTACTAATAATATTGCTACTCATTTTTAGTGAGTAGACCCTACACAAATCTTTCCAGCACTATATTTCCAAGAATCAGCTCTTTTTTTTAGTTATTGCTTGCCTCAACAATAATTCGTTTCCAATATATTTATTTTGATAGTTTTGACAATAATTTTAATTTTAGGTGGACATAAGTCTTCGGTTAAATTATCATTTTTCGGAGTAATGAACTCTAAGGAATACGTGAACAGGTTTTCTATTAATGTATCTATAACACTATTACTAACCTACCTCGGTGACTGTATGGTCTAAGGCAATGGTTCTCAAATAGGTTGCGTGGAACCTCAGGGTTTTGTGGAGAGGTATCAAGGATTCCGTGAGACGATTATGCATAATGGCTGTAAACACATTATTAATGCTTCTAGATTTTTGTACTAAAACCTCACAAGATCCATCTCATTTGCAGCATATCCAGTTTATTAACGAACATTATTGAATTAAATTACTTTTTAACATTATTAAAAACTTAAAAAATAATCCATTAAAAAGATGATAAGTAACAGTAACTTACATCTTGAAGTTTATTATTTATTTATTATTGGCACTGTGTCTTACTACCCGTTCGGGTTATATGCACCTACGCTAATGTGTAATGGTAGGGTTATTGTGAGATAAAATGGAGGACCTACAGTTTAACGTGGGATTCGAGCCACGGTGGAGGCCTGGCATTCCACACATTCACAAGTTGTGATTAATACACGTCTTGTCAGAGGTTAAGGAAGGGTTTGGCAATCAAATAAGTCTGTGCCGGGACCGAGGAATGAACCCTGGACCCCCAGCACAGAAGTCCAACACCTTACCCCTAGATCACCAGGTCACCCTATCTTGAAGTTATATTATATTATTTTTCCTATGAAAAATATTATGTTACATAAATATAAGAAATCAATTAATTTTGTCGTACGTATATTATTACACTATATATGCACAGTGTTCGAAAATTCATAGCCCCAACTGCAAATATATCTTGCTTGGACTAAAAGTAATACAAAATCCCTATACACTTACATCCGGAAACCTATGCTAATATCATTAAATTGTTTTTAAAATTTCGGTGCATAGCTCCGGGATAGCATAGCTATCAACCATGCATATACAAAAATTTGCATAACAGTTAGGCGCACGACACTGAGCATATAATTATGGCAAGCACTTTCTTTGATGTAGGAACTATAATGATGACCCTGAGAATGTATTCGCACTTTTAGATCGACTGGTGTGTTGTTTACTATTAATTGTGGTATGTTCTGCTGCTGTGCTCCAAGATGTCGAGGTGTGTAGTGCCACACGCCTAGCTCCTATGCAACCTGTAGTACATGCATGCTTGAACAGCTTTGCTATACCAGCACTGTACGCCAAAACTCTGAGCACAATTTTATCGTGCTAGCATAGGTTTCCGGATATAAGTGTATATGGATTTTGTATTACTTTTGGTTCAAACAAACTATATGTGCAGTTTGGGCTATGAGTTTCCGAACATCCTGTATATTTATATATTTATTTATTTACTATTGGGTCATTGTCAGAATGTGAAAAATATAGAGAGCGTGTATCCTCAATGGCATGAAGGGCGGGTGTCAAAACCATTTAGAAAAAAATAACCTCAATTTACCCGGCCATAATTCGAATCTTAACCTCCTCGTCATGGGCAAACCAGACTAGGCAAACTTTACATTTATTTCATTCACCATGTCCAGCGGTGCGGTTGGAGAATAAGGTAATAATTTTTTTTAAATAGATCTTATTCATATTAATGTTTATTGTTTATGTTCCCCTTTTGCACTAATTGTGCCAAAATAGTATTGCATCCAAATCAATTGAATAGGCCGGCCAGCGTGTTAATTGTGATTGACAGCGTTGGTTAGTCCTCCCGTTCCACGAAGGGAGACAGACGTGTTCTGACAACAGCTGGGCGCCCTTCCCAGTATTCGTGTTCATTGAGGTGTGAAACTGGTCCACGTGCTAGGAGCCAACTCCCCTAACTCCCCACAAAACAAAACATGTGCACGTCCTGACAAGCTAGAGGAAAGGTTTGGGACTCATTCCTAATTGTCTTTTAGTTTAGTTCCTTTTGGTTGCTTAGTGGGCACTTTAGAAACTCGTGGCGATATTAGCGCACAGCTAATAAACAACATTATTCTAGGGCGTCTCTTCTCTAATTAATACACCCTATCGTATAGTCAGAGAATCAGACTACGTTGGGTATCATCTCAGAGGGAACAATATGGCTACTATTGGGAATCAGCGTTATCGTGCTTTTGTTTTCATGTGATCAATACTCCCTTGAATAATAGACAAGTTTCGCAACTCTGGTTCATTGATGTTGCCAGTAGCTCCTTCTTAACCTAGCACACCCACCACCTTCCGACATAACTAGAAGCGAGGAGATTTGGCAACATTTAACCGAAAAAGAGAACGATGATAATACATTTTCTTCATACTTGCATTTCTCTCAGAGGTGATATTAAGTGTTGCTACTTTTTTAATATGGAATTATCTTAGACTACCAATATAGCCGTTAATGACATATTTTCAATTATTTGAAAGATTACACCTTGGCATGGTAACAAAACCCGGGAGCCTTGACTTTCCTTGACCAAGTCAAGGTTTTCAGGTTAGATTCCTTTTTTAAAGCGACATTTTCCCACTAATTGAAAACTAGATTGTATTTCTAGCTTCATGAGAAATCTTTTCAATTTTGTATATGTACTTTAATCCTAGTCTTAATACTAATCAGAGCTATCCATATTTAATCGCAATTATTTGGTAGAGATAAAAATGTAGAATTTAGAGGAAATATATATGTATTTTCGTGAAGAGAGAAGGTGAAGCAATTCAGGAAATACCACATTCATTGCACCTGGCTGTGAATAAAATCCTCATCTCTTCGTTACCACTAACCAAGACTAGATGATGGAAGTAAGCGAACGCCCTTACAATATAATATATTGCACATGGCCAGCGATTCTCACAAGATGGAACAAGGATCATTAGTTAACGGATGTAAGCCGTATCGAGTATCATACTACCCGATTTGGTGGCCACGTGGTATAAGGCGCTACTCTCGCATTATACTGGTTGCAAAAGACGGAGAGATTGGGGTTCAATCCTGATCGGGTATACTGAGGGTGGCTTTTCCTAAATGGTTTTTCACTCTTCCTCCATGCAAATACTGGTACACTTCCTCTAACTTCTATCTACCTAATCTTAAACACATTAGTTTATTTAGTACATAGGCGAATAGCCCGAATGGATAGTATGGCGTGGTGCTTAAAAAATCATATTCATAAATTTTAAAAATAACACCTGGACATGGGAATAGAATTTGAGACCCTAGACTTAGCGCCACTGAGCTATCCATAATTATTTCCATGCTCAGGATCACTCTTCACTTATAGCTTAAGGCAGAGTCTGTAATGGACGAGTGGATATCGTCAACTAACAATGATCCATTAAATACCACAGCCATTGTAACTCTGGAGTAAGCTTTAATCTGCCACATAGAACAATGGCAATTACTTGGGAGTCAGCTTTACACTGCCATAAATTACAATGATAATCATTCCAAGTCACTGTGGCTGTGGTATATAATGACTCATTGTTAGTTGACGATATTCACTCGTACATCACAGACTCTGCTTAAACTATGAGTGAAATATGACCCTGACCACGAGACAAATAATGGACAGCTCAGTGTCAGAACATCGGCACGATATGCCATGGGCCCGTGCTTGATTCCCGTGGCCAGGTGTCATTTTTCAATTTTACAAAGACTAGATGAGCCTAAAATAGAAAGTGAAACAGAAGAAGACCAATTTGGATTCAGAAAAGAAAGGAACCAGAGATGCCATCGGTATGCAGAGAATAATTTCAGAAAGAGTGCTGGAAGTCAATAAAAATGTCTACATTGGTTTCATTGACTGGCAGAAAGCGTTTGCTAGAGCGAAATGGAAGAAACTGATGGAAATACTCAAGAGATCGACATCAACTTGAGGACAGAAGGTATATTACAACCTGTACCTGGGATAGCGATGAAGGTGAGGCTAAATGATGGAGAGACCATAGCATAGAGATAGGAAGAGGATGAGAGAGGAATGCTGTTTTTCATCTAATCTGTTCAATTTGTATGGCGATGACTGGTCAGGGAAGCTAGAAGAGCGTGGCAATTTCAGGATAGGAAGACGTGTGTTCAACACAATAAAATATGCAGATGATCTAGCACTACTTGCCACAAATAAAGAAGAGTTACAGGAAATGATAGACTCGCTAGTGGAGATAGGGAAAGATATGGCATGAAGATCAACATTGAGAAGTCAAAAGTGATACTGATTTCAAAAATTGAAGAGCCGCTGGAATCAAATTTAAAACAGGATTTTTAAAACGTAGAGTAGTTCAAATACCTGGAAGTCTGCTGACAAAGAATTCCTACTGCACTCACTAAAGATATTAGTAGAGGATCGCCATGGCCAAGGAAGATTTCAACGGGAAGAAGTTACTGCTGACAGCAAGTTGAGTTTGGAACTGAGGAAGAAATTGATTAAATGCTACATTTGGAACATCGCACTATATGGAGCAGAAACTTGGACTCTTATGAAGATGAAAAATAATACTTGGAGAGCTTTGAAATGTGGTGCTGGAGAGGACTTGAGAAGTGAGTGGACAGACGGGGTGACAAATGAAGAAGTCCTAAGAAGAGTGGGTGAGAAGAGAACAATTTGAATGCGATTCTTCTGCCAAAGCAAAGTGGGTTGGACACATCCTTAGGAGGAACTGTCTTATGCACGACGTCATAGAAGGAAAGGTTGAGGGAAAGAGGATTGTAGGAAGAAGGAGATTCAAATACTAGATTACTGAAGAAAAGAAGAAATTCTTGGAGCTGAAGGAGGAGTCAAAGGACAGGGTGCATTGGAGGTCTAAGATTCACTGACAAAATGAATGGACCTGTCGTAAGATAGAAGATCTAACACTATAAAGAATAATCTGACATTTAGTCCACTTACACCTCAATGTTGGCCATATCAAATCGTAAACATACCATATTATTAGACCCTTTTCTGACTTCCGTTATTCTTCAGACTATGGTATGGGCAAGATAAGTTTCACCTCATTTTGTAAAGCCAAAAATGTATTATATTACATTTATAAATTTAATCCATTTTTTAATTGTGTGATTTTATGCATATAATTTATTTACAAGTGTTCATATAATTTATCATTCATAAAAAATTAATCAACATTATCCAATTTATCATCAATGAACATTTTTTTGAATATATTCTTAAACTTTACTATTAAATTAGTACCTTCACATAGAGGCCTACTAGTAAATTTTAATATACTAGATTAGTCATTTATACTGACAAGACATCTTTAGATTAAGGGTAGTATGCCAAAATATAAAAAACTGCTTTCAATTTATAGATATATTCAAATTATTTTAGTATTTTATATTTTAGTTATTTTTAACAAATCACATATGTTGATTGTTTTATGGCTGTAGAATAAAACAGCACCAAGTAAGTTATAACTTTGTTAATATTAGAGCTTACTCTGGAGTTAAACATATTGCGTTAAGTTCGTTATTTTAAATACTATGTTTAGCATTAATTTATACAATTACCCAATATAATATGATGTATCATAATAAAAGGACATCGTTAACTTTGTTTGGTAAATCAAATCAATAGAAAATAGTATCGAAATAAATAATTTAACAACACTCCTTATTTAAGAATATAAAGTTTTATTGACTATAACTACCAAACTTGACCAAAATTAAAATGTGTGATCCAATACCATAATATATTCATACAAGTTTATGAATCTAATTATAATCATGCTACAATCTTAAATTTTTTAAGGAAATGACTCATAAGAGGACCCAATTAAAAAGCGCAAACTTGATCTCCAACTACTTTGCTATTAGGTACGTACGTATAATACTATGAACAGTACGGTAGACCTCGCTTCCTCCATTTAAAAAAAATACTAAGTACAAAATGTTAAAAAAAAATCATGTTTTATCGCTACAGCAGTCGTGAGAATGCTTTTTGCATCTCAAGTTTAAATATATCCTATAGTTTCTCCTTGGATTCTAGGTTAAAATTTTTTCTTGACCGAAAACAAACCAATAGTATATAAAAAAATGTCTTATATTTATAGAGAATAAATGGTTTGGTTTCAGTTTAAGACGTCAGTCTCGCAACATACAAATGTCAAAATTTAAAATAATACTCTCTAGGTATTCGATGGATTGCTTAGGCATTTAAATTCAAATCACTTGATATGAGCTTTAATACGAAAATCCTCTTTAGTGGCTGCCATATTTAAACGAATGAATGGATTGAAAAACTTAGATGTACTGTACAGACATTCATCGTTTGGCCTAGGTTCAAAGAATGTCCCTGCCAAATTTGGTTAAATTTGGTACACGCATTTGACAGTTATCTGGAGCCAACATGAAATAACAAATGGTAAAGCTAAAATAGGATCTCGCTACGCTTGGTTAGTTAGTGAATACAGATCCAGGCACCACTTTAAAAGATTCGCCCTTGTATATAGTTGCACATTTGGATGAATTCGGGTCATAGAACCTTCTTAAGTTGGGATTGTAGGGAACAGGAGTTATATGCAGTACCTTATCTTGCAGTTTCTACATCAAAACATTTATTTGGTCAAAATAAGTAAAATATTGCTCCAAAAGTAACAAAGAGCTTAATTTTATTCACATATTGATACCCACAGTTCTTGAATATCTGTTAAGAGTGTCCTGGAATTTTATGACGATTTTTTCTTTTAATTTAAAGGGTTTCTCATCTAATACCAATTTGCTCATTACAGATATTCAAGAACTGTTGATATCACCTCATGGAGAAAATTAAACTCAAGGTTTCTGCTGCAGCAATATTTTATTTATTTTGACCAAAAACACGTTTAGCTATAAAAACTGCATACACACTTGTTTCTAACACGCCTTGATAAAGTGATTAGCTAACTCGAATATTGTTTCTATTAAAATTCAAAATATGTGTCATATATTCAAATACTAAAACAGTGCTTATTTTTAGCACCACCTCTTTCTACTAGTTCGGGCTATTCGCTTATGTACTAATTACACTAATGTGTTAGAAATTGGGAAGGTTGAATTTAGAGGAAGTGTACCCGAAGTTTAGTGGAGGGATAGTGGTAAACCATTTAGGGCAAACCATCCTTTGTACACTCGACTGGGCTCGAACCCCGATCTACCCGTCTTCGATAGTCTGGTCTATTGTGAGTATAGTACCTCAGATTTTTTATCTGGTCTTGGGGTAAAATGTTCGCCTCAGGACCCAATGATCGTGGATTCAAAGCCAGCCGGAGTCGATGAATTTTTCTAGCAATAAAAATCCGTAGCACAACTTCCTTCGGAGAGAAAGTAAAGCCATCGGTCCCACGTCGATTGTGGCATGTACAATAACTCTAGAAGTTATGTGAAAATACCTTTCCCAGCAAAATTCGTAGGCCCTTTCGCTTTTGTTCATAGATATTCTCGTGTGCTGATGTAATCCGTTAGTTCAGAAAATGAACGTTAAATACCTAAAGTAAATTAAAGTAGCTCATTAAACAACGTGGTCACAGAAGTGGATTAAAACAGTGCTAATGATAGAGGTTGTTTGTTAAGTGTTTATGATATTGTAATATATTAAGTAAGTCATTCACTGATAATAGCTTGTGTTACCACAGTACTCTTTAAACACTCAATATGTATTATTAATAGATAAATAGAACAGGTAATTAATAATTGATTCCAACACGTGTGTTTTTCTCATCCCTCATGAGTTAACCAAATGTGGGGTCGATTAGCTCGTAATAACCTTCATCCATCTTTATTAGCTGGTTTATATAGTCCACAGAGGTCTGATTTCCTGACTAATTTCTTCTCCTGGGGTGCATTTTAATGGTCCTTTCCCCATTGCCCTTCCCACCTTGCCAGTGACTCGAACCGCGTCTGTAACTGGCCTTACGGTAGGGGGTCCAGACGTGAGCTGAGCTTCAAATGAGCTCATTACACCTTAAACGTAGCTCCCATCGTAAAAAAAACAGCAGTCACATTATTCTCTTTCTCGAATGTGCTGCAAACCACAGATTTTTCTATTATTTCATTTGGAAGCTACTGAACATTGTGATTCAAAGATCTTACCCATTTAGATGAGAAATCACTAAGAAACCCTTTTTTGTCTTTACAAACCATTAATATAATAATGGCGTGTTTGGGTTATAGCAATTGGTAGCTCAGTTCAATTTGTGGATAAAGTTACCAGTACTTATGTACCGTTTCACAGGGGATGCCCGAATGTACTAATAGTACACCCTTTTCGAGGATGGTCTTTCTATGTCCCGATGAGATGAGGGAATGATGATAGTGATTATAAGGGTGTGGACCAAATGACTATCTTAAACTAATCTAGACCAAAATAATCAAACTCTTGGGAATTACTCCCCTTTAAATAAAAATCCCCCTGGAACAGCTGGGAATCGGACCCAGAACTTCTAGATCAGCAGCCAGGATCTCAGACCACTATACCACGTGGCCGGTTACAAAGCGTCAAAATACTTAGGCATAGAGGTATAAGATATATATATAATACAAGCACAAGGTTTCATAAGCATCAAAATAACGAGTGGATTTATTTATCTGAGAAAAGAAGACATAACACATATAGTTCAATCCCTGTCACCAATGAAAGTTGCTGTTCTTATTTGATATTTGGGTCTAGAAGGCAAACATTCATTAATCATCCATGCAGTTTATATAATTTACAAAAAGGTTTCCAGTGACATTCATTTTGCTACTATACTTTTTTTAAACTTCTCAGAACTATAATACATACTAGTAGAATAAGGTGGCCACTTTTCTCTTTTAAGAAGTGGTGTGTGTGTATACGGGCCTATTTAAAAACAATCTTCCCCAAGTATGGAATATACACAATTTATATAAACCTATTGGATAGGGATGATAATTTATAGGAAATTTATTCTTTTTTTTATAGCGAGTGGGAAATGGAAGTCAATAGCAAAAAATCACCCTTAATACACACAGCCGGGATTTGAATCTCATCCTTACATCACATGCAAACAAGATTATAATAACCTGACATCTATTCCACGTGTCCATCGATGTGATTTTAAAAGTCTTCATAGACCAAATGATCGCTAAATGCTTTTGAAAAATTAATTATAATACATAGTTTGAAATATTTGCAGTTTAGCATAACAATAAAGTGTACTATAACCTTAAGGTATCAAATACATTTATTAATTTAATATAAACCTTTAAAGTTTTATCCAAACATAGGCTACACGTCAACACCATGACTTTATTTATTGAGTAATTTATACACCTCAAATAAAATTAAACTTTACTTTCAGTAAATTCACTCTTTTTTACATCTCACTTTTTGCTGTTTTCACAATAATTTATAAGCTCCTCTCTGACTGTGTTTAACAATAAAAATCCAAAGTGAATTTATAACTTTCCTAAGCTGAACATTACAAAAGTGTAGTTCTTTTAAAATATGACATTACGTTAAGACGTTTTGCTTGAAACGTGAATGTAAAAATCCTATTTTATGTAATTCTAATGTTTATTATCTCAAAGAAGTGAGAACGGAAAAATCTAGATGTGAAAGAGCAGGTGGAAATGGATCACAATGGAATACAAGTGGTCTAATTAATGAGTACCATTGTAATACATTGCTATATTTTATTAACTTTTGTCTGCAACTCGTATATATGGCTCAGTGAATAAGAAGCTCAAGTTAATTTCAAGAAGATCCTACTGCGAATCCAATTGATGCCTTAGAAAAATCTAAAAGTGCTTAGAGAATCATTCTGTCAGGACAATTCAAATATTTCTGGGCCTAAGATTTATCAGACACGGCTTAGTATATTTTCCCGGTTAAAACTAGCTATTATATATTGTACTAGTGCATATTCTTGTTTATATAGTACACGTTACAAACCCTAAAGCCAAAATCTCTATATTTTACTTATAGACAATTAAGGTGGGGATGTAGTGAGCGCGAGAAAAGGCCAGTGTTTTTGTAGTATTTTATAGCAAATCTTTTTTTTTTGCTAAAATAAATAAAATATTGCTCCAATATAAATATAGAGTTTAGTTTTCTTCACCTGGTCGTACCATTAGTTGTTGAATATTTGAGATAAGCATAGAGGCATTAGATGACAAACTTTTCAAACGAAGAGAAAAAGTTGTCATTAAATTCCTGGACACCCATGACAGATATTCAAGAAATGTTTAGGTCACCATATGAAGGAAATTTATCTCTATTTTTATAATAAATCCATAATTATTTGGTGGTTAATTTTGACAAAAAACAAGTTTTAGAAAAAAACCTTCAAAAACACCCTTTCTTGCGCTCCCTAAATCTCCACCTTTAAAATCATACTCATACAGGAAGTGCACCATACTATATAAAATGCTTTCACATTGATAAAAAAATATTATGAATTCGAACTACTATATTTAGCCTTTGTCAACTATTTTAAGGGATGTCACAAATCCCTGTCAGACACTTACAGTATATTACTGTTAACCACGTCATGGTCGTCAATGATGAGGTTATGTTCCACAATTGTAAGGATGTGCGTGACCCGTTGTGGCCTAACCTCAGCACGAGTGTTGCACTTGTTTGCTATGTGACTGTTAAAGTTTGATTGCCCCTTTACAGCATAATTTAAGAAATTGGAGTTCCGCGTTTTTGCAACGCGATAAAGATAGTATAGTATTTATGGAATGCCCTGGCAAACGGTGTGCACTGGCCGGATACTTTTTGGATTAATGAAGTTAAGCTCTAAAGAGAGTGTATAGATTTTGAACACCTACAGAAGCTATTATGAGTCGTTTTATGTTGACTAAAGAATGGGTTTTAAGTAAAGTAGATGTTATAAACTATATTTCTTTGGACGTTTATGGTAGATGAATGAAAATAAAAGTAAAAATAACTATTCTCTGATTATATTAAAATGTTTAAAAAACCAATTTATATCGTAAAAACAACTGTTTTGACGAATTTTCACTATATAGATTAGCTAAATTAAGTTTTAAAATATATTTAGTGTCTATTGTACTGTATTTCACAGAAATTAATGTTTGTGGAAAAGTTGGATCCTTTTAGTATTTATATTTAACAATTGTTTTAAGATATTTTGCATTCGATCATCAAGGTTACTAAGCCATTACTCCTCATTACAATGACCAACCATGGATGGTAGCCTTTTCAGTTCGAACCCCGCTAAGATAGAATCTAGTAAGTCCTAACGTGTTGCAAAATCAGGTATAGTATGAAGGATTCTGATCTACCTATAAGTGTTCATAGCTCTTAACTGGTGAAGCCTTAAAAACAATTATGCACTTAAAGCATCAGAGTGATGGCTACTAGTCATAGAGCTATTCTTTTACCTTAATTTCAAATTGTTTGGACCCCAAATGAGAGAGTTGATCAAAATGGTTGTCAAGTTTCTGTTTACATAATTACAGCGAGCAAAATATCATTTGATGGACTACTTACTCTCTGGGACTAGGAATTCAAAAATATATCTCTGCACTTACAAAAGTACGCCACCTATCCTATCTTGAGATAGTTCTATCCAATTCACCTCATTACATTCTATTCCTACTTTGAGCTAGTGCTATCCAGTTCATCTCACTAAACCCTCTTCCTATCTTGAGCTAGTTCTATTCAGTTCACCTCATTACACCCTATTACTTTCAGGTCCATCCTAGTTTTTAGGAAAAAATCAAATTATCAATAGCGGTATTAGAGTGGAAATCAATAAAAGCATACAGTCGACAAATGCTTGTTATTGCTTGGTCAGTAAGCTGTTATCTCACCTGTTGTCAAACAGTGTAAGACTCAGAATATACATGTTGTGCCTCACTGTTCAGTCGGTCCTTGTATCTTTCCTCCACACTTGCACAGGCCACACCACCCTCCCTCTCTACTGCCTGGACTTATCCACACTTCATGTTCTCTAAGCCGTCCATGACGAGTTACCCACTGTATTCAGCGCCCATGAGAACTCCAGTTATTTCTCGACTATGCGTGTCCCGCTTGGGGTCACCTGGCGGACACATATATGAGGAGGATGAGGGCGTTCCAGATCTTGTGTCTGAGGATTATTGTGAGCGCACCTTGGTATGTTTGGAATGTAACTCTGCACCGGGACCTGGATATGCCTACCATCAAGGACCACCTCCGGAAGCTGGCGTAGTCCTTTTACGACAGACTTTCCGGTGCCACCAATCCTCTTATCCAGGGGCTTGGGAATTACGTCATCGACCATGGAGGGTGCCACCGACGTCCCAAAGCCCTGCTCGGATAAGCGAGATGTGACAAATGTGGTTTGGGAGGCTCTCACCCAGCCCCCATAGAGTCAGTGTCTCCGCACGTAACTCTAAAAAACCCTTATTCGGTTCTCCAAAATTTTGTTTTTCCCAACTAATATTAATAATATGCTTATTTTGTTTCAGTAACTTCGCGAAATGCGACAACCCGTCAGTTTAGTATCCGAAAACCACACGGTGTGACCAATTGGTCGCTACGTGTTGGAAATTTTCTCTCGTGCTCCCCTTCAGGGTGCATTAGAGCATGCTATTTGGCGTCTGCGTCTGAGAACTCCTCTTTCTTTTGGCTCACTTGGCGGGCACTATCGCTCACCTTTTCCCGCGTCAATGGGAAGCTCCCTTTTCTCCCATTGGACAAGGCCAGGCAGCAGTGGAGGGTATTTAACACGGTGGTTCCTCGGTCAGAGCCAGTTGGAGAGTGGCTGCCCAACCCGGGTGTGCCACTTGTTTGAAAGAGCAATATTGTTTAACCCTCTCTCTACCCACCATCATTCTATTTCCCCCCGTGACTCACATTGCCGGGACTTCCGGGACAATCACCCTAACACTCACCGCAACTGATGTTGCTGGGACCAGCACCCTACCGCCCCACCTCGGGACTTCCTCAGGTTCCACCGCGACTCACGTTGCTGGGACATCCTTCTGTTACACCCGACTAACGTTGCCGAAACACTCTTGCCGACCTTTTTCCTACCCCTACCCCCACGTGTCTGAACACAACGTTGCTGTCGTTGTGAAGCCGCAGCGAGGGATGATATACATAACAAAAGTCTTGGCATTTGTTTTTTATGGTTATGAAACTTGGTCTCCTACCTTAAACGACGAGAAGAAGTTGAGAGTATTAAATAACAAAGTACTTGAGAAGATATATAGTTTAAAAAGGGATACATATAAGTACAGAGGAAGTTACATAATTATGAGTTGCATACACTATACTCATCACAAGACATTGATAGGACAATCCAATCTCGCAGATTACGGTGAGCAGGATATGCAGCTCGAATGGAAACTAGAACCGTGTTCAGGGTATGACTGGCAAATACAATTAGAAGACCTAGACGCAGATGGGAAGATAACATTAGAATGGACTTGAAAGATAAGGGTGTAATGAGTTGGACTGGATGTAGCTAGCTCCAGATAAGGATAGGGTGTAAAGACGTGGACTGGATAGAAGTAGCTCGATATAGGTATAGCGTATAATGAGGGGGACTGGTAAAACTAGCACACGATAGGGATAGGGAGTAATGAGGTGGACTGGATATCACTAACTCAAGATACGAAAAGGTGGCACACTTTCGTAATTTCAACAATGATCTGTTGTGTGTCTAGTTCCATAGGGCATAGAGTTAAGTAGAGTTTCATGGTGAGGGGGGTGTTTGAACGCTTCAATCACCTTCTGGCTACAGCGTTTTACAACAGTCGTGTATATGCTGTGTACCTAGTTTGTGTTGGTTGTGTTGGTTCTACCAAAAGAAAAACAGTATGTAAGGCACGTGGGATCATCATAAACCATGGCAACTGGGACGATTGTATACACCGTTTCACAGATTAAAGTATACCAACCCGTACACCAAGCGGCCGTTGTGGTATCAAAGTCCCTCTATGCACAATCGCTATGATTAAAAGGTTATAATTTAGACCAGTGAAACTATCCTCATTAGTTTCCCCGTTGAACAATTTCACTGACCTATTATAATTGATCAAAGCCTATATCTCTTTTTCACATCATATTTATATATGAATACCCGTATTTTTTTATTCACCAGAATTTTTTAATGTTTCTTTTATTTGCTAGCATGAGCATTCAATTACCTGAATATCTGATATTTTTAAATAATTAAATTTTCTACTCATTGTATATAGATGGATGGTGCAACCTTCATCCACCCTGTAAGGTATGAAGCCTTTATTGCATTAATACGCTGTGGTATAGCTTATAAGCTAGAGTTTGCAGGCCAACGTTAAAAATGAGAATGTAATAAGGTGTCAAATGCGAGAGCTTTAGCAGGCCAACACTAAAAGTGAGGATGTAAAGAGGTGTCAGAACTAGAATTTGCAGGTCAAAACTAAGTGAGGATGTAAAGATGTGTCAGGCACTATAGTTTGGCAGACCAACATAAAAGTGAGGATTCAAATAGGTGTCAGGTACTAGAGTTTTGGCGGGACCAACACTAAAGTGAGGATTCAAATGGTGTCAGGTACTATGAGTTTTGGCAGACCAACACTAAGAGTGAGGATTCAAATAGGTGTCAGGTACTAGAGTTTTGGCAGACCAACACTAAAAGTGAGGATGTTAAGAGGTTTTAGGTGCTAGAGTTTTGGCAGGAAACCATTCTTGGGACGTCAAGTGGGTTTATGCCCCAGAGGTTTGGCAGGTGAACGCAGCTAGACATCTCGACATTGGTTCTCTTGGAGACTGCAACGAATCCTAGTCCCAGCAGGGGTCTCCATGTTATTACACCCCCACTATGCACCCAAACCCCTTGCCCCCTCCGATCTTTCTCCACTATCTATCAAATCCCCAAACTGAACGACTCCCCACAGATAAACACTATGACCACTCTCAAAACAACACTTCAAAGAGTGTTCTTTGTATTTCTTGTTCTTCACCTTTCCCAAAATTTATTGTTTCCAAACATGTTTTCCCTCAGCACGTGTGTTGATTTACTTAGAATACAGGGTTGACTTTTATTCCTTTGTGATCCCGAGTTGAATACATGGTCGTGCTACATCGTTTCTTGGAGTCAACTAAATGACTACATAATAACTCATATTATGTAAAATAGTAAGGGAAAAACTATTTTGTAAACTAACACAAAAATAAGTTATTAATTGTTGCTTGCAAAATTACTCCTATATAATCCATAAGTAAACATATTATATAAATATTGAATGTTCAATAATTTAAATATATTGTTTTATTTTATTCTTATTGTACATTTTATTTAAGGATTTTCAATACTTACGTGTAGTATGTACATAATTATAAACACTCACCAAATCGTGTATTTACTTTTAGCAAAAATGAAGCCAATTCAGAATAACATAAAAATACTGTCTTCTATGGCTGGTATTCGAAACCAGTTCTATTTTTTAAGGCACTGTGTTTTACTACTCCTCCCAGTCTAGACGTTATTTTAATAGGGTTGGTAAAATTATTCTAGCATTTATAAAAAATTTACCCAAATTTTCAGTAAAGGAACGTGGAAAACCATTTAGGAATAAGCATTTTAGTACACCCAGTTGAGTTCTTTTTAAACCCCAATGCCCCCGTAACTGACAAACCAGACAAATAATTCTGCATGCCCACCGTTGTGGATGATAAATATTAACTGTCTGATACCTTAGCTCAGTCGGTAGTTTATCCTCCTACTGAAATAATGGTCCTGGGTTCGAATCCATGAATATAAAAAAAATTGGGAAATTGTGTTTTCTCTATGACAGTAATGGGGGCTGGGTTTTGTGGCTGTTATAAATTTAAGTTTATTTTTAAGTCATGTGCTGATATAATCAGTCGATTAAGAAAGTGCATGTTAAGTAGTTAAAGATAAAAATGTATACATTAATGTAATTTAATATATATTAGTGGGGTGACCTGGTGGTCTAGGGTTTAAGGTGTCAGACTCCTGTGCTGGGGGTCCGGGGTTCAATCCTCGCTCCCGAGACAGATTTATCTGATTGCCAAACCCTTCCTTCACCTCTGACAAGATGTGTATTAATCACAACTTGTGAATGTGAGGAATACCAGGCCTCTACCGTGGTTGGATTCCACGTTAAACTGTAGGTCCTCCATTTCATCTCACAATCACCCTACCATTGCACATTAGCGTAAGTGCGTATAACCCGAACGGTTAGTAAGACGCGGTGCTAATATAATAATAATAATAATAATAATAATATAATAATAATAATAATAATAATATAATATAATAATAATAATAATAATAATATATTAATATAAATAGATATTAAATACTACACTATCTTAATTGATATATATATATATTATATATATAATATATATAAATATTATTATATATAATATATATATAAATATATATTAATATATGTATATAATCTGTTGTTTTTTGACATTGATGTGATTTGTCAAAAGGAAACGTTGCAGAGTAAATTATTTTATAACATTATAAAGACTTGAAACTAACTTTAGTAACTGTCATATCTTCTGGTACTTTGTTGCTGAGATTCCACCGTAATTAGAAGAGTATGAATAATACACGGTGTAAGCCTTTGGAGAAAATGACGATCAAAACAATTGAGCACTAGGAATAAAACTTGATCAAACCTTGTAAGCTGACCCTGAATTGAAACCCTTGCTATTAAAAGAAAACAATCTTTAATCAATTATTGCCACGTGGCCCATGAATCTTGACGTCATTACCTCTAGGAACATTTAATAATATATTGATTTAGGTAGTTTCACCTCAGGTTTCATATATTTACTCTCATTTTTTTTTTTTCATTTCTTTGGAATGTGTGTTATATCCTTGCTGTTCAGCCACTATCAATCTCTGTATCTTTTGTTGGGTGTTCAGGTACCAGTTGGGGTGGGATTGGGGGTGTTGGTGGTGGTTGGTGAGGGGGTGAGGAGGCTCAGACCTCATCCCCTTCTTTCCATTCAACCTTTCTTCTTGTTTTTCAACTCTGACCTCACACGTTTTCATCATGAGGACTGCGCCACACCCCTCCTTTCTTGCGACAGTTCAACTCACTTTTTTACCTGCTGTCCTGGTAACGAAAAAACAGTCGAATCAAGATAGTCCAAAAATCGGGAACCTTCCAATTCCAAGAAAAAATATTTGGCTGTATATAAGCCTACATAAAAATGAACATTCTTTTAAATGAAATTTTTGAATTGATTTTTTTTTACCACGTCTCACTAAGCCGTTTTGGCCATACGCATATATATTGATTATGCTAGTGTTGTAGAAATTACTAGGGTATAATTTATTACCTATTAATATACAAGCATTTGTTTGCAGGTAACCCTCAGCGCACCCGAGCCCGATCTCCCCGTCAACTGCAAACCAGCCTATTGCTAAAGTGACGCCTTAGATTATGTGACCACCTAAACGGATAGGAAGGACTTTAATAAGGGTCTTACTACCCACACAGGTGGGTACGAGGACTAAATGTCATGTTCATCTTTTCTGGTTGGTTATTGATGGAAAGATCAGGGTTTAATACAGGCCTGGTGTACTTGAGAGTGGTTTTTTTCTCCCCTAAATCGTTTCCCACTTTCTATCCACGTAAATGATGAAAAGTTTTATATTTATTATATCCTCTGCATCTCTATTCTATTATTGTAATTTAATACACATAGGAGGGATTGATTGTAAGACTTGGATGATAACAAGATATATCATTAAATCTGGGTTGGCACACCTTACTATTGACACTGAAGGACCGGGTTCCTAAGCCCCATTTAATTGAGGGTTTTATTCATTACTCTGTTTTACATTCTCCTTCTTAGTGAATTCGAATTTATTTTGTGAAGCTGATAGCATTTTAACTTGACGCACCCAAACATTCTAAGTAGTATCAAACACAGACACCAACACCAATATTATAAATATAAGGATAGGATGGAAAATGAATAGTTAACCCTGTGAGGCTTCTTATTTATCTGCTGATAACTACTTTCCATCTTCCACCGACGAGTATACACGCTTGGAAATCCTTGTCTTGTATTAATTTCCAAATTATACTTATATTGTTTCCTATTCTAGATTGATACTAGCTTCCACGGACTCTTTTATTCTATGTCCAGATAGGAAGATTCTTACAGGCCATTTTCGTGAATAAAACAAATAGCCTGACTTGTATATGATTAAAAAAATACGTTTATAAAATAACAATTTCAAAATAAGAAATATATTTTTTTACCAATGTATTACTATTTTAGAATGATTTAAGCGTTTATGATTTTGTCTCAATGTTATATCTTCAATCCTCGAATGAAACGTAAATACAATGACATGGAAAATACTATCTTGACTCTCCGTTTAATAACAGGGGTGTACTGACAAGGCTACAAGTGGCCCGGGACTACAAGTAGGACGATCCCTTAGCATATATCCACCAGCTAGAAGCGATCCGGGACTACAAATAGGACGATCCCTTAGCATATATCCACCGGTTAGGAGCGATCCGGGACTACAAATAGGACGATCCCTTAGCATATATCCACCGGTTAGAAGTGATCCGGGACTACAAATAGGACGATCCCTTAGCATATATCCACCAGCTAGAAGCGATCCGGGACTACAAATAGGACGATCCCTTAGCATATATCCACCGGTTAGAAGTAGCCCGGGACTACAAATAGGACGAACCCTTAGCATATATCCACCGGTTAGAAGCAGCCCGGGACTACAAATAGGACGATCCCTTAGCATATATCCACCAGCTAGAAGCGATCCGGGACTACAAATAGGATGATTCCTTAGCATATATCCACCGGTTAGAAGCAGCCCGGGACTACAAATAGGACTAACCCTTAGCATATATCCACCGGTTAGAAGCAGACCGGGACTACAAATAGAACGATCCCTTATCATACATCCATTGGTTAGAAGCGGCCCGGGACTACAAATAAGACGATTCCTTAGCATATATCCACCGGTTAGAAGCAGCCCGGGACTACAAATAGGACGAACCCTTAGCATATATCCACCGGTTAGAAGCAGCCTGGGACTACAAATAGAACGATCCCTTAGCATACATCCATTGGTTAGAAGCGGCCCGGGACTACAAATAGGACGAACCCTTAGCATATATCCATCGGTTAGAAGCAGCCTGGGACTACAAATAGAACGATCCCTTAGCATACATCCATTGGTTAGAAGCGGCCCGGGACTACAAATAGGACGAACCCTTAGCATATATCCATCGGTTAGAAGCAGCCTGGGACTACAAATAGAACGATCCCTTATCATACATCCATTGGTTAGAAGCGGCCCGAGACTACAAATAGGACGAACCCTGAGCATATATCCACCGGTTACAAGTGGTCCGGGACTACAAATAGAACCATCCCTTAGCATACATCCATTGGTTAGAAGCGGCCCGAGACTACAAATAGGACGAACCCTGAGCATATATCCACCGGTTAGAAGCGATCCGGGACTACAAATAGAACCATCCCTTAGCATACATCCATTGGTTAGAAGCGGCCCGAGACTACAAATAGGACGAACCCTGAGCATATATCCACCGGTTACAAGTGGTCCGGGACTACAAACAGAACGAACACCTAGCATATATCCACCGGCTACAAGTGGTCCGGGACTACAAACAGAACGAACACTTAGCATATATTCACCGGTTACAAGTGGTCCGGGACTACAAATAGTAGTAACCTTGAGCATATATCCACCATTTTACAAACGGTCTGGGCCTACGAATTGTACGAATCTTTAGCATACATCCACAAGTTACAAGCGGTCCGGTATTAGAAATATAATTTTATTTTTGGCAAAAATTTGTTTAAAGGTCGCATACTGAAAGGAAATTTATGAAAATTGAAAATATTTCTAAAATGATTCTAAAGATTTTGTTTAAAATGTAATTATATCTGAGAATTATGTGGTATGACAAATAACACTGTATAATTGTTTATGGGATAAAAACTTGTATATGGGTAGTTTACTAAAGATCAATTTTTAAAACTTAAAATATGTTTAAAATGGGACTAAATATTTGGTTCCAAAAGGTTATCTTGGGATTGTTTTACAAGAGAAATGACACCGTATACTAGGTTTTGTGGTAAAAATTCGTTTATTGGTAGTTTGGTGATAAGTGATTTTTCAAAAGCTTTAAGTATTTTAGAAACGACTCAAAAGACTTGGTTTAAAACAGGTATCTTGGGTGTGTTTGACGTGACAAATTGGACTAAAATATATGTAAAGAGTATATTGTGATTGCGGTGGCCTCATGAGATAAGGCACTACTCTTGCAGTAGACCATGACTGCTGATGACGGAGAAATTGAGGTTCGAATCTCTGTCGGGTGTACTGAGAGCGATTTTTCCAAAATGGTTTTCCACTCTTCCTCTATTAAAATGCAGGTACAATTTCTCTTAATATAGACTTCCTCATCCCTAAAAACATTAGCATAGTCAGTACATAAGCGTATGGTGCTAAAATATAGATAATGTGTTTGTATTTATGGGGAAAATTAACTTAAGGGTAATTCACTGAAAATTAATTTGAAATATTTATTCAAAGCTATAATACAAAATATGATAAAGTTTGTGGGATTGTGTCGTACCATTTATTTATTTTGACTTTGGACACCAACCTAGCTTCTCGAAATTATAATATGAATAATAATAAATATATTTAAATCTGAAATCTGACCCTAGGTGCTTTGTGATCTTAAAAAATCAATCATTTTAATTATTATACACTTAGTTCTTAATCTTATTAAATTAATTATACACTATGTAAAACACGTTAACATATTGCTTAGTAAAAATCACTAACTAGAACAAATGAAATAACCGGTTTCGGAAATGTCTTTTTAATTATTTTTAGGCCCAAACCTAAAGCGGTTATATAGTTGTTATAAACAAATAAAAACATTTTGGTTTTATTACACCATTGTTCACAATGTATACAAAAAAATTAGAGATGTTACTATTGATATGATATGGAAGGGTCATGACCACAGTTAAAATAGTTCAGATTTCTGCTCCTAGAGTCCCCCACAATCCAATTACTCCTAGCGAAAAAGAATGGAACCACGCTAGCCATGGTCTATAAAATACAGGTCAGGCTACAAGCTAGCTACTGTTTTCATTTAGAGTTGAGGCGCTAGTATTGAAGAATTAGGAATTAAGCACACATGTTAATTTTTTTAGATAAATTAAAGCTAACTCTAGTGTAATGTTTTAGACCGGGAGATTCACAAGTTTGATAATTATTTACAGTAAAAATCATTCAAATCACTTCTTTACTCTTATTCACAACAAAAATAATAATTTACTAATTCGATTAAGTAAACTTAAATTGACTTGGTATTGTTATGTGAAGTATTTTTGTACAGCTCGGAATAGACCAGTGTCAAATTCTTTGAATATTGCAGGTTAGGCAGGGGTTTTAATATATAATGGGACACTTGGAATTATTATCCTAATATTTCCGGTTGCTAAAATAAACAGTATGGTCTTACTTAGTTAAAATGTGCAGAAAATAAATAAGAAACATTGTATCAATTATAAAGTTGGGAAATATGCTTTTAATTATGATTCAATAATAAAGGATCAATACTCATGCTTGCTTTTCTCGATAGTATATAAAAATATATACTTAGGAATTGTTAATTTTATTTTATCATTCATTTATTTTCCTATATTTTTACTAGACAGTGATATCCATTAAAATTACCTTCGTGATATAATTAAATCAGCCCATCGTCACCAACTTTAAAATAATGTAAGTTTTACTTCTTCGTGATTATGATTTATTGGAATTTGTTAGATGGGATAAATTATATTGTTCACTTTAGTTCATGCTTGATTTTTAAACACTAATGAGTCTTACTACCTTTTTAGTCCATACGCTGTCATTTAGTTAAGCTATGTACTAGTGTTATTGTAGGCAATTACTTGCTTCAAAATTGATAAAATCATGTAAGCCTATGTTCTACATACAATCAGTTCAGCTGCTATAAAGTCGTAAGTGTTTTAAACGCTTGTCGGAGCTGTTGGCTAATTTATGGTGTTTATTTTTAAATTACATATTTATCAAATATAAAATACATATTAAATATATTATTTATCAGATATATATAAACTTTTGGACGTTTAACTTTCACACAAACCACACTTTACAATAAAAATTGACACCCTAAAAACCAGATCAGATTCGGGGCCTGCTGTCATGAGGGGAGATTGTTTTCCTAAGGCTCCTTTAAGTATATATCTAGTAATTTTAATTAATTAAGATTTTAATTAATAATAATTTTAATAGTAATAATATTGGTAATTTAAAAACATGAATTTAGTTGATAATTGTATTATTAAAATAAATGGTACGGCGCACCGCACAGACTTTCTCTCTCTTTCTATAAACTCGTAAGATTTCTGAACGGAATAATGTACATTGTATCATCACCACTCCACATAAGAATACGCATAAAATAATATACAATGATATAGAATCAATGAGAATAGAGGCGCATCTTTTTCCACCTAAGAGCATTTCAAACAGTTTAATGTCTTCCACAAGGGTCAACACTTCGTATTAAAATTTCGATTTCTGGTTAAAATTTTAACATTTTATATGGTGTTGCAGATCTTCAAGTCATCGCATTGATATTTAATTATACATTTATACATTTTGACCAATAAAAAATGTAAATATTGACTATTGAGTCTAAAATGGAGATAAATCATTGCTATGCAAACATTTCTCCTAAGAGATTTAAGGAAAAATAACATACTTTTTTAGATACTTATATTTAATTACTCTATGGCATTGGAGAATTATTGCGTTAAGACTTAAGTAGTATATATTTACAACTAAAGCACACAAAATTGTATTAATATTTTTGCAAATATCTCAGAAACTGCTGCTTTTATAAAAATATATGTCAAATAAAAGTTTTTTATTTATAATAGGCCTACAATTTTGCAATGATAAGTTGTTTAGTTTCTCCAATAGTTGTGGAGATACGGAAATTAACACTTCTGTAATGTACCCTAAAAATCATTTTCATAGGAAAATGAAAATAGCCAGTTTATTTATAATCTTAATCAACGCCTAGATACGAATTTTAATCAAAATCGTTTGAGCAGATTTTGAGAAAACCAAATTTTTCTCTTTTCGCCCTTCAGTAAACTACCCTTAATTTTAAGTTTTTATAGATACACAGACACACGGCATTGCAAAGACTATTTTTTAGGGTTGTGGGGGTCATGAGACGTCGACATCCATCAACATTTCAGGTTAGTTTTTTTTTACGGTCGCAATACTTAAATTTTAATGTCCAAAAAGTTAAAAAATTCATATAATTGCGTATAGATTGAAAGTTATTGATTTTATAAAAATATGTTTCGGATAAAATATCTGTATTATAAATATATATACATATTTGTAATACTAAGTAATTTCAAATCTCAAATAGTTTCGGAGCTATTATAAAAAATGTTAATTGACGCATCAGACCGGAGCCCTTAAATCGATTTTGCCGAAATATTGAGAGTAGCCATTTTGTTTGTAATATTTATTAATGTTTATAAATGAAATTTAATCAAAATCGTTAAAGCCGATTTTGAAAAAATCGACTTTTTCTCTTTTTGCCCTTCGGTAAATTACCCTTAATTTTAAGTTTTAATAGACACACAGAGAGACGGCATTGCAAAGACTGTTTTTTAGGGTTCGGGGGGTCATGAGACGTCGACATCCATCAACTTTTCAGGTTAGTTTTTTTTACGATCGCAATACTTAAGCTTTAATGTCCAAAAAGTTAAAAATATATATATAATTGCGTATAGATTGAAAATTATTGATTTTATAAAAATATGTTTCGGATAAAATATTTGTATTATAAATATATATACATATTTGTAATGCTAAGTTATTTCATATCTCAAATAGTTTCGGAGCTATTATAAAAAATGTTAATTTACGCATCAGACCGGAGCCCTTAAATCGATTTTGCCGAAATATTGAGAGTAGCCATTTTGTTTGGAATGTTTATTAATGTTCATAAATGAAATTTAATCAAAATCGTTAGAGCCGATTTTGAGAAAATCGACTTTTTCTCTTTTTTCCCTTCAGTAAACTACCCTTAATTTTAGGGGTAGATATCCAATTCCAAAAACCCCTCGGGGCAACCCTATGAAAACCCTAGATATCAAGTTTCAGCTCAATCGGTAAAATAGTTTAGGCTCTAGTTGGAGGTACAGAAAGACAGATAGACAGACAGACAGATAAACAGACAGACAGACAGACGGAAATTCAAAAACCACTTTTTCGGATTCAGGAAGTCATGAAACGTCAAAATTCATCAAAATCTTGAGTTCGAATTTTTTGACGATCACCATACTTTCTCTACCTGTAAGATAGAGAGAAAGTAAAAAGGACATGCAAGAAAAATACAATTTTGATGAAAAAATGTGTAGTTTGGATACAAAAAAAAAAGTCATTTTAGAATAAAATTAATAAATATATACATGGGCCTAAATGTTTTAGTAGTTATTAATAAACAAAATGTGTAATACAAATAATTGGTTGTCATACTAAGCTTAGTATCTAATTACTGGAGAGTTCTAGTTCTAAGCCACTTTCTTTTATGCACATTAAAGCTAAATTGAAATAGTTCTTGATTAGGTCATATGTGAGATAGGGTGAAGGAGGTGGTCGTAATTCTTTAAAACATAAAGGTATTGGTTTCAATATTTTAGATTATTTCCTACTAGAGGAGAGGGGGGCGGGGCGATAGTCCCAATTGATCATCCCCCTGGACCCGCCCCTACTCAAAAATTGACTTTTGCCTTCCAAATTTGGTAATACACTCATTAGTTGAAAACAGAAATTTAGAATAACCAATCATCGATCAGCATTCCAAATAGTTTTTCAATCGATTGTACAGTGGCGCTTTCTTCCAGCCAACATTTCGATATATTTTATGGTGGCGCTGCCTTCCAGCCAACCTTTAGAACGTTTGTATGGTGGTGCTACCTTTGGACCAACATATCAAACGATTGTATAGTGGCGCCGCCATCCAGTCGACTTTTCGAACTAGTGTTACTGTGACTTCCTGACAACTTTCGAGCTATCGATGATAGCAATCTCAATCAATTGCAGGAATACGACTGTTACCTTCCAGATTTATATGCAATACAGCGTTCGCTTATGCATTTAGTTGAATAATGTAATGTATTTTACCATTATTATCTTAGGAAAATGGGTGTAGAGCTAAAAATATTAACGTGATAAGAATCGAAATGTAATAAAAAATATATATATTCAACGTGCTGAAACCAGCAATCGTACACTCATTTGACTTTACATGCTAGTCAAATGCGAGTTCAAATCCTTTTTTATAGTAAAGAATATAATTAAAGAGCATAAATTAAATACCCTCCGTTTATTCTGAAAGTTTGCAAGCTTCCTTTACTTGGTTCCACTATGGTATGGTAAAAATAAAATTTGGATTTATATACCGTAATTTCATTAGGAATGGACATAGGTGAAATCTAGAAAAAGTTACAATAACTAATTTCACGTATTCATACAAGTCATATGATCTGGAGCTGTCACTTTTGATGTATTTTATCAGTACTTCTAAAGTTGCATTATTAATATATTAAAATGTTATAAAAGCCGACCTCAAAAACTATATTAGCATTCTAAAAAATTATCCAAATGTATTACAATCATAAGAAAATCAAGGTATAACTTTACAATAAACATTATGTTTGGATAGACATATGGTCTTATAAATATTTGTTTTACCCAGACACAGAAATAATAGTACAAGTGGAAGAATACTAGGTATATTCATAAAAATAGACAAATATAAAGATCTAAAAATATAAATCAATGAAATGTAAGATCAACAAAATATAGCTTTGTTTCATTTAAAATTGAATCCAGTTACAATGGTTGAAAAATTACATTTTTAAATAAATCTTTCAATGACTTAAAACAACTTCCCATTTAGAGTTGTCTAGTTATAATAAAATACTTATTTTCCCAATATCTTTAACACATATCAGACATGTTTAAACTTTATTCAATCAATTATTTACTATAATTATTGTATGCGTTGGGCTATCTATATGGTAAATTATTCATGATATTAAAGTTCGAGTAGGCATACTTGGTATAATTATTACTATTCAGATGATGTTATACGCGTTCGTATCATGACTACAAGTCAACCAATCATACGAAATGGTAAATGGGTCTCTTAGAAAACCCTAATAAGTTATTAGTCATAAAAAATAATAACATTCTCACAAAACATTGTGTTTGTGATAGCAGGAGTCCTCCTGTTCAGGTAATTCAACCATCAACATTTTATTGCACAATTTTAATAAGTGTATAATTTATTATAAGCTATAAATATTGATTCAATTATTTTAAATTATTACAATTCACGAGATAAACGATCTTGCTATTTTATACTTTTTGCGTGCCATTGTTAAGGTAAAGTAATTACTGTACGCGGCTGAAATTTAGTATAACTAGACATTCATATGATGTGTACAGAATGAATATTTATAATACTTATATTATTAATAATTAATAATACTAATATAATTACTATTAAATAATTGCCCATGAATATTTATAATAATATTATTACTTTAACTATCTAATATACATATTTATAATATTAATATTAATAGTAATAATATTTTTAATATCATCATTAATATTGATATAAATAATGAATATATTATATATAATATTAACATTATTTTTCTAATATAATTATATTAAAATATAATATATATTATACAAATTATATATGTTAATCAAAATAATATTTCATTGAACTATTTATATTATTGGTATTTATATTACTATTAAAATTAATATTATTAATATTATAAATATTTAATTGTCTACACCTCATATGAATGTCTCTAAATTTCAGCCTCATATACCAATTACTTTAACTTAACAATGGCACAAAATAAGCATAAAATAGCAAGTTTGACCCCTTTAACTCGTGAACTACCCGCTTTGGTGGCTGCGTGTTCTACCGCTCTGCTCTTGCAATAGACTAGACTGATGACGGGGATATCGAGGTTCGAATCTCAGTCAGGTGTACTGAGGATGGTTTTCCATAAATGGTTATTCACTCTACCTCCACGTAAATACGGGTACACTTCCTATGAATATAACCTTCCTAATCCCTTAATCCACTATCGTAATTAGTACATAAGCGTATAAACCGAACGGGTAGTAAGACGCGGTGATAAAAAAACTCGTGAACTGTAATGATTTGATCATCTACTAACTTTTATGCATAATAATTAGATTATTATTATTATAATTAGCACCGCGTCTTACTACTCGTTCGGGTTATACGCACTTACGCTAATGTGTAATGGTAGGGTGATCGTGAGAGGAAATGGAGGACCTACAGTTTAACGTGGGATCTGAACCACGGTGGAGGCCTGCCATTCCACACATTCACAAGTTGTGATTAATACACGTCCTGTCAGAGGTGAAGAAGGGTTTGGCAATCAAATAAATCTGTGCCGGGGCCGAGGATTGAACACCGGACCCCCCAACACAGAGGTCCTTACCCCTAGACCGCCAGTTCATCTGTTTTAATAATAAATTTTTTAAATTGTGTAATATAATATTGATGGTTGGAATACTTTACCGGCTATCGAGGGGAGATCATTGTGGAATCAAACCTTCAGTGCAAACACGTCCGGTGCATAATAATATTAGGCGGCAGTATTGAATGAATTTCTTTGAGTATAAATAAAGAATATTATAAAGCAAATGTACTCGCATTCCTATGAAGGGAGAATGTAAGCCATCTAAGCCAAAATCACCCCCAGTACATCTGGTCGGGATTCGAAACCTTATCTTTCCGTCAGCAGAAAACTAGACTAGACCAATCTGACATTTAGTCCACGTGCTCAACGGGTGGGTTGGGTTGTATGATACTGTAATATCTATATGGCATCATCTATTGAAATAACGATTTTAAAATATTCAAGGAAGCAAATCAATAAGTTATAGCATATTAGATGAAAAGTTACATATTGACTTAAGAACTTAACCTGAAAACAGCTGTACTCTAGAATAGTTTATAATTTATTAAGATTGTTTTTACTGTAATCCAAAGTTCATAGGTCTTATTCCCTATCTCAATTGGTTTTTCTACAAAGTGAAATAGGACTAATTACTTTTTATATAATATATACTAATTAATGCATTGATTGATAGATTAATATCGTATTATATATATTTTAGATTTATGAATGCCTGTGCATCTATAGTCTTGTGGGGAATTTAAATAATAATTGTGGGTTTCGTAACTTTAAGATCACTAACAATGTGCTCTATCGATTCAGTAGATAGTTGTGATGCGAAGGTTTTCCTGATAGGGGCGCTTCATAGCGGAAATGACATGAACCACCACATGAGGTCAAGTTACTATGGTAACCTAGTCTTATAAACACGTCCAAATAAAAACAATCATGGATGTTATCAGTTTACACCACAATCAAAGACCAAATGTCACAAAATAAGATTGGATTCCAATAAAAATAACTTTTGTTCAAAAATTAAACGAATTACAAAAAATTACAAAATAGTTTATTACTATTTTAATGAAAGTGAATTTTATAAAAATCAAATCGTGCCTTTAGCATAAAAAAAAGGATTTTAAGTGATTAAATACTATTTTATTAACTTGTATACTTCAATAGTGGACCAAATGAGCTGTTTTGAGAATATGGACAGACACTCTATTATACCTAATGGTTTTGCTACATCGACGCAGAAATCGCCCACTTACATATTCTCCAGCCACCCACGTGCCTTGTATATCAACAGACACAAGTACAGAAGTCAAATCTCGTAAGTAGTAAGATATATTTTGTAAAATGTTACACAGATGTAATAACACCATTTAAAATAAACTACTAGTTTTAATCACGATATAAAAATCAATCTTTCTTCTTAATTGATGGACTTTGTGTGATAAAAATAACTAAAATAGTATCGTCTTTATCTGGGCAAGGTTAAGGCCAGCGCCTCTTTTTGCACTTAAAAGAAATGTTCATTTGTTATTTATATGCTATTAATATGATAGATAAAAAAATTTATCATATGTGTACAAATAATATTATAAATTATCAAAAATATTGACCACATAGCTTTTCACATAGTTGTAAATGTATGGTTATTTAAGATAAAATAATTGGGGAAAGTAGAATTAAATAGGAGAGAGAGTAAAATAAACAGAAAACATTAGGACACTAAATCATACCACACACATTCACATCTCATTATACCAGCTGAAAAATATACAAGCATGATTAGATAGCAAATAATTAAAAAAGGAAACAATGCTGAAAATATTTAGTAAATTTCTATGCATGATACTACTACTACTACTACTACTATATAATAATAATAATAATAATAATAATAATAATAATAATAATAATAATAATTTATTTTACACACATACACTTTCTTACCGTATCTCTACATTTTCCCTCACATCGACGATCAAGAGACTGCTAGCAGACTTTGAGTGAGCTTATGGTGAAAATATATTATAGTGGAATCAGTTTTAATATTTAGATCAAGAGATAATTCCAGAATAAAGTTCTAGAAACACTAAAATAGAGATAAAGGACGTTATGTTTGTGAACAGAGATAGAGAATGTGTGGGTGTCATGCTTATGTTAGTTGTTTATGTTACCAAATTTTAATGGGAACAATTTCACATTATTATTGATATACATATATAATCTACTTTTTCTTAACCCACTCTGAAAAAGAAATCATGATTCATGTTTACTAGTTTTTAGGCTTGTCTACGATAGGTTGATTATAATACGAGCCAACCAAACAAAACCTTCAATTAGTAACCAAATGCAAGGGCAGATTCAGTGCTTGCTGTCAATGGGGGCGATTGGTTTTCATCATGCTCCTTCAAGTATAAATTAAATAATTTTAATTTATACTAATTCTCATTTTCAATTTCCCCTACTATTATATTATTTTAATATTGATGATAATATTGCTAGTTTATAAAACTAGTTTAATTAAAAATAATCAAAAGAAGACTTATAAGAAAAAAACTAAATTTCGACTAACAAATTTATAATTTTAATACAAATAACATAAAACAAAAATTCATTGTTACAATAAAAGTAATAAATATGTACCATACATGGGCCTAAATTATCTAGTAGATGTTGATAGAAAAAATATGTATTTTAACACAAATAATTGGTAGTTATGATAAACTTAGTAGACTTATTATTGGAGAAATGTAGATTTAAGGCACTTGTTTTTCTGCACATTGAAAGTTAAAAGATTTATTGATTAGGTTATGTAAGAGATAGGGCGAAAGAGGTGTTAATCAGTCGTTCTTTACAACAAATAAGGTACTGGTTTAACTATTTTTGATCGAATGTAATGTTAGACTTGGTTTGTAAAAAGTACTGTATATTTCCGTCATAAAAATAGATAAAATGAGTGTGAACTAAAGTCATTCTATTTCTATTAAATTAATTTAAAAATTGTTTACGAAGAGGCAACACACACTTGTCCATGGCTTAAAATGACCCTGGGTAGATAGATATCAACCATGTCTAAGGGTGGACCTTGTATCTAAGTAATAGTAATTGAGAACACCAGTTTAACTGGGAACTGCCTCCGTCTCAAAATAAAGGGGATGTCAGAGTCCACAGTTATTAAATAATATATTGATAAGAAACATACATTCCCTTGATTTAGGCCTAAACCTGTTAAAATTGTTGTATGGATTAGATTTTTATCCAATTTTGCCACTGCTGGGCAGATCCATTATATAGGTCCTATTCAGTATTTCGGTACCCAAGGAACATTATTATACTGCCTATTTTTAGATTTAACTTATGTGGCGGTATTCCTAGGGCATAAAATAGTTTTAAAAGCTCCACTGGTGATTGTAATTGCCTTTATTCACCTCATCCTTAATAGCCTACTGAGCTTACAATAATGTAACAATTGATCTTTCCTTCTAAAATAAAATAAACCTCATTTTTTATGTGTCTTTGTAAATTCATGAACACAGATTGGCCATTCGAGATATCAGTTGGGCTCAGCCTATTTCCAAATTTTTTCATGAAATACTGATCCGCGTGTTAATATTTATTCTGGTCATTCTGTATTTTTTTCTTTCAAGCTGTATGTTTTTTGTTTTAAATCACTCAATAGCATTAGCCAATAACGGGAGTTACTATCAACTTCCAATTCATCAATAATTATTGTTTAACTTTGTAATTTTAAACTCCTACCACAGCTGAGAGTATTTAATACTTGTCTGGACCATTGCTGTCACATGAGCATGTGGATTTGTAAACATTTGCTGAAGTCATCCCCAACAGTAAAACTTTTCTCCTAAATGAGAAATGAATTTCTTTATAGCCTTTTCTTCAACAAATAGCTAACTGCATCTATTACATGGTTCGGAGCCATGGTGAAACCATTCCATATTATTATTTTGGCCTTTGATGACGGCCGCATCATTCAATATCTCATCTTAAAGCAAGTATTTTCTCTGCGTTCAAAGTCAAATACATGCTGCTGCAAGCTTTTTCTTTCTTGTTCATGTCATACATATCATGGATGATATCCGAAATGTGATGTGGATGCTTTCTTGGCAAATCTTTCTGTGAATATACCAAAGAAACATTTTCACGGCTTCTTAGGCTCGGCCGATGAACTAAATATATAAATGAATGTAAAGAGCTGCTTGAGAGAATGACATTTTCACTAAAACAGCTTCTGTGTCAATGTATCTTTCTACTTGCTTTCATTTTATAGAGAACTCCTGAGTAGCGTAGTTATTAATTTGCCTGAATACATATTCATGTAAATGAAAGTTTATATTAAATAAGCATGGTAAACTTTACCTGTTTATTTATTATCTGTCAAAAAATATTTTTTTATTTACAAATATAAATACGAAACTAGTCAATGTATTATAATCTGAAAATTTTATTTAGATTTGACATTGGAATTTATAATCAAGTTTCTACTTGCTTTGGAAATTCTAGTAACGTGGTGACGAATTAAAATGACTAAATAAATCACGTTTTTATTTTCTATACTATTTTTTTTTTATCAATTTTCAAGTTTGCAGATTTTTCATGCTTCTTGAATGGTTCCTTCACAATGCAGCAAATTTCAATTTTCTAGCTCATTGATAGGTAGACTACCAAGATTCTTTGACTGTAGCTGACGGATACATGTTTTAAGTATGACACACAAGGCACTGAAAGACAAAAAGTGATAACATTTTTATAAATATATTTTTTGAGCTCTAGACATTCATAATTTAAATCTATAAAACTTGATTTTTAATATCAGTATTTCGTTCAATATTATTACTAAACATTTTAATATCAAAAAGCTTCAATATATATATAATATATAATAAATAATATATATATATAAAATATAGTGAATGCAGTTTCAGATATTTTCTCATGCTCCATACATGTCAAAAAAATATTGATGGAAGCTCTCAAAACAATAATCAATATATTTAGGTACATTTGTTCTGTGTTATATCTTATATTATATGACATAAAGCTATATGTGAGATAGTTATTTAGCACCGTGTCCTAAAAGCGTTCGGGCTATAGCTCTATGTATTAATTACACTAATGTGTTAGAGATTAGAAAGTTTGAATTTAAAGTAAGTGTACCCATATTTTCTTGGAGGGAGAGTGGAGAAACATTTATGAAAAACCACCCTAAATACATCTGACCTGGATCGAACACCGATCGCCTCATATTTGGCAGTCTAGTCTATTTGGAGGTTAGTCGCTTAGACCATGTAGCCACCGAAGAGGGTAGCTAGGAGTTGAGAAAGAATAATGTAGTATCTACCAAATATGATTAAAGAGTGATTATATAAATAAATGGTGAAAATAAAGTTGACGGTCAAATAAAACTCCAAGGTCATTATATATATTTAGTTCTACAAGCTTTTAAACTAATCATAATGATTAAAAAGGAAGCTTGTTAGTTTTTACTAACATTAGACAGTTTTTTATTAAAATATAAAAAAGGTTGCTAAAATTATTATTATTGGTGTCGATTTAAGCTTTATAAAGCCATATTGAGTTTCAGAAAATATATAGATAGTATAAAAGGACAAACGCTTTGGAGAAAATATCTAAAAGTAAAATTATTTTAATAGCTGTTTACAGATCAACTATTGGTTGTCATGGAAATAGTAGCTACGTAAGTTATTTTCATCATATTAGGAGATGTCCTCCTTATTAAATTACTTTTTTTAATGGGTACAGTTCATTGAATCTTGAAACTTTATCAACACCATAGCATATATAATATTATAATGATTCTCTTGACTAACTTGAATAATTAAGAATATTTTCTAAATTGTTACATAGCATCTATTTGAAATTAAATTTTAAGTCTTTGATAATGATCTTACTTATTTGTGTGTGGTAAATATTGAGTAATTTTTTTTGATCTTTTGATAAAGTCTAGAGCCATAAGATAAAAAATTGGATGTAAATATTCTCTTCATTCATCAGCAACTTCAGCCAAATTGTCATTAGTAAGAATGTGATTAATTAAAAATATCATAATATTATGAATATAATTATTTACATGCTCAAATACATATATTTTTTAAATTAAATATTTCTTACTTGTGTGTTATTATTTATAAACTTTTTGAAAACCAATATGGATTTCTATAATATCTTGTAAAATAGTATACGTAAGCCAAATAAGTCATCAATCTATAATTATTAATTTCGTATCAATGAGCAAGGGCGTATAGAGCTGATTATTATAGAAAATTTTACTATATATTTATCCTATAAATGTTTATATATGTATATATTTAACACTAATGGGAGTTAGTCAAATTCCAGGGTGGTCCAAAGCCCCTAAATACCACCCCTTTTCTACGCCCTTGTCATTGAGGCAATTTGATCATTAAAATAATACGGAGAATAAAGTCCAATAATAAATTGGATCATAAAACTAATATCTTCTGCTAATGATGTGTTCTCAACGTTCACAATGCAGATCAAGACAAAGAAAATTCACCATGCACCAGGTTCACCCCCACTTCAATATTCTTCTAGAGTTTGGCCAAATAGAAAATAAACATGAAAGTGTTCATCATTCAACGATGTTTCAGTTTACCAATACGGAATACTCTTTACGACGTTACTTACTTGGGGATTAGAGCTTATTTGTTAAGCGGGTTGCATCTTAACTTGATACACCTAAGAATTTTAAGCTATGTCATAATTAAATGTCAATATACGATTTAGAAAGAGAGGGAAGAAAATGAGAAGTTAATTCTGCAAATCTTTTTTTTTATCTGATGATAACACGTCCCTTCTTCCTTTGACAATTTTACACACTCACTATTCCTAAATTTAGTTAACTACTTTTAAATTATTACACTTAAATTTTGCTATTGACATTACGTGTATTTACGTGTATATACTTTTATTTACTAAAAAATGTATCTTACACGAACTTATTATATCGTCAATGCAATATGTTACTATGTTTAATTGTTAGACTTTACCGGTTCGACTTTCATCTACGGATATAAATGATACAGTAGTCACTAATAACAATATTTAAATGATAAAGAATAAAGGTCTGGAGTTGGCAAATTTGAAATAAATGAATCTAATTTAAAAATTGGCTGTGTTACACACTTATTATTACTATTATTATTATTATTATTATTATTATTATTATTATTATTATTATTATTTTTATTATTTTATTATGTGTTCTGTTTTAGGAGAGGTCCATTCTTTTGTCAATGAAACTTAGACCTCCAATGCACCCTGTCCTCTGCCTCCTCCTTCAGCTCCCAGAATTTTCTTCTTTCCTTCATGTAGAATATGTGATTTTACTTGTAATATGATTAATATATTTACTTATTTTATCATAAAATGATTGTTTATACAAGTTTCGAATTACTAGCAAATTGAACTTTTTGTAGTACTTACATTTAATATAAAAATATTGTAGGTATTTAATTTTCCTTGACATAAGATATTATACTTTTCATGATTATTGTTATAACTTAGTTTGTGTCTTTAATTTATAATATTAATTTAAAACCGTAACCATAATTTTATTTGATAGATACTTGTTATTAAAAAATTAGTTTTTTGTTGGTGTTGTGCTGGGTAATTTCTTAAAATTGTTTTTGAAATACGAATATGTGCTTGTGATGACTTTTTTATATACCTTTCTTTTGTATTTGTACAATATTTCACATGAAATTGATATTAACGAAATAAAGTCCGTTGTAAATAATTTTTTTATAAATGTAAGTTTTTTGTTGTAGTTTTTTTCAAGGGTTCCTATGAAGCACGAATTTTTAACTAGTGTTGTTTAGGGCGGTAAATATTGCGCGTTTACTTGTTGAACCCTTTTTCATTCTAATATTTTTAGGGGATTTCTTTAACAATAACATAATAGTTTAAATAAAAATCAATCAAAGAAACATCAGAATATATTATATAATATAAACTGAAAAATGTGAAAGAGAGAATAAGCTTGGTGATGGGAAAATTCCTAGATCAATTGCTAATTTAGCATGTTTAAAATCTAAAATTACATAGAAAATTTTAATATTATTAGTACAATAGGCTTCTCTTTATCCTTTATATCATAAAGGATCATTCGTCACATTTACTTATCTTGTCATCATATTTCGCTTATTGCTTATCTCTTTTCATTGCTACTTCCAGACATTGTTTTATATACATTTTTTTATAAAGCTCACAGTACATAAATTGGTCAGGTACTCCATCAATGTGCGTGTTTTTGCTGGTGTTAATGCTATGTAAATTTGGTATGAACTTTCAAATTCTATATAAAATTAGAGGTTGAGAATGATACTGGTTCTTCTTGGTTTGACATAAGTATCACAAAATTTACATATACTCACTCATATTGTACTGTGAGCTTTATGAAGGATTTTTATTTTAGGGGTGGTTGGAACCTTTTAGTAAAAATAAGCCAAAAAAATATTTTTTAAAGGCCAAAATCTGTTCTAATATCATTTTCTGTATTCTGAACTTTAATGGATTATGCATACTTTCAGGGATACCTTAATGCCTCTATTCTAGTATTTAATTAGCTTACTTATTCATTTAGGCCACAGACGCCTAGCCCACTTTGGTGGCCGCACGCATAGCCAAGGGTGTTACGCTTTCAATACACTGGACTACAAGGTTCGATCCCGTCGGGTGTACAGAAGGTTTTTCCATAAATGTATTTCCACTCTACCTCCAGACAAATGCTGTTACACTTCCTCTAAATTCAACCCTACTCATCCTTATCACATTTGAATAATTAGTATATAGGCGTATGACCCTGATGAGTAGTAAAATGTGGTGCAAAAAGTATTTACTCCTTGGAATTAGGAACTCAAAATTTCATAGGCGCAATTAAAAAAGTCGCCACCTATCCCTATCTAGAGCTAGTTATATCCTGTCCACCTCAATATAATATATATATATGTATATTTAAAATTTTAATGCTATCCTCACTTATTCGTCTAGGTCTTCTCACTGGTCTCTTCATATTGGGTTTGCCAGTCGATACCTTGAACACGAACCTAGTTTCTACCATTCGTAATGCATGTCTTGCCTACCGTAGCCTTCGAGATTTGACTACCATAGCAGTGTCTGTTGATAATAATTAGAGGTTATGTGACTCATCATTTATAATCTCCTCCATTACCTATTATCTTAATATCTTTTTGCACTAAACATTTTCCTAAGTAAGCCTACTTTGTTTTCGACCTCCCCAAATCTTTTCTCGCCATGAAAGATAAGAGAACCATGCTTCACAACTATAAATAACAACTGGTAGAACTAATGTTTTATATAATCTGAGTTTATATTCCTTGAAAGCAGACGAGGGGATAACAACTTACAGACCAAGTAATATAATGTTATTCCTAATTTCCCATCTTAAATCATTTTTGCTAGTTTAAATGGCTGCAATATATGTGAAACTATCTACCCAATCAAGCTATGTGTTGTGTGCAGTAAACTATGAATGGTCGTACTCAATAATGCACTGAGTTGTTTTAGAGCTCACTTCTAAGATACCTGCTTCAGTGGCCGCATGGTCTAAGGCATCATTCTTTCAGTACACTAGACTGTCGATGACGGGCAAATGCGTAAAAACTCCTCTAAATAATATAGCCTTCCTCATCCCTTAAACTAATAGCGTAATTAGTACCTTAGCGTATAATCCGAACGGGTAGTAAGACGTGGTGCTAAAAAAAACTTTCAGGACTTTTTTTCTGCTGACCTCTAATAAAAACACTACATTTCTTGCAACAGCTTCTTCCTTATTACCTCACAAATATAAATCATCGCCTTTTCCTAATGGCTGAGTAGTACTAATAACTAATTACATTCAAACCTTCCCTACTTGCTTGTATTACCCTAATAATATATCATCTAATACTAGATTAAACAATAGTGGGGAAAGTGCTCCTCCTTGTTTAAAACAAATATGTATTTTGTAAGGATCTGATAAGTAACATTTAAAACGTGCCCTAACCTGCATAACTCTAAAAAATACCTCAATTAGCTTGACAATTATTTTTTGCATCCAAAGCCTAGCTAAATTTTAGTATAGTTTGTTTATTTTATGGAATCAAAAGCTTTTTAAAATTTATTTATAATTTATGTATAGTTCTATTGTATTCACAATCTTTATATGATATTTTCAATATATGAATTATGATCTCCTTTCGATTCATTTATTCAAAATCCAATGAGAATAAAGTCTGATCAATGAGAAATTACCTTAATTCTTGCATTGGAAACAAGAATGTTACACTTTGTGGTGTTTTAAGGACTTTAACAAATATATATATATATATATATATATTATATATATATATATATATATACAATAAATTATGTCACTTAGCAAGCAACAAGATGTTAGTAATAGCCTTTCAGAAATTTGAAATGTATTATTATTATTATTATTATTATTATTATTATTATTATTATTATTATTATTATTATTATTATTATTTTTTATTATTATTATTATTATTATTATTTTATTATTATTATTATTATTAGTACCGCGTCTTACTACCCATTCGGTTTATACGCACTTACGCTAATGTGCAATGGTAGGGTGATTGTGAGATGAAATGGAGGACCTACAGTTTAACGTGGAATCCGAACCACGGTAGAGGCCTGGCATTCCTCACATTCACAAGTTGTGATTA
Source organism: Timema podura (assembly GCA_033556935.1). Classification (NCBI taxonomy): domain Eukaryota; kingdom Metazoa; phylum Arthropoda; class Insecta; order Phasmatodea; family Timematidae; genus Timema; species Timema podura. The sequence goes on from JAVRXN010000010.1 coordinate 77,720,232, forward strand.
ATACACGTCTTGTCAGAGGTGAAGGAAGGGTTTGGCAATCAGATAAATCTGTGCCGGGACCGAGGATTGAACCCCAAACCTAGCATAGAAGTCTGACACCTTACCCTAGACCACCAGGTCACCCACTTGAAATATATTGATTTTACATAATTTGCTACTTTTTTACCCTAACCTTCATAGTATATAAAAATAGTTTTTTTTTCCTCCAATGTCCAAATAATGTATCGTATCCCCAAAAGATATCATTCCTACTGCCTTGAGTGGAATATACTATATAGCATTACCCGTAGATATGTTTTGAATAATTTATCATTGTCACTCCTTAACTAACCAAATTAAAACTACGTCACTATTCCCCCAATGCAATCCCCTAGCTTTCCATGCAGAAAATCTCTTATGGTCACACTATATCCACGCATTAAAATACTAACTACTCTCTAATGTGAATCCCTTGTCTAACTCTTTGATGAATCCCTCATCGCTACCCTTTACCCGCCCAGGCAAATGTCTTCATGTCATTCTTAACTTGTTCAAGCAAATTCCTTCTGAATACTTTCTGCTATGGTAAATCCCTGCGTGTTCAAGAGAATGTCCTTTGCTAACTCTTTGATGAATCCCTCATCGCTACCCTTTACCGCCAGGCAAATGTCTTCATGTCATTCTTAACTTGTTCAAGCAAATTCCTTCTGAATACTTTCTGCTATGGTAAATCCCTGCGTGTTCAAGAGAATGTCCTTTGCTAACTCTCTCATGATCATACCCTACCTGATCAAGAGAATGTCCTTTGCTAACTCTCTTATGATCATACCTTACCTGTTCAAGAGAATGTCCTTTGCTAACTCTCTCATGATCATACTCTACCTGTTCAAGGGAATGTCCTTTGCTAACTCTCTCATGGTAAACCCTACATGTTCAAGGGAATGTCCTTTGCTAACTCTCTCATGGTAAACCCTACCTGTTCAAGGGAATGTCCTTTGCTAACTCTCTCATGGTAAACCCTGACTGTCCAAGTGAATGTATTTTGATAACTGTTTCGTGGTCATACTATGCTTGTTCAAGTGAATGTCCTTTGATTACTATAGGCTATCATATTGATTCCTTGCTTGAAGTGATCACCCTCTGATGAATATCTTTTATTCTTCGTAATATATTCTTTTGAATGCCTGCTGATAAATTTCTCAAGGTTATTCCTTACATTTCCAAATGAGTACCTATTGATTACTCTCTCATGGGTATACATTTATCAACTAAAGTGAATGCCCTTTTTATACTCTCGCACGGCTACTCATTTATTCATTAAGGTAAAAGTCCTCTGAATACTCTCTCATGGCTACAAATTTATTCATTAAAGTGAATGGAATTTAATTATTATCCTTTATGTAAACCCTGAACTGGAATAATTCCCTGGTTCTTTATGCTTGACCAACTAGCCATGAGAGCAAAGTCAGTTATGCTAGCAACTCGGTTGTCGCAATAATGTTTTCTTGTACAGTTATCAGCTCAAAAACTTTTCTAGACAGGGTCTATAGTAGGTTTGTGAGCGGTATAGTTGAAATTTCTCCCATAATATCTCCTTGTATTTGAAGTAGATGTTTTTCCTTAGTGATTAAGTTATCTAGAAAACCAATTAATACTATAATAAATTGTACATTATATTCATAGAAACTAACCATGGTTCACGTGGTTAGAGTTATCAGTATCACAATATATTAAAAAAAATTAAAAATACAAGCTAAGTGATCTATTGCCTAGAATTATAATTTCAAATAATTTTATATGAGCTTTAACATGAAAAACTATTTTAGTGGCCTCCATATTAAAACGGACGATATAATTGAGAAACTAAGAATATACATCGTTTGGCCTGGATTCAAATAATATTCCTGCAAAATTTTATTAAAATTGGTCCTCGCATTTGGCAGTTAATGTTGAATAGACAAAGAGAAAGACATATTTTTGTGTGGCCATAATATTTAAATGTATATTTATTTATATTTAGCACCGCGTCTTACTACCCGTTCGGGTTATACGCTTAAGTACTAATTACGCTAATGGATTAGGAATTGGGAAGGTTGAATTTAGAGGAAGTTAACCCGCATTTGCGTGGAGGGAGAGTGCAAAACCATTTAGGAAAAACCACCCCCAGTTCACCCGACCGAGATTCGAACCTCGATCTCCCCGTCCTCGGCGGCCGAGCTCAGCACGGCTAGCGCGTTAGCCAACTACGCCACCGAGGCGGGTTTTTAAATGTATAATCAGATCAAAAATCCATATATATATATATATATATACATACTTTGTCAACCCTGAAAGCTAACAAGATATACCTAGCATGGTTCAACTATAATGCAGCTTATAAGATAGGACCATAGTCTATTTCGTTAAGGCAAGACTACTACCTTTCGGGGTGAACGGAGTGTACAAACGTTGTTCGGCCTAGGTTCAAAGAATGGCCATGTAAAATTTCGTTAACATTTATTTCTGCATTTGACAGTTATCACGTAGAAAATGTCCAGGAAGAGACAAAATGCAAAACGACCAGTCAAAAAAAATTGGTGAAATATGGGTTTACCCTTTCACAGTGATGGATCAACGGTCAGGGAATGATGGATGTTGTATCTATCCTAGTCCTAAGTTAGATTACAAGGTATATGAAGCTACAACAGGCCTAGCAAGCCGGTAGTGGAAAAAATATAGCTTGAATAAAAAGTTGACCCAGGCTACAGGCTGGAAACAGTAATGGATGTAAAATTTAAAAATCAACTGTTAATTGACTCGATATAGTGTGTCTTGCCTATCCCTAATATCCTATTGGATAGCAGGACAAAGCCGTTTACCAATTCAACGGCAACAGGCCAGAATAGAATAAGGGTCGGCATTGACTTGACCAATTAACCTAGTGATCAGAAACACATTTTAAGTTCAATGAGATGTACACTCCGTTCACCCTGAAAGGTAGAAGTCTAACATTGATGGATTAAATCATGACCCCATCTTATAAGCTATACCATTGTGGAATAGTGAAAGGTAATCTTGCTACCTTACAGGGTAGACGAAGGGTACATTAGAGACTTGAAATATTTTATCCATGAACACGTGGTGATAAGTTTAAAACCATGGGAAAAACTCCATCATTTTGTGAAAACTACCCCCAATACATCCGAAATATATATACATCCTATATATATATATATATTTATTTCCTACAATAGAGTTAGCACTAACAGTTTACGTATTTTTGAAACTGAAGAATTAATTTATACATATTATTTTTAAGTCATACCCTGAATAAAAACTTGAATATTCAAAGTGATAAATACATTCCTAAAACTATGAGTTGAAAATTGGGGTGGATTGATTCAATACAGCCAACATTTATCTTGGTCAGAAAATGCAATATCAACTTGAATAAGAACAGTCAACGTGGACCTGAGTAAGAACAGTCAACATGGCCCTGAGTCAGAATAGTCAACATGGAACATGAATCAGAACAGTCAACATGGACCTGAGTAAGAATAGTCAACATGGAACATGAATCAGAACAGTCAACATGGACCTGAGTAAGAATAGTCAACATGGAACATAAATCAGAACAGTCAACATGGACCTGAGTCAGAACAGTCAACATTAAACATAAATCAAAACAGTCAACATGGACCTCAGTCATAACAGTTAACATGTCCCTGAGTCAGAATAGTCAACATGGACCTGAATTAAAACAGTCAACATGGAACATGAATCAGAACAGTCAACATGGACCTCAGTCATAACAGTCAACATGGCCATGAGTCAGAATAGTCAACATGGACCTGAATCAAAACAGTCAACATGGAACATGAATCAGAACAGTCAACATGGACCTGAGTCAGAACAGTCAACATGGGCCTGATTCAGAACAGTCAACATGACCCTGAGTCAGAACAGTCAACATGGAACATAAATCAGAACAGTCAACATGGACATGAGTCAGAACAGTCAACATTGACCTAAGTCAGAACAGTCAACATGGACCTGAGTCAGAACAGTCAACATGGACCTGAGTCAGAACAGTCAACATGGACCTGAGTCAGAACAGTCAACATGGACCTGAGTCAGAACAGTCAACATGGACTTGAGTCAGAACAGTCAACTTGGCCCTGAATCAGAACAGTCAACATGGACCTGAGTCAGAACAGTCAACATGGACTGAGTCAGAACAGTCAACATGGACCTGAGTCAGAATAGTCAACATGGACCTGAGTCAGAACAGTCAACATGGACCTCAGTCAGCACAGGACTGTATTTGTTTATGCACCGCGCCTCCCTTCAGGTTATCAAGCAATGGGTTAGGGATGAGGAAGGTTTATCTAATAGTAATTGTACACTCATTTGCGTAGAGATAGGGCGGGAAACCATTTAGGATAAAATCACCACAGTAAACCCAACCGAGATTCAAACCCCGATATCCCCATCATCGGCAATCCAGTCTATTGTGAAATTGACGCCTTAGGCCATGCGATAACCAAGGCGAGAAGCACTGTATTGATTCTGATAGCTCGTGCATGTGGTTGGTCATACGTTCTCCAAAGTGCAGTTGCGGTTTGATCACGAATGTCAGTCGGTGTCGATAGCATCTCATGTCTGAGAACTAAGTGCGTTTTAAACTAGGATCGATCCAGTAAGGGCAACGACCTTTAATAAATGATAATACTTGGATTAAAGAGAGCTCATAAAATATATTGTCATTCTTATTACAAATTAAATACTAAATAGTATGGATGGTTTGAATCCTATATTTATCGAATCCTAAGGTTTCTTTCAAATCTCGAATTCAAATTAGAATCTTCTAATATTTAGAAATTAGAATTATTTAAAGAGGAATATAAATGTAATTGAATAAACGTGGTTTAAGACTTCGTGCCACTGACAAATTCTAGTTTGTCCCACTTTAAAAAATTAAATAATGATATTGATATTATGTGTATAATCTGAACAGGTAATAAGAGTAAATAAAAAGGTTATATCAAATCGATATTTGTACTTTCTTGTGATTTGGTTACTCTCGCAATTACACAAGTCTATATAATTTCTTTTACTAACTATATAAACGTGTTATTTTATGTCAAGTTCTTCATAAATTGTATTCGAAATTATTTTGAGATGTTTACGAATCTCGAATCTCTCGAATATCATAGGATTCGAGGGAGTCGAGAATTCGAGCATCCCATCTCTAGTAAGTAGAATTAATATATTAATTTGTACAAAAATCTCATATATAGGCCTACTTTCACATGTAGAGTGGGGTATATTATGGCATGGAGCAAAATCTTCAAACATCAGTTATCAGTAACCCGCTTCGATGGTTGCATGGTCTAAGGCACTATACTCGCAGTAGACTAGACTGCCGTTTACGAGGAGATCAAGGTTCGAATCTTGGTCGGGTGTACTGAGAGTGGTTTTTCCAAAATGATTTTCCACTATCCCTCCACGCAAATTCTGGTAGGCCTTCATTTCCTATAAATATAACATCCCTCATCCCTAAAACCATTATTGTAATTAGGACATAAGCGTATACCCGAACGGGTAGTAAGACGTGATGCTTAAAAACGTTTTCAATAAACTACAATCAAATTAATTTATCTCCGTAAAACAAGTATACAATATTATTTATCATTTATCGACCAAGTGAAAGCACAAACTTATAAAGATTGTTCAGTGGAAGTTTTTAGATGTTTATAACTTGTAGGTGGATAATAAATAAACGGTACATCGCGCTGCACAGACCTTCCCGATCATCCACCGAAAAATATGAAGCCATTTACTTGTGACTTAAAAACTAGGAGGTACCTTCCATATACCTATGCATAAAAAGACTATTGACAAAAGATGAAAAGAGAAAGAAATCCCAAAACAATAATGACAATCAATAAATTTAAAAAATTAAAAATTTGAAACAAGACTATACCTAGCCCCTCTGTATGGATACACACTGTGTGAATAAACAGACAACACTCAGTTACAAACCAGTTTATAATTAATATCTATAATAAGACAAGTGAAACCAAATAATAGACAATGTTATAGAAATGTATAGAATGTATTCATGATTACATTTATACGTGAATTAATATACACTGTTTCAAAAACATATTATTGTTCTGTGAATTTTCAAGTCCCCGTTTTCCAAAGATCTACTAAAAAAATATATTTCCCTATGACACTAAATAATATTGTTTTTATTAAATATTATTTCGAATAAAATCGTTAAAATTCCTACTGATATGCAATGAGAAGTTATTTTTTTATCTCAAAGAGTTGCGGAGATATGATCAAAGCTAAACATATCCGCTTGTGTAAAGTATCTTCTAATTCATTTTCCCGGAAATATGAGATGCATCGTTTGATTTGTAATGCTAAGTAGTGCCTAGATGCGAATTTTAATCAAAATCTCTAGAACAAATTTTGAGATGTTTATATATATATTTCTCTTTTTGTTCTTATGTAAACTACCCTTAATTATAAGATTAGCTAGATATTTCCAAAAATACTTCTGGGGAAATTAGTGAAAGCCGTAGATACGAAGTTAAATGATTTCGGCTCCATACCAAGTGACAGGGGGTCATTTAACGTCAACAACCATCAAAATCTCGAATTATTTCTTTTAAATATCACAACATTTACTTTCCTAGGAGTCAAGAGGAAATAAAAAATATTTTTTAAATTTCGATAAATGTAGCGTTTCTGAAGAATATAAAATTACTTACTATGAAGTAAATGAAGAGAATTGGATTTTGAAAGATGTGTATAGTCTCTGGAATCAACCAAACTATCAATATACGAATAACAAGGAGTTCAGGTCGAATGGGGGATTGGTTGAAATAAAAAAATTCGACCGTGTATACGGCCCTAAGTAAAGTTGTGGCATTAGAAATATCTAGATGAGAAGTAGATGATTGACTTATTCATAGTTTTTATCAAAAGAATAGCTTTGTAACCAGTAGATAATCAACTCTTTCTTACCCCTTCCAAGTGGAGCTTTCAAATCTACATTTATCTATTATATTTATTTTTACTTTTGAGTGGTATATTTATTGTGATATTTGAGTTAAACAATCTAAATATTGATATAAATAACATTTATCACAAACCAACCATTCCAGGAAGGAGAAAAGAGGAATGAGTTTCATCATTGACGGTTGTTTAGGAATAGAAGAGTGTTACAAAAGAAATAATTTATAAGTATAGATTTATGTTTCTATATATAATAACAGAGTAACGTATAAATGTGTGGAATCACTTATCGAAATAACTGTTTATTGTAAAAACATTTAACTGACATTTTGGGAAAAGTTTTCAGTGGTTTTAAGATTTTTAAAAATATTTTTTTCCCATTGCAATGCTTTTATGTTTTCATATTTAAAAAAATTATGAATCGCAAATTAGATGAGAAACCATACATATGAAGTTAACGTTCCTAAATAAAGTGCTCTATGACGTCCAACATGTCTCGTTTTTACATCGACCTGATTATTGTAATAATTCATTATAAATGCTATGAGCTATTTAATACCGACTTGTAGGAAAAGGATGATTAAATATTATTATAACAGTTGTGTTGTGAGTTAACTGGGTATGAATTACCTTTCCCATATAAATCCACTCAGGAGATGCACTGTAATCACAATGGAAAAGGCTAGTTAAACAAAATATTCTAATCTTACTCTGCTGGTAGCTTAACTTACTTCGTCAAGTTTAAAGCCATCATTGATATATAAATTATATGCATATATATCAAATAATAAATTAATGTATTCCTAATCATTCAAAACAAGTGTTCACAAAACAATGAAAAAAACTGTTTGCTTTGTTAGAGAGTAAATGTAACACCCGCTTCCTCCCACTAACTATAAAATAATGTTCTACACTTATATAATATGTAATACTACCAATAAATAGGTTTTGCTTTTATACAAATGGTTGAGACTACTGTGAAAGAAATGAAAGGTGAGTCAATATTTTTTAGTAAAAAGGTTTTTAAAATAATCTGACGTGGTTTGTTTCCTATGGGCTTAATCTAAATTAATTTATTTTATCTTAGCACAGCTTTATTTTAAGTAAAATAACCGTTCTTTAAATAGTCTGTCATAACCCAAACACTCATATTAACGTTCAAAATTATGAAAATTTAAACTTATTAAATAAAATGATAACATTAATATTATAAAGTACTAAGTTGTATTAATACTTATAAAATACAATTGAATTTTTAAAAAACACTCAAAAGTTCAAATCTCTGATCCAGCTTTTATTTTATACAATTTTTTTGGGTATTAAATAATTAACAAATAGATTGAAAACCCAAATTAACTTTATTTAATATTAACCCGCCTCGGTGGCGTAGTTGGCTAACGCGCTAGTCGTGTTGAGCCCGACTGCCGAGGACGGGGAGATCGAGGTTCGAATCTCGGTCAGGTGAACTGGGGGTGGTTTTTCCTAAATGGTTTTCCACTCTCCCTCCACGCAAATGCGGGTTCACTTCCTCTATTCAACCTTCCAATTCTAATCCATTAGCGTAATTAGTACTTAAGCGTATAACCCGAACGGGTAGTAAGACGCGGTGCTAAATTAAAAATTTATTTAATATTGGATATTTTGTAAAAGTAGGGCATCGGTTAAATAACTGTTATAATTTATGCTAAACAAGGGACTTATCTTGATTATAATCTTATCATGTTTAAAAATAAATCTTTACCAAGGACCATATTTTAATGACCTAAAAAGATCAACCTATAAAATGCCTTGAATTTTCTAAGAGATTTCATTATATTTTTTAAAAAATGACCTAAATATATGAACAAAAACTCGTAATGAATGCACATGACTAGATAAAACACGCACTCTGGAATACTCAACGAACTAATTTCCCTATAATTCTTACACTCTCCTTTACTGCCTTTTCCTTTGTACAAGGGAACAATTAGAGCAATCTTCCAGTTATTAGGAACATTCAAAATCCCAGCACACATTCACACAATCTGGCGAGTAATACCATGCCCCCTCACTTAAACATTTTACTTATGAACCCATCTACGACCACAGCTTTGCCATTTCTTAAAATTTTCATATCTTTTAACACCGGAGGCTAACTAATTCTTTCACTCATAATAACATTTTCCCTATTTTATGCTATTTTTACTACGTTTTCACCATACATTTGCTCAAAATACTCCCTTCATCGATATTTTATACGGTTTTCATCCCAGATTATCTCACTACGTTAATTCTGAATGTCATAGGTATTTCCTTGCACGCCTTGTTTCGTTATCCTTAGGCAATTCCAGAACAGTTTCTTATTTTCTTTAAAAACATTCTGCATTACATATTTTTATTTTTAACTCATTTGCTCCTTACGCTCCCTTACTACGGTATTTGCATTCATCTTTTTCTTTTTGTATTATCCCAAAAACTCTTACGTTCTGCTTCACTCTTCACAGCAATCGTTTTATATACTGCTTTATTTTCTATCTCAGCTTCTTTCACATGTTCATTCCACCATGCATCTCTTTTTAAGTTTCCCACCACAGTAGAACCACACACTTATATCACGCACTAAACTGTGGCCTCTTTAATTCCGTTATAAGCACTCTCTATATCATTATCAATTATTTTGACATTACATCCATGCTCTTGTAATGTTATTTTTACGCCCAGAAATCTTTCATTTTGCTCTCTCACACTTTTATCATGCAATTTTTCCACTTCCACTCTTACTTGCTTAGTACTCTTGCGCTGCTTCCTAAAAAATTCCTACCTAAGTAAACTTCTGAATTAACTAAAAAGTTATTCGTTCCACATTCAACTCCATGCTCAGCCCTAGTATTCTTTACTAATCTTCTAAGTCTCTCACCATACACCACAAAATCAATCATCGTTCTTGAATCGCCCCCTTGCCATTCATATAAGTGAAAATATTTGTGCTTAAGCAATGTATGCAATACAAATAAACCTTTCTAAAAACATACTCACTAACTCATTACCATTCTCGTTTAACCTGTCATTACCATACCTTCCTAGCACTATCTCTGAATTCTCTCTTTGGGTGCCCATCCATCCATTCATATCTCGTAACAATATTACATTTTCACACAGTTCACATGTATTCAAGACTTCATTGAGCTCATTCCAAAACTCCACTCTCACATACTCGTCTTCACACGCCACTGAAGCATAACCAACAACCAACATAATACAACGAATGTCTATTTTCATACACTACACAACTTAAGATCAAACAAAAATGAAGTTAAATTTATCTACTGAAGCAATATTTTATTTATGTTGTATGTAAAAACTCTCCTAGAATGTATTATACTCATCATGAACAAGCTATATTCTAATAATACTTTAAAAAGGTAAATTAACTAAAGAGAAAATTTCTCATCAGGTCACAGCACACAGGTTGAGAAACACTTCTGTAACCATTGATTTTTCACAACCTTGGAATGGTTAATTGATTTTTGCTCAGCTGAACGTGCCTTGTTTATAGTTCTAGCTCGATAAAAAATAACGATTAAATGCCAAGTGTCTAATTTTATTAGCAGAAAATGGTGCAGTTTTTCAAAATTGAAAACTTTTTTTTAGGAATCATCAGTATTACAATAATTATGTACTAAAATATGTTTTAAATTGCTAATATAGGTGGGTCTTACGTAAATATATATACGTATTTATTCCAGCTCATATTTTAAAATTAGACACATTCTATATTATAGCATATTATACTCTATATTATTATTTTATTTATCTATTTATTACCGTATATTACTACGTGTCTAGGTTAGACGCATAAATGATAATCACTCTCATGGGGTAGGTATGAGGAAGGAAGCATTTTTTTTTTAGAGGTAATCTTACCACATTTACATGGAAGGATAGTGAGATACCATTTAGGATAAACTACCCTTAGTAGACCCGACCGGAATTTGAGCCCTGACTGCCCTGTAATCAGCAGGTCAGTCTAACACGAGCGTGACGCCTTAGACCGTTTGGCCACTGAAGCGGTTTTTTAAAAATTAAAATTACAAGTAGCAACAAATGCATAAATATTTTATTTCCACAGTAAGGATGATTTTTGTATCATATTTTATAGAATTCTTATAAAAGTAAATCTAAGAATAAAATATTACTCGCTTTATATTTGTCTGGTTAGATAAACTGTTGGTGTATAGTAAAATTAAAAATTCCACTCATATAAAATTATTAAAATATACTTTTTTATTTGAAAATATATTTGTTATCTATTATTTTACTAGACATATTTTCTGAGCATTGACATGTCACTTTTAATTAATACTTTAATTAAAGTTAAAGAAAACTATCCCAAGTTGTGGGGTAGTTTTAAAAAAATATATCGCCATCGTTTTCCTTGGCCTACAGATTAAATAAAAAATCACATTGCATTGTTGACCCTTGGTACATTCATACACTTTGACCATTATTCTGCAATGTTGACCCTTGTCACATTCATACACCTTGACCAGTCCTCTGAAATGTTGACCCTTGATACAATGATACACCTTTACCAGCCCTCAGCTATATTAACCCTCGACACATTGGTACACTTTGTCCATTCCTCTGCAATATTTACCCTTGATACATTGATACACCTTTACCAGCCCTCTTCCATGTTAACCTTTGACAAATTGGTACACATTGACCAGTCCTCCGCAATTTTGATCCTTGGAACATTAATGCACTTTGGTCAGTCCTCTTCAATGTTGACCCTCGGAACATTGGTGCACTTTGATCAGTCCTCTGCAATTTTGACCCTCGTAACATTGATTCACTTTTACCAGTCCTCTGCAATGTTGACCCTCGGAACATTGGTGCACTTTGATCAGTCCTCTGCAATTTTGACCCTCGTAACATTGATTCACTTTTACCAGTCCTCTGCAATGTTGACCCTCGGAACATTGGTGCACTTTGATCAGTCCTCTGCAATTTTGACCCTCGTAACATTGATTCACTTTTACCAGTCCTCTGCAAAGTTGACCTTTGGAACATTGGTGCACTTTGATCAGGCCTCTGCAATATTGACTCTCGGCACATTGATACACCTTTACCAGCCCTCTGCCATGTTAACCTTTGACACATTGGTACATATTGACTAGTCCTCTGACACGTTAACCTTTGACACATGGTACACATTGACCAGTCCTCTGCTGCGTTAAACTTTGACACATTGGTACACATTGACCAGTCCTCTGCCGCGTTAACCTTTGTCACATTGGTACACATTGACCAGTCCTCTGCCACGTTAACCTTTGATACATTGGTACACTTTGACCAGTCCTCTGCAATGTTGACCCTTGACACATTGATACACTCTGACTAGCCCTGTGCCATGTTGATCTTTAATGCATTAATAGACTTTTACCAGGATGCTGCATGTCGACCCTTGATACATTGATACACTTGTACTAGCCTTGGATCATGCAGGCCTTGATATATTGACAAACCTTGACCTAGTCTGAGTGACAAATGCATATTCTAATGCTACCATAAGGGAAACATGGGATAGAATCATGAACTAGTAATATAGCTCATACCATGATTTTAACAAAAAATCTAGGGGAACGTGTTGTAAAATTGTGCTAAATATTCCTGAAAGAGAATGAATTATACAAACAATAAAATAAAACCAGATTTAAACGTCAAGGGTTTTTAGAAGTATGGTAAAAATATCACTTTACGGGGACTGGATGAGAAACTCCTGCGATTCACTGGTGATAAGCGTTTCTCTTCGTCAAGCAGGGCTTCTGGAACACTCCCAGGTCGAGCACATAGTTCCCAAGTCCTCATTTGAGAGGATTGGAAGAATCTGGTGCTCTGTAGTGGAAGGACTTCACAAGCTATACATAGTTACCTTGGGTTTCCTTCTTTAAACGTATTTCGACTTTTTAGGGTTCCACAAGAAGGTGACTAGTTTACTCTGGTGTCATCTTACGACTAATAAGAATACATAACTATTATCAGAGATCTGAAAAGGAATGCCTCTACGTATCAGAAGCAGGTTAAGTGCTCTATTAAGGTTAAATGACAAACTCTGCTAGTAATTAATACTAGATTAAAGAAATATAGCTAAGATAGGTTGCTACAGCTATAACATAGAAATGAACCACATATATTGAAATTTAATTTTAATCCTTACAACAAACAGCCAAGAGTGAACAAATGTAGAAAATCCTTTCATTTGAATTGTCAAAGGGTTGACAACTGATGGGTAGGTTCTTAGGTAAAGCTGCCAGATGGCGGAACACTGATGGGTAGGCACTTATGTAAAGTGTTCAAGGGTTGTACAACTGATGGGTAAGTGCTTAGGTAGAGTTACCAGATGACGGACAACTGATGGGTAAGTGCTTAGGTAGAATTACCAGATAGCGGACAAATGATGGGTAGATTACCAGATGGCAGACAACTGATGGGTAGGCTCTTAGATAGAGTTGTAAGATGGCGAACAAATGATGGGTAGGAGTTTAAGAATGATTTACACAGTGCTAAATACTGGTATTACAGTAAGTCAGTTGTAGACCTTCTAAATGGATCGATACCGGACTGCTATTGAGAAATTATGAACCAACCCTTGTTGTTGACAATAGTTGTATTTAAGCCCAAAAATGTATTAAGAACGTATTTGTATGATTATAAGATAATTGTATTTGATACTGTGTGATGGATTATCAAATAGTATACATGAGAACGCGCGTAATTGGCTAAGGAGAGTGTGGACAGAAAAATAATCCATGCCATCAGCTCCCGACTGAGCGGCCACCTTCTTTTGGTGAAGATAGGGCCAACTTCTGAGGCTGTAAATCTCCAGTTTTGTAGAAATAAGCCGTTACTATTTTATTCAAGTAGCTCCTCATTAAGTTGTCCTCACGAGGCTGAATTGACCCCTTCCAAACCCACTATTTCACACACAATTTGGTACCGCTGAGGATTGAACCTGGGAACTTGATATACAGTATGTAGTCAGGAACTCTGACCACTAGACCACAGTGACGCTCAGAGTGTGGATAAGGGAAAGTTTAGTAGCACCAACCATTCAACGCGCAGACACAACAATGGCGTGTACCAGCAAGGTAAATATTGGATATAACATCGGCTTACCTGGCCTTTTACAAAAACTTCAAAATGCTGTCAGATTTTTTTCCGTGTATTGAAGTGGCCAGAGTTCAGTAAAACAAATATTTTGAAGAGCTGATTAAGCCAGCTGCTGACCAACTCACACAGTCAGTAACTCGGCCAACCTGTTTACACGAAGCCAGTAGCTGGCCCACGGCTATTGGCTTTATCAACTCACATTGTGTAAACCAGGCATTAGGTAGAATGTCCAGATGGCGGACAATTGAAGTATAGGCGCATAGGTAGAGTTGTTAAAGAGTGGACAACTGACAGGTAGCTGACGTAGATTTGTCTAAGAACGTAATAATTACGGTTTTTCGCTTAGACATGATTGTCAAATGGCAAACAACTGATGGGTAGATCTGATTATACACCTGCGTACTAATTACACTAATGTGCTAGGGATGAGGAAGGTTGAATTTAGATTAAGTGTAACCACATTTGCATGGAGGGAGAGTGGAGAATAATATAGGGGTACACATCCTCTGTACACCTACCCGGGATTCGAACCCCATCATCGGCAGTCTAGACTATGCCGAGAGTGATTCTTTAGAGCATTTGACAATGGAAGTGTGTTAAACGATATTAGTTCTTGCAATAATTGTACTTATCAGAAAGAAAATTCGCAACTATTAGAGTGGCCAACTATGTATAGATAAAATAGTTATATCAGTAAACTATTTAATAATTAACACACTATTAGACAGAACACTTGATATACAGAATCCCCAAATATAGCTACATAAACAAATTGTAGTTGTTTAAACCACCCCCTGGGGCTAATCCAAAGCCCTTAACCGTTGGGACCTCAGCCACAACGATGAACAAGCTGCAAATGATTTACCTGGACAGTTTTCACGTGTAAACGCGCGTGCCTAGAAAGATCTAAGCACACAGCAAGAGTTAGCGTGTAGGGCAGTGTTTCTCAAAGTATTGGTAACGGAGGACCACCAAATTGAAGTTATGTGCACTGGGTGACCTTCGGGGCCTTAAGAATATGGATTGAGGGGTGAAAATTATGCAGGAAAAATTTTATTTTAAGCAATTTTATTTTTGAAATATATATACACACAAGACAAAAATTAATTTAATAAATTAAATGTTGGAAAGATTATAGTAATATTATGTTTTACTTTATTTTCTATAGTTACTATGATGATAATAATAATAATAATAATAATAATACTTAGCACCACTTCTTACTACCCGTTAGGGCTAAACGCTTAAGTACTAACTACGCTAGTGGGTTAGGACTTGGTAAGGTTGAATATAGAGTAAATGAACCCACATTTGTGGGGAGGGAGAGTAGACAACAATTTGGGAAAAACCGCCCCCAGTCCACCGGAGTGAGATTCGAACCTTGAGCTCCCCGTCCTCGGCAATCTAGCTCTACATGAAACTAAAGCGTTTACTAATTACGCCACCGAGGCGGGTATAGTTACTATAATTATTGTAACTTTTTTCTTAGCACCACATTTTACTAACCGTTTGGACCTCATGCTTATGTACTAATTATGCTAATGTTTTTAGGGATGAGGAAGACTATATTTAGAGGAAGCGTACCCACATTTGCGTAGAGGGAGAGATAGAGAGAGAGATAGAGATAGTGGAAAACCATTTTATAAAAAATAACCTCAGTACACCCAATCAGGATTCTAACCTCAATCTCCCCGTCATCGACAGCTTAGTATACTGTGAGTGTTGCGCCTTAGACCATACGGCCACAGAAGTAGTTATATTATAATTACGTTGAATTGGTAAGTAATAGTTTTTAGATTACTTATAGCAATCTAAATCTCATATTTTCTTATAAATAACTGTTCAGATTTGTTGACTTTAGGTTGGTACTTTTTCTATGTGACTTGTGTCTACCGAGGAAAGAAATAGATTACGGTATGGGTTTTTCATATTTAATTTCTTGCATTTCAAATTTGTGTATCATATGTAAGTTCTTGGGATCCTACGGACCACTTGATAGGCAGCCGTGCACTACCAGTGGTCTGAGGACCACACCTTGAGAAACAGTGATGTAGGGTTTTTGCTGACCAGGCTATGCTTCAAGTTTTACCGCAATGACGTCACACCGTCCAGACTTGGACTGGCTAAGGAGGGGGAGCGCAAAGATCGGTGGTGATAAAACAAATTAACATTTTGTGACCTTAAGTTCATTTACGTTTCATCCACAGGGCACTGACATGGGTAAAGGAAGCCCTCCCCCCTCCCCAGATAAGCCCATAGACCTTGAACTTGCTGGCCTCCTCAGAACGGAAGGTGTTCCAGTGTTTGGCACGCTCTTATTTATGGATGTCATGAGAAGCGTGGCGGCAAGGATTTTATGGGTCGAATTTTGGTAGACATGGCGAAAGATTAGTTATTATTTTTTGTATAGTTATTAGTCATGATATTTGGATAGTATAAATTATTTAATATCTTATATCAGTGAGAATAAGAAACAAGTTCCATTATACTAACAGAATCTAATTTAAATAAATGTTTAGTAGCCTATTCAGAGCTAACTGGTCTCATGGTTTAACACGTCACTTTTGTGTTAGACTGGACTGCTGGTGATGAGGATATGGTGTTCGAATACCGGTCGGGTGTAATGTGGGTTGTTTTCCCTTGATGGTATCCCACTCTTTCTCCACGAAAATGAGGGTACATTTCTTCTGAAACAATACCATCCACTTCTCTATCTAATTAACATCATTAATAGTATGTGAAAAACCCCAACTGGTGATAAGACACAGTGAAAAAAAAAGTTAAAGTTATTTGGGACAGTATGTATCTATAAACCATTTGCTTGCCATAAGAATTTGAAAAACAACTGATAATGAATCGTTTATTTTCACTCAAGACTTATAGTAGCCCCAATTTAGGATTAAACCCCAAATATTAACACCCAAACTTATCACCATGAGTTGAATGGTAATATATGGGTACTAAGATAATTCCTAGCACCAAAATTAAATTATACAAGACACAAAACCATGAGCTTAAGAACATAGGGTTTGGGTTTGATTAATGTGAACAATATAAGCTTAGCCATAATTATATGACTGCCTCCATGCGTATAAAATGAAGGAGGGAATTTTTGTGATAGATTCTTAGTTTATAATTAGATATTTTGAGTGAATGGGTTGTAATTCTAACATTTTAAAGAATAAAGAATGTTTAAGAGATATTTTGGTCTGATGTTTTAATATCAGTCTAAAATATTGGTTAACTGAGTCAAGGTTTAGAGTAACATTGAGATAAAACTTCAGTTTAGCGTGATTTACTGTTTGAATAGCTTTTTATGTGGAGGTTAGTTGACAAGGGGTTAATTAGTTGAATGCAGAGGTTGGTAGAATATTTTAGCTCAATTTTCACTTGTAAAAACGTTCTTTAATGGTATCGTAAGTAATATAATGCTGTACAACTTTAATATAATCAATAACTTACAACTTTTTAAATAAATTTATGAGCATATCATTTGTTTCAATCATTAGTTTATTTATTTTAAATACATTTGTTTGTGTTTGATCTGTTTAAACCAAACTATAATTTCTAAACAAGCACTAGGCTATCACAGATGGGTGTGATCAATGACTGGGTTCAGGTTTTAAGTGAAGCTTTAATTACTGTAGTAGGCACTGTAGTAGGCCTTGGATATGTGTAAAGAGTTGGGTGTTTATGGCAAAGATATTTCAGATATACTTTTGATGTCACTAAATATATGTCAATTTAAATATAAATCATAATAGTTGATTAAAATAAAAGCCATGTGGTGAATGTTTGTATAGAGATCTTATCAAAATAACCGATAAAGTACTGTACACAGATGAAACTTTGCACACTGATTACTTATAATTTGTAGTTTCACACGAAATTCTTAGAACTGGATTTATTTTTTGGAGGGAGTGTCCCAAGGATGATTCAGCCCAACGCGATCACGGGGCTAGAGCTATAGATACAGTTTCAGCCCATGGAGCATGCATCTTTATGAGAAAAATCTGTAATTTGGAAGAAAAAAAAATCAATAACCTGGTAGAGTCATGGATACGAATAAAGTTACTTCCCATTTGAAAAAATCTAGAAATTGATAAAAACCGCAGGGAACAGTATTCACACTAAACTGAAATTGCGCCTGACCGATACAGGCCTAGCCCCTAATATATGATGTACTGTATAATATATAAATATAAATATATACGTATAAATAAAATGTATATATAAATATGTGTGTATAATATATCAATATAAACATAGATGTATATATACCGGATATATATATATACAAATGAGGTGAAGGTGCTCTTGTATGTTCAGCTAGTACATGCATTTCTTTTTTCCTTTTCAGCCTATGGCAGCTTTGACTAGAGAGAAATATATTATCTAATTAGGTCACCTGTGTGTTTTAACTCTTAGCCGCTCTGGTTGCATAGAACGTTGCCCAGGGTAAACCTATGGAGGTTGTCTACACGTCGTACCCGCAAATGAGATTAATATGATGATAATGATTATGAGGATGTGGAGCCAGGAGTGATAATAAACTTAACTAAAGCCTAATTAACCAAATCCAGGTGACCTTTTGGGAAAGATAACCAAGGTACCAGCCGGAAATTGAACCTGGGGCCCCTCGGTGCGTAGCCAGGTACACTGACCACTATACAATGGGACCGGTTTGTATTTCTGTGGGCTGGGCAGACTTATGTGGAATAATATATTCTGACTCAGTGAGGAAAACAACGAGAAACTCTTTCACCCTTCATTTCCCTAGTAAGCCTCTGCAGTGCTTCCTAGGCCTTACAGCTGACGATGGAACTGTTGCGAATCCAACCAACTCTCTTCCTAAGCCCTAATCATTAGCATAATTAGAACATAAGCGTATAGCCCTAATGGGTAGTAAAATGCAGTGCTTGAAAAAAAATGCCACTACGTAAGATAACAAGCTCTCACAGTTCGTAACAATAAGAATATGGTCTTCTTTAACATAATATATCTAGCAAACGATAAGGCAGCCATAGCTCTATAAGGTTTACGTCCCCACTTGTTTTGTAAATGAGCGTAAAACCTCTAAGTTAACACTCACTCCACGTTACTGCCCTAAAATGTTATAAAACTCATAAGATCCAGCCAGCTCTGGCCTTCTCTTTAGGGCTGTCCTCTCTGGCAATGAAGGTCTCATTTTACTTTTTAGCTGATCAGGTTGTCACTTTGGCAAACCACGAGCTACACACTTTATATGTTTAGATAATTTTTCCTGTGCCATCTCGAAGCTGGTTTCCTCAAAGAGTTCATAAATCAGACCAAATTTTCTAAAAAGATTTTGTGTGAGCTAATTAAATAAAGCATAAATATATCATAAGCTTCACTCACGGGCTATTCCATAATATTAAGTAATTCAATGTTTTGCACTCCATGCATGATCATGTATGGTTCACACCAGAAAATTAAGGTAATAAATATCTCTGACATGTAATTTGATTATTAAATTTACCGAAAGTATCGAAAATGTTATTCCAAAACCAAAATAGAGGGTTGCATGGTCTTACGCTAGACTGGGTAACTGGTGACGGAGATATCAAGGTTTGTATCCCGGTCAGTTGTACTGAGGTTGATTTTATTTCATAAATGGTTTCCAACTCACCCTCCAGGCGAATTCGGGTAAATTTCCCATTAAACTATACCTTCCTCCTCCATGTTCCTTAAGCGCAATTAATGTATGCCTATGAACGGATACTAAGACACGATGATATAATTAATAGAAAAATATTCCAAATTTAAAAATATTCTTGACCAAACATTTAATAGTAAAGAACACAATTATGACAGTACTAAATTCCTTCATAATACAATTTTTATTTTAATAGCAGATAATGATTGAGGTATAGTGAGTGAAAGCCTTACTTAAAGGGAGAATTATATACGGATATTCAATTTCGCATATACTACAGCTATGCATACTCAACTACTTTACACATCTTTTAGTTCCTGCCTGAAATCTTATTGGTAACACCCAGGTTTTATCATTACACACTATTTTTATCTGAACTACAGGTAGATAGCTAGTGTATGTCAAATAAAAAATATCTGTATATATATATATATATATTTAAACTTCCTTTTATAATCAAAAGCATAGCCTACACCTGATATTTGGTAATGGGTCAAAAACCCTACAATTTTTAGTGCCTAGACTAAATTACCAACCTATTTATTGCCTCTTATAAAGTTTCAGACAAACATAAGTAGAAACTCCCTTAAGACTCTTTATTCACTAATAGAATCTGTGTCAAGTAACAGACGATAGTAGTTTTAAAATAACTCGTATACATAACATAGGGCATTTTCTAGTAGTACAAATTAATCTAACAAATAAACGGTTGTACTATGTCTTACAATATTTTTAGTCGAACCTATCTGATAATTATGTACAATATATTTTTGGGCTTGAATTATGTTTTTTAAAAAAAAATTGACTCTCGCTCAAAACACAGCTTATTACTTTTTAATAAAAACTCACGTTGTTCATTTTAAGTTTTCGTAAGCATCCAAACAGGGTATTTTGATTAATATTTAATTATACACCTGTTTGGCTAAGTATTAAACTTGTGTACTTTTTACACAGCAATATAAATTAATTTAAACATGAAACTATATAAATAATTATTCCTGATATTTTGTTCTCAGTGAAGATTAATCCCACATTAAATAATACATGTTCCCTTTACTTTACTTTGGCGACGATTTGCGCAAGCACAGGCTTGTTAACGCTGATGATATTGACATAGATAAACAAGGAGAAATTGGGCTGTCCACGTAAACACAAGAAAATGCACATTAGTTTGTACTGATAAAAGAATGTAAAATCACTAAATGGGTCCACCTGAATTGAATCGATTGATATATCTTTTTGGTCAGAGAAAGAAACAATTTTTACAAACGTTTGTTACTGAACCCTGGCTTATCTCCTTTTTACAAGTCAATAGAAATATACTTACAATCGTGTAGTATTGAACCCTGGCTTATCGCTTTGTTACAGTTCAGTCGAAATATACTTACAATAATTTAGTATCGAACTCTAGCTTATCTCCATATTACAAATCAGTATAAATATATTAACAATCCTTTATTATTATTATTATATATTATTATTATTATTATTATTATTATTATTATTATTAGCACCACGTCTTACTACCCATTCGGGTTATACGCACTTACGCTAATGTGCTATGGTAGGGTGATTATGAGATGAAATGGAGGACCTACAGTTTAACGTGGAATCCGAACCACGGTGGAGGCCTGGCATTCTCACATTCACAAGTTGTGATTAATACACATCTTGTCAGAGGTGAAGGAAGGGTTTGGCAATCAGATAAATCTGTGCCGGGACCGAGGATTGAACCCCAGACCTCCAGCACAGAAGTCTGACACCTTACCCCTAGACCACCAGGTCACCTAATCCTTTAGTATTGAACCCTGACTTATCTCCTAATTACAATTCAGTCGTAATATATTTACAATCGTTTGGTATTGAACCCTGGCTTATATCCTTGTTACAAGTCAGTCGACATATATTTATAATTGTTAAGTATTAAATCTTGATAGATCTGCCTCTTCCCATTAAGTCGCTATAGTCTTCCAGATGGCCATGTCAAAATCTAACCTTTCCTTCTGATCAATCAGTTGAAATATTCTTGAAGAAACTGATATTGAATTGGGGGTTGAATTACCGTCGAATATAATGAAGAAGACAGTTATTTAGAAAAATGTGTTGTGTAGTGTATGTCTTTACATTTGCTATGCGCATTTTGTTTTAATGTTGTCGCTTTCTGTTGGCATGGGCCAGTAGTCTTTTGTTTTGTTTATCTAAAATGAAGTGACCGAACAGTGTTCTCTTGTGCGCGTGATATAATAAAATAATAATTAAGTCTGATTTGTTTAATTCAGTGGTCCTGCCGCTTGTTATAAATAGGGATTCCTCAGCCATCAATCCCGAATAAAATGTGTTCTACTATTTCAGCAGGTAACATTTCGTGTAGGGGAAATGTGTCTAAAATGACATACTATTTTTAATTTTTGAAATTTCTTTTAGAATATTCTTCTTAAATTAATTTTTTCTAACTTTTTATAAACTATGATATATAATCTTTCAAATGAACACCAAAAAACATCACTAATACATATATTTATTAGTTAAAAAATTAAAATACGAAATATAGCACTCTGCTATTTTATACATACTGTATGGGTAAAATGGCATACATTTAATCTTACACAGAAAAAAATTAAACATACAAATTAAACCTTCTATTATGACTTTTGTTGTTTTATATGTAGTTATCATAGCTTGCAAATATCACACACAAAATGTTTTTCCCTCTTAGCAAGGCCTGCCAATTTACGTTCTGATTCTTGGTCAAATGTGGACTTGAATCTACCCAAACCCTTGCTAACACCTTGAATCTGCTTGTTTTTATTCCTGGCCCGCCTTCTTAAAGTTGTCTGTGGTACTCCAAACAGTTTAGATGCCCGAATTATATGCCCGAAGCCAACCCATTTACCCATTATTTACCACATCAATATCCCGTTGCATTGCTTACTCTTCCCATGACTGACTTTTTGTCTTTCTGACGTAAGTCACAACCATCTTCGCATAAAATATTTGAATTTAATATTAAAAATAATTTAAGTAACTATTTCAAATATTAAAAATATAATTTGGTGAACAAATTACATTAAGAAATATTTATTTTAGCAGGATAATGATTGATTTAAATAACTAAGACGCTACCTAGGGTAAAATGACACACTATGCCATTTTATCCTTACCAGTGGTATGCCATTTTGCCCAGCATTGCTAACAATGAAATAATAAAATATTGTACCAAGAATATTAAATAATTTATGGTCGATTTTACGTCATAAATACTGCATATTACACTTGAAGTAACACTCATTATATTTACAGTAAAATTACTTACCCTTCAAGGTATTTGTTAACAATGAAAGATAACAAAAAATATATTTTACTAAGCAACTTTTCAATTTTTCTTTAATAACTTCAGAAACACCTTCTGCACAGGTCAGCCATTTACAGAGTATCAATGATTCCAACTAAGGAATAACTCAATACCCTCAATTTGAAAAAAAAAAT
This sequence comes from Timema podura, assembly GCA_033556935.1. Taxonomy (NCBI): domain Eukaryota; kingdom Metazoa; phylum Arthropoda; class Insecta; order Phasmatodea; family Timematidae; genus Timema; species Timema podura. The sequence goes on from JAVRXN010000010.1 coordinate 77,743,537, forward strand.
AGCTGTACTTGCGAAAAAATGCCCCCATGCCATTTTATCTGAGTATGCCAATTTAGGCACTTTTCCCCTATTACTTTTTAGTTACCTTACTAATATCTGTTCAGTTAAATTAAGTCGTCAATAACTTTGGTGTCAAACTTATGAACAAACTGTAATATTATCAACGATTTTTAAATGCCAGTACCCCATCCAATATACTAAAGGCATTTTTCTCCTTTACATTCACAAGAACAATTGTGTTGGCGAACCAAAGCTATAATAAGACAAGCTATATTATTCATGAGTAATAGTTTCAGAGGTAGAGGGGAAACGTCATTCGTATTCCATCTATTCTTCCTTTTCTTCTTTAGTTAAGGTTACCGACACTTGAACTATATTCTCTCTCTCTTTCGTTCATCCAAAGAGTGGAGTGATAACAGCGCTGCGCGCGACGGTTGATTTCAAATGCGGGCGTGCGCCCTGGTGGTCTTGTTAATTCTTATCATGGAAACCTATCAGGTTTCTCCCACTCTCCCTTGCATGCAATTCGTGACGTGGAATCGAACAGCGGCAAGTGGACACGACCTCGCCACATACCACATTGATAAATGGAGTTGAAGGCAACTGCCATGTGGTTAGCGCCTCTGGTGCACCGTGACAGCCTCTCTTCGACATATCAACATCTTCTCTGATTGGTGCCGGACGGGCCTTCCACATCTTCAGACAGCAATTAAGGATGGATATCTATCTACACGACAACCAGTTGGTGGGTGATTAAATTACTGTGAGCTAAAAACGCTTTTCTAAACATTTTTCCCATTGAAGAAACACCAAGAGTTCGTAATAATGATGCGAGTTGTTTGATTATTCTATAGAAAAAATGCATGCATATTAATTACACTATATCAAGGAAATATTTTAATAACAATTTGATTGGACTAACTTTGATTTAAAGCCCCAAACTAAATTATATATTCAGTAAGCTAGAATAATTAGTTTAAAACAATTATTGTAATAATTCCCCAAATGTATTATATTTAATATCAGTGAACATTTTGGCCATCAGGTTCTTAAATTTTTCTAGTTAGAACTGTGTTTTGAATAACGAAAATAAAGTAGAACAAGAACTAATAAAAATCATTTTATAATTAATTTGCATAAACTAAATTTATAAATATAAATATTAAAATGTAAAAATAGGAAAGCGATTATGAATGTCGTATTTTGAATTATAAATATAAATTATTGAAAAAATTAATCGAAACATTAGTCAGTATCTGAAAATAAATTTAATATAAATCTGTTATAGAAACAATATTTGTTTAGAAAAGGATTCATTAAAATAATTTTGGGATTAATATAGTAAAGTTTAAACAAAATATTAACTATTGTATGTTTCTTGCCAATGCAATACTCTTAGGATTATTTCCGACACATATAATGCCTGCAGTTCCTGCCCCAAATCAACCAAATAGCAATGAAAATTGTTTGACAGATAAAGAACTAACCAACCTTGTGGAAAGTCATGAGGATATCACAACATTTCGAGTGGAAAACGCATTTGAAATACTGCATGATGATTATTTAGACACCCCTAAAACAGAACAGGTATTTCATGATTCTATAGATTTAGAAAACTTCCATGAAGAAATATTTTTAAATTACGATGAAGATGATAAAAGTTACGAAAATAACAAAGTGATCAATAGCTCTAATTCCCATATTTTTTGTCAAAAAACTAATGGAACTAAGCCAATCCAACCATAGTCTTAATGTTGAACAGGAAGATAAGAAACAAAACGGTTTTATAAAAAATAGCAGTAAGATTCTTGATAAATTAAACAATCTTAAACAACAAAAGATATTTAGCAAATCTAACGGAAATTTGCCAAATCAGCAAAAATATCAGCCCAAAAGATATAAGCCTATTAGCAAATCATTCAACAAACTTGAGGGACAAAACGGTAACAAACTTCAACAAACTCAAAACAGTACGGACTACCGTAAAGGCTACCATAAATACTGTCACGTTTCTCCGAGTAAATATTTGAATAACATAATGACTAGTCTTAAATCGAAATCCTACTACGACCGTGAATTTTCCAACATCAACAATGGAACGACCATGGGCCGGCGAAAGAGCTCACCTGATTTTGATCCTTATATGCCTGGTGAAAGAAACAACAACATTCGGAATAATATGAAGAAGAAACAGAATGAGAAACATATTCCGTTTTACAATAAAAACAACAATATAAACACTAATGGTCACAAGATGAATAATAATGGGTTAGATAAAAACCAACAAAGGTCTGAAAACAAAAAACCAATGTTCGTGACTACCGTGAAAACTGGAAGCTTTTTGGAGCCACCTCCTGAGGTGGCCTACATTTTGGGCTTGACTCCGAGCTGGAACCATTCTCCTGCGAGTTCGACCAACGACAGCAGTAACTCTCTGAACAGCACCAGCAAAGACCGACATCAGCAGCAGGTGTTGCTGTATTCCTTCTCCAGCCAGCCAAGGGTGTTGAACCAGCAGTATCATCGGTCCCGATGCGACGCCGCCCTCAAGTCCACAGACAACCACTCGAGAAGGCGTCGCGACTACTCAAACACCACCTCCCGCAAACAGAACGAGGCGCAGTAAGTAGACTGACCACATAAAACGCACCTAAGGTTATAACTCCTTTCTAATGTAGCACTGCTTCTTGGAACAAGGACGAAGATGGAATCGAACCCGATACTATATTAACTTAATGGTCAAATGGTCTTATACAACAGATGTTTAGGCTCGATCCCAGTTAGTAAGTATCTTATTGTTCCACTAATCGTTAGAGTTATTGATCTGACTGAAAGCTAAAACATGTTTAGCCTTTAGCGCCCAGTATTGTAATTACAAACTCACTTCGGTGGACTGCTGATGGCAGGGAGATCAGGGTTTGAAGCTCATCCAGGTGTACTGAACCCCCTCCGCCACCCCCACCAAATGATTTTACCTTCACCCTCTGAGCAAATATAGTTAACATTCCACTAAAATTTATACAAAAGTTTATTTGTTTTGTCAAGTAAGTACAGGAAACCTTCGATTTACGTACATTCGCTATAACGAACGTTACAATTTATCAAAATATTTTAAAATATTTATTCGTTTCCTATTTTATTCTGACCCAATTTAGTGGCCGCATTGTCTACCGATGACGGTGAGATTGGGGGTACAATTCATCTAAATTCAACCTTCCTAATCCCTGGCGCATTAGTTTAATTAGTATATTGGATATAATCCAAATAGGTAGTAGGACGTGGTACTAGAATAAATAGATAAATATTATATTCTACGTTACGTATCGTACACGCATACATACATTAGTGTATAATAAAACGTATTGTATAGATCATTCGATGCTTATTACGTGGTTTTAATGCTGTAAGATGGCTGCTTACATATACGATACGTATCGTAAAAGCTCAGGAATGAAAGATACATATAATGAACAAAAAGTGTAACTAACAAAACGTATAGCTAGCAACGTTTTGGAACGGAGCTCGTAGGCGATAGTTGAATACACAACAGAGATTGAAGCATTAAAGAACAGTTTAAAATAGATTGATTGAAAAGCATATGATAACAATCTAAAGGTACAGGGGGAGAAGAGGAAAGTCACATTACACACATTTTCCAGTACAACTTCTATATCTCAAACCTCATAAAGATCCAAACAAATACTTTTATTTGAATTAATTTAAATATGTCAGAGACCTTTTCAAACCATAATCTAAAGAACATTATAAAGGTATCATGATTGTCTAACAGATGGCAGCACTTACTCAACTTGAGTTAAAATTGGACTTTACCCTTTTCCCTCTGTATTCTTCAATTTAAATAAATAATTTCATACATATGACATATTTTTAAAATTAGTCTTACTTACTAGACACGTATTACTTATAAAGCTAAAAAAAAAATGTTACCATTCTCAAAAGTTTAAGGCGTTAGACACTAAAGCTGTTCTACTACTACAAAGAGAAACTATTGGATTCATGTTAAAACCTGAAAGTTAGTCTAGTACTTATCTTGTAACGCTGATATGTCAAAAGGCTACTGTCTATAATCTAAATAAAATACAAATCAATATTAAAATCTATTTAACACAGGGTGACCTGATGATCTAGGGGTAAGGTGTCAAACTTCTGTGATTAGGGTCCGGAGTTCAATCCTCGGACCTGGCACACATTTAGCTGATTGTCAAACCCTTCCTTCACTTTTGACAATAGGTGTATTGCTCACAACTTGTGAACGTGTGGAATGCCAGGCCTCCACCGTGGTTCTGATCCCACGTTAAACTGCAAGTCCTCCATTTCATCTCACAATCACCCTACTACTACACATTATCGTAAGTGCGTGTAGCCCGAACGGGTAGTAAGACGCAGTGATAATAATATATAACACAGCCTATTACACTATACCATTATTTAAATTAGTTTAGCGTGATTCCATTCATGTGTTGTGGTGTGCAAATAACATTTATATTGTTTTAAAAATATTCAATTAACTTTCTAAGCTTGTACACACTAATACAAATTTGTTCTTAGTAAAACTTCGCGTACGGTATGTGAGGAAAATATTGAATTATATTTCTAAGCTGGTACACACTAATACAAATTTGTTCTTAGAAAAACTTCACGTACGGTATGTGAGGAAAATACCGCATCTGCTCATACATATGCAATATTTAGCTTGAAAACAGTAATACCGTGACAATCAAAAGCATATAAAAACGTATAAGTATCCAGTTTTACATAAAGTTGTATATATGCGATGACAAGGGAGATTGTTGAATAATTAACTAGATCGAGCGCTAATGTACTAGTCGATATCAATAACGAGAGTGGGCATACTCTATATATAAGGTATATACTATAAATATATATATAGTATATATATTTTTAATTACTTAATTATAAAACCCGTTTTCATACCTATTTTGTTATTTAACTAATTACCTTGAAAATCTAAATTGAAAATAGGTTTATTGATATTTTTGGACGTTATGTTATGCTTTTATAAATATTAAATATGTTGTATATTTTGATGTTTGACTACAAAATACTTTAAATTTTTAATTTAGATAGTGATTTTCTTAAAATAAACTTGACTGAACAAAACCCTTTATTCGACCCGTCTTTTGGAAAGAGAGCCCACTAATATAACCAACAAACTCAAATTAATAAGCTTTTCTTCAATTAAAGTTGAAAGTTAAGACTTAAATAAGTTGATCTAGAAAAATAGATAAGTAATTAATTCATAAATTAAACATTTAAAGAAGTGGTAGATGTATTAAGTGAAATTAACAAACACTAAAATGTATAATTTATATATAATTTTGTTGAAGAAACATAGTACATGATATGAACATTTATATAAAATTATAGTAAGTCATCAACTAAAATATAAATCCCAAATAAGTTGACGAATAGTCTAAAACATAAGTTGACACATAAAAATATTAATACAAAAATATAAAATACAATATGATGTGGTGCGAACAATGTTATTAAGTCCAGATTTGTTGTTAAATTAAAATATAAAAATTAGGTTAACATCTGCCAAACTGTCAAACAAATTATATGAAGTGGTTATGTAATGTAGAATAATCTAAGTCTGTTGTCTTTGTCCCATTACTCCTTTTTGATATCCAGCACTGGAAAGAGGCTGGATTACTTCATTCCGACATGTTTCGGTTCTATGGTACCATAACCATAAATATTATGTCGCTGTGAAAAACACGATATGTTGTTACAACGGCTAGATGTTAATTAATTAATACTACTTTTCCTTCTCTTTGCTAAAATTTAAACTTTATTCTCCCATATGCTTTTCAAAATACATTTAAGCAGAAAAATAAATACAATAAAATATAACAGATAACCTTAACAGACGTGATAAATATGACTTGCTTTGTTGATTTGTTTTAATAACAGTTTCATAGACGTTGTAATGACTTGTTTATATTCTCTATTGGTAAAATTAATCCAATCAAAAGTTTGGAAACAAATCTAGCTCTCCAAGAAAGTTAACGAGAATAACTTATTGAAGGCACCTCTTCGTAATTTGACGAGCACATAAAAATAGCATTGTAAAAGACAACACCAAGTTTAACCAACGTTTGGACTTTCCGAACAGTTAAGTTACGTGGACTTTGACGAGACATTAGCCCTTAGTACAAACATAACAATTTAACTCCTAAATGGTAAAGTAAGAGAATCCAATACGGTGTGTGAATAGATATTTTGCAACTCCAAAACTTTATGTTTTGTTTCAAGTATACTGAAATTGTTGGAGTAATTTTCATGCTTTTATCAAAATATACGAGCTCCTGGCTACAAACCCAGAATGCTGGTTTCAATCCCCCTGCACTTCCAGATTTTCAGTGAAGCCAGTGGGCCTGGAACGGGGTCAACTCGTTTTTGTGAAGAAAATGAGGAGCTACTTGAATGAAAAATTAGCAGCTCCTGTCTAGAAAACTGAGATAAACAGCTAGCGGTTTCATTTTGCTGACCATGTGACAAACTCTATCCACATAAGTTGGCACTATCTTCTCAAACATATAGCGGCCACTTGGTCAGTATGGCTAGTTTGCGGTCTGACGCAATGGAGGTTTAAAAAAATCAAAATACATGATAAACATCTTTACCATAATATTCCTGGGCCTAGTAAGTTATTTTTGCCCTATGGCTGAGTGGTTAATTAAGTCAACTTAAAATCTAGTCGTTTCCTGGTTCAATATCAAGAAGTTAGTAAAATATCTCATTATAGGATTGGTTTGAACTATTAAATATACATCTTGAATCCTGCTCCAATAAATTAATATTCAAGAATCCATCTCATCTCAAGGAAAGCGTGTAAATTGGAGAGGTGACAGGCTAAGCCAGAGGTTCCCAAACTATGGGTCGTGACCCACCTGTAGGTCATGAACCAATTTTTGGTGGGTCACAAAAAGTTTGGAAATGAGAAATTTGGATAATTGTTTGAAAATGAAAACTCGTAAAAAATTAAAAAGTAAAAAAATACTAAAAATAATATAAATAATAAGGGGCATATAAGAAACCGGGAATCGGGTTTAATGTTCGTGCTTGTGGCGCCTTCCCCACCAACCCAATTCACAAATTAATTCAACAATAAATTTTAAATAAAACAAGTAACAAAAATAATTATGTCCAGGAGATTCATGAAAGTTTGTCGTTCTAAAAATTGGGCCCCTGTTATAGAAGTTTGGGATGCACCATATCTTACTGCAAACTTATGTCGTCTTCAATATATCTTAGTGGAAAGCCGGCCTCGTGGTATAGTGGTTAGAGAACCTGTATGTTTACTTAGAGATCCCGGGTTTGATTCCCGGTTGGACTTTTCTCGAAAGAGGTATAGTTAACATGGCTACCATGATTTGGTTAATAAGGCTTAAGTTAGGTTAAGATATTCATTTGCGCCACCTTGACATATTCACTATTGTCATCCCATCATCTCATCGGGACATTGAATAAGCCCCCATGGAAAGAATGTACGATTAGTTCACTAGAGCGTCCCCTGGGCAGCAGTACTTTAGTGATTGTTAGACACCCTGATTTGTGGTAAATAAAACTATTAGATTTTGTTAAATAAAACATTTTATTTCGGTATAAAAAGCCGGTAGATAAAAGGCTAAATCATAGTTTGTGGTAAATAGAAATCCTGGTTTGTGTTAAATGAAACGATTGTATCTCGTTAAATAAAGAGCTGTTGTATTTCGGTAAAAAAGAAAAATCGTTAAATAAAAGGTTAAATCCTGATTTGTCGCAAACTAGTGTATTTTATTAAATGAGCTCGTATTTTGTTATATAAATAAAAAAATCTTAGTGGAAAGAAGTTGGAGAGGGGGGGGAGCTGAAAATTACAGCAAATCAACTATAATATACATTGCTATGAATAGAAAAATTACAGCTAAAAGGTCTTATGTATTCGACTATTCCTGGCCTAATATAAACACAAGTATTTAAATAACATCAATTAAAAAAACACACTTAAATTACATTTTAATACTATTTAATTACAATGTTTATAATGAAGGCCTATTTATTACAAACTGGTTAATGTTTTTTTTTTTAATTACATGCCTTAAACACAATAAAGACCGTGCGTATACGGTAGAGAGCAATCTAGCTTGTACAGAATTATTTTTACCAGATAAAAAGCTTATACATTTTTATTATCACGCAGACACGCCAATCACCAAATTACAAGGAAATCTTTATTTCCAAATTTCTAAGCCAGTCAACGTGGCTGTTTCACAATCTTCACATAATTTTTTTAGCGTTATCAAATAATATGTAAAAGCCTCCTTTTGAATATTTGAGCTCCATTTAAAAAATACGTAAAACTTTAGGCATTTTAAATTTTCATCCACCTATTATGTTATTAAATAATTTTCCAAATAAAAACATTATATCACCACCCTAAAAAATAACATTTCTTAATAGTGACGTAATATGGAAGATCAAAGACATGAAGATAAAAAGATATAAATATAATTTAGCTATGGTGTCATTTTCTTCTTCTACTTCTTTAAATATTTGTCTTTGGCCACAATTTGGCTCTGAAAGTGGCCAGTTCAAACACTTCTCTCACTAATAATCTTTGATTTGGGGACTTTTTTTAAAAGAAATTCCTTTGTACTATTAGCATAGTTGTTGCTCTTTATTTTCCAGGCTATTTCAGGATAAAGGTAAACAACAGCAACAACAACGTTGTTAGTGTTAATTCGCATTCAAATCAACAAAATGGATGATAATTCGCATTTAAAAGGCAAAATTATCAATTTCGCGAATAAATTTTATTTTGTTTTACTTCACGAATGTATTATTACTTAATAACTGATACAATGATATAAGAATGTGTTTTTATAGTAAGTTTAATGTTCTGAGTAAAAGTTCGTAAAAACCTGTCTCGCGAAATTTCGATTTCTCTAGTAATTGCCAATCTTTCCACAAAATAAGCTACGATTGATGTAACCCAGACTCACCCTTATTATTATTATTATTATTATTATTATTATTATTATTATTATTATTATTATTATTATTATTATTATTATTATTATCATTATTATTATTATTATTATTATGTCGGTGGAATAGATCTGAGTAAAATATTTGATATATGATCCACACACAAAAAGCCCACAGCTAAAAACATTATATAAAACTATTTTCCCTATCCCCATTCCAATGCTGTCAAATAAATAAAACAGTACACGTCGATACAAATTCTTGTTCGAGTATACTCGTTTTGCATTACGATTTTATGCATTATTCACTTGAATAAAAAAAATTGAGGAGTAATATCCTGAGATTTTTTTAAGTTTTTGTTTTTGTATTTGTTAAAAGTACGGTAAGGTTAATTCATTAAATAAATTTCTTATTTTTCTAATTGAGAATAAAGAGAACTCCTTTCTTCATTTATTTGAGGTATTTAAAAAGCACTTTCTGAGCTGACTGATTATATCAGATCACGACTTATAATATAACTTAAATACCCGCCTCGGTGGCGTAGTTGGCTAACGCGCTAGTCGTGTTGAGCTCGGCCGCCGAGGACGGGGAGATTGAGGTTCGAATCTCGGTCGGGTGAACTGGGGGTGGTTTTTCCTAAATGGTTTTCCACTCTCCCTCCACGCAAATGCAGGTTCACTTCCTCTAAATTCAACCTTCCCAATTCCTAATCCATTAGCGTAATTAGTACTTAAGCGTATAACCCGAACGGTTAGTAAGACGCGGTGCTAAATATTATTATTATTAATATAACTTAAATCTGGAGCAGGCACAACATCCATCCCCAGGCCGTTAATTCATCACTGTGAAAGGGGAGACCCACATTTCACCAATGATAAAGCTTTTGGCCATTTCAGGAATCAATTCCAGAACTCTTAACTCATTAGACAGACACACTATCGACTGAGCTAAGGTGTTGGACAATACAGAAAACCACAATGTGATATGAAATCTTTAACCAGGCGTCACATCACTTTGATTTTTTTTGTATTCCTTATTAGAAAACAAAGAAATTTTAACTTTAACGAAATTAACTTCACCATACTTTTAACACAAATATATTCTATCTGTAAAGATTAAGCATTAATATGGTTTTATAAAAATAAAGTTTCTAAGTCTTTTGATTCGTTGAGCCGGTATTGATAAATGTAGATGTATACATTAAAATGAAATAAGCTCTAATATATATATAAGGTTAAATAAGCCTCATTTTGTAAATACAAAGTTTTCATGAAATAAACGTAATAAACTATATACGTACATTCCATTCACCCAAAAGTGTAACAACAGTCTTACCTTAACGTATTTCACTATTGACCAGAATTATAGGCTGCGCTATATTGGAACCATGCAAGGTAAGCTTGTTACCTCTCAGGGGGAAATAAAGGTACACCAAACATAGTTGTGTACAATAAAATAAATATTTGTAACTATATTTTAAATATAAAAGCTATCTAAAATCCCATAGCTATGTGTGACAAGCGTTAATTCATCAACAAATTAACACTGTTTGAATGAGTCTTAATCAGTAGCCAAGAATTCATAACCATATCATTACCACATTGTAATGAATTTCTAGAAAAATCTCGAGCTTCCATTTATATTATAAATATATAGTGTCGCGTGTCATTAGATCAAATAAAGAATCAGGAAATGTATATTCACGTTAATTCAACAGTATTTTTGTCAATAAAATCATATCTGACATTTTTATTCATAAAGAGTATTTCACCCATTCTGAACAACGTATTCAGTTGGTGTAGCATAACTTGTCAGAAGAAAGCTGAGTCCATAAAATCGTTTTAAGTAAGAGTGTCTAAGAGCTCGTCAATAAATATACTTTTTTTCTTAATAAATTTGCTAGCTATTGACAAAACTCACGCTATTTAAAATATATATTTTATTCAACAATTTACATTAGAGAGAAAAAAATATTACAAAGCAGTTAAAAAACCTTATATAATTTAGTTTTATAAAATCTAAGAGAAATATTATCAATGTACTGTTATTTTTACACAAGCCTACACAGGCCTACTGGGAGTAAAAACTATTTTTACTGATTAGTATAACAACTATAATTAACATTAATGTACAATATATATTTTATTCCATGCCATCTTTGATCATTTAATAATACATATTACAATTCAATAGTTGCATGAAAATTGAACTTAGGAACCTTGATATGTGGAACTTGCCATAAAATGTACTACGTAAATTTCTACATTAAATAAATTTTTCAGTCAGACCTCAATTCTAAGACACTTGCTAAAACACATAGGCCTACTGACCAATGAAAAATAGGATTTTTACCTAAAAAGTGATATGATGGATAGCAACCATCAGGCTAAATATATAGGGTTGCGCGAGTAATCAAAAACTTGAGTTTGAGGTGAGTTTTAATAAATTCGCTAACTCGACTCTAAGATTTTTACAACACTAGAAAGAATTTGTTGCTAAAAATTTTCGAGCTTTTCCTCAAAAATTCCTTGTTTGTTTGATTCTTATTAAATTTTAAGATATAAGTTTGTATAAATTATATCCCCCCAATATTCCCTTTTGTCTAATTAAAAAATTATATAATTATATTAAATTTATTTAAAAATTCGAATTTGTGGGATTATAATTTTTTTGCGAAAAAAAATTCTAAAAATAATTATTGGTACTTGTTTATGGTTTAAGCATGGATCTATAACAGAAATTCAACCTGAAATTTTTATTGTACAAATATGAGTACATTGTACTATTAAAACTCAACTCGAAGTGAAAAATGGCTACTAAAAGATCCCTAGAAATAAACCAATGCATTGTAATAATTTACCAAGATATAGTGAGAAAGGTCAACTAAAGTATCATCTCTACTTCATTCATTTCCCACTATATGATTACTTTCCAAACACCACATTCACGTTTCTGTATAAAAGCCCTGAAAGCTCAATATATTTTTATTTGGAGAAAAAAATGACCCATAGAAACAAGCATTGTTGGCTAAGATTGGCTAATTCTCCCTTATCTATGCAACGGCGGCATTAAGCGGAAGTGTGCTCTGAGGTCACTTCGTCTCGTCACGAAATATCCGGTCAAGAAAGTTTCCACGCGAGACTATTGATTTGAAACGACTGCGGCCATAGAATTAAGAATCAGAACAGTGCGTTCAAGTAGAGGGAAGAATTAAAATATTGTTGATGATATTTATTTTCCCTGGCCTACAAACATGTGAATAAGTAAATCACTTTCAATAACCATAGTAATTAAAGGGAATAATAACTTTTAAATACACTGCTCAAAAACATTGAACAATGTATATTATGTTTTAACCATACAAAAATTAAAGAAAGCTTGACGATATCTGAGTAAATAAGTATTTATAAAACAAGTAAAGCAATTTGCCAAGTTTACCTGGCTCTACGATTTGCAATTGTTATAAAACTGTAATAAATATTTCATCACAAACTCTTTACATTGCTTTTACTTGTTTAGCTTTATATTTACCTTTCTTGTATTTTCTTATCTAAGTTATTCTTTAACAATAAAAAGTACAAAAATCTTCCCTGTTGCCTTCCACACTGAATTTATATGAGCGAGCTATAAAGGGCCTACAAATTTTGCCAGGGAAGGTATTCACGCATACTTTCCAGGAAACTTTTAAATGCCACAATTGACATGGGAGCGACGGCTTTACTTTCCCTCCAAACGAAGGTGGGCTATGGATTTATTTCGATCAAGAAAAATCTGTCCACTCGGTTGGGTTTGAACCAATGAACATCGGGTCGTGAGGCAAGCACTTCACCCCAAAACCACTGAGGTCAACAGTATACATATATATTTTTTTGTAATTTTTGTGAACTATCATATTATTTTGAATTTTTAATATGTATATTATATACATTTAAGCAACTCACTCATCACAACTTTAATATTAGCTTGTATATAGGTAATATATATTTATTAATTTATATATATAAACTTATACATAAGTTAATAAATATGTATAAGTTAATATTTGTGTGTATTAATAATATATTTAATTGACTCTGCTCTTTGGCTAGACCTTTGGACCGTGTTTCAGATACTGCCCCACCAACTTTTAAGATGAGCTACTTTTGATCATTTAGGCCTAAATAAATAGTACGGTGCACTACAAAGACTTTCTTTCTCAAAGTAGATAAATTTAATAAAAATTTATAATATTTGTGAAACGGAATAATATGGATTGTTACAGAAACACTTCCCCAAAGAGCCTAAATGAAATAATATACACTGTTAAAGAAACATTGAAAAAAGAGGAATATCTCTGTCCGCCAAAGAGCACAAAAATCAATTTCGATTTTCAAGTGCTCCTTAAAATAATATATAAAAACGCTTGCTTGGAGCTCAGAAACTATTTACTTATATTTCAAATAGAAGCTTTATATTTTTAATAGTACTACTTTCTTATAATTTTAAGTGATTTTGTATCTAAAATGCTTACGGAGATGACCAAATTTGAAAAGTCTGCTAATATAAAGTACCCTCAAAGTCATTTTAATGGGAAAATAATAATAGCCATTTTGTTTATAATGTTAAACAGTGTCTAGATAAAAAAAAAGTAAAAATATCGTTATAGTGGATTTTGAGAAAGTAGCTTTTTTTTTTCTCTTGAGCCCTTTTAGTAAATACAATAAAGATATTAGTATTTCACCATCGTTTTGTCAGTTCGCTATGAACTAGGAAGAAAAATTAGATTGAAATATATCATGAAAATATGGACAATATTTAGAGTTTGTATCACCTACCCCCTTGTGGGCCCTACACTGTCAGGATGGGTTGTGGCCAAGGATGGGGACGGTGACGGGATGTATGTATGTGGGTTTGTAATGTATAGACGGCTTTAGTTTTTCAGGGTTTGTTGTACTACTTACACTACAAAAAAATATGATGTTATTAAGAAGCTACTAAAAAGATAGTAAATACTGTACTTAGGAGCTCGTAACAGAACGAATTATAGTAAGGAAAGTTTAACCAATAGCTGACACTCTAGATGGTCCTACATGGATAAGAACTCCGATACCCTGGGCACGACGGTAGCCCTCCAGCACACGTACTTGATGATCTGATGTCTTAACCTGTGTAGCCCCAAAAACGGGCATAGTGACGCCTTAGAATCGTTGTTAAACTGTCAGCCCTGTTAGTTTGAAAAATAGTACTATATATACTGAAATTTGGCCTGATTCCCAAGAGGAATGCTGACAAACTGTTTAAGTTTGTCAGAACTTTTGTTCTATTGTTTACTCACCAAACAAAACACATTAATATGCTAGTTCTGTCACTCGCAATTCACAAAATTACAATGCTAGAATAAACATATCAATTTATGTAATGGTGATTACAAGTGGTTATTTAACAGGCTGATATGAATGGTTTCCTATCCTCTTGTATTTTTTGTTAGCCTTTTTCCTGTGTAATTGGAGAGGGACTAATGTCACAGCTGTGTGTATGTGTATGCGCAGATGGGTATGAAAAGGGTAAAAGAGGGAATCGAAACTATTTGAGTGAATTTATGAATTTAAATAAAACGTACAACACACATAAGCACACGACAAGCCAACACTTATTTGGTTTTTGGTCTTCGTCCAGTAAACCATTTTGGAGCCAAGCTTGTAAATAAATATGCAAACTTTTATCCAAGGTAGTATACCGTAAAATAAGCCTTTGCAACAGTCTCACGAGACTGCATAATTTTTATATCTTCCCTTAGTGGCCCATTACCAGAGATAGCGTGAAAGAATAAGCTTCTTTCTAGGGTGTTCAAAAGATATTTGAGCTTTGTTAACATTTTATTTTGTATTAAGGAACCATTTGTAGGCCTACTATCTTGACTATAAAACGTTTAATATTAAATAATCATTGTTGTATACCTTCTTTAATATTTCATTTACCTGCTTCAATGGTCGCATGGTCTAAGGAAGCCATAACGCTCGTGTTAGGCTAGGCTGCCAATGACAGTTAGATTGGGGTTCTAATCTCGGTCAGGTGTACTGAGGGTAGTTTTTACAAAATGGTTTTCCGCTCTCCCCATACAAAAATGCGGGTACACTTTCTCTAAAATTTAACTTTTTCATCACTAACTCACTAGCTTAATTAGTACACATATTCGTACATCCTAAACAGGAAGTAAGACGCGGTGGTAAAAAATTTTTTTAGATAAAAACAATTTTTAATGTTGTTGAAGTTTATTGAGGTATTACCAATATATAGTAAAAACTTCAATAAACATAATATTCATTAAAATGAAATTAAACCTGGACACGGGAATCGAAAAAGTGTCCAAATGACATTTTTCAATTTAATGAATATAAAATTTAAATGCGGCTATAACCGTAATCAACAAATATAATAGCTTGGATATTCAATCCATTTATTATATATGTTACGTTTTTATTGTAGCCATAAAATATATATTTTAGAACAAAAGTGTGAAAACAAAAAAAAATTATAGTCTTCCAGCAACAAGATAAACATATTTTAACTTGCTCAAAACTCGCTTGAACATCCTTATAGTTAAAATACAACACATAAAGAGGAAGCTAGAATTTTCCATTGATCCATGAGTTTCTCAATATAAAATCAAAACATAGGTCATCAAACTAACGTACTTTTTCATTTATTTTTGGTATTTAACGACTCTTTCTGAATTGACTGATTTTATCAACATATAAGAATTTCTATGGGCAAGGGCGAAAAGGCCTAATAATTTTGCCTGAAAAGGTATTTTCACATACCTTCTAGGGTTCTTTTAAATGAAACAATACACATGAGACCAACGTATTTTCTTCCCCTCTGAAAGAAGCTGGATTTTTACCACTCAAGAGAATTTCAATGACCCCAGATGGGTTTGAACCCACGAATATCGTTTCCTAAGATTATAACTTCACCCCAAACCACTGAGATCGACAAATAACATAATATTTCTATCATACGCTAAGTAGACTTGAGTATTATATTGATTATTGTTTGTGCTTTGTTGTTGCTGGTTGTTGGCCGGTTTACAACATTTTCAGAGCTATTACTGTTGTATACAATACTCGATTTCCTCGTTGGGGGCTCCGCCCCCAAACCCCCTGTGAATTTTCTTTGTAAGTGGATGTAAGATAATGTAATTCCAGCATTGTTTTGAACGTAACTTTAAGTTACCGGTATTGTATTGTATATACCGCACTGAGATTTTCGGGGGTTAAAAATTAAATTTTTTAACTTTTTTGAATTATCTGTCGGTTACAGGAGAAAAGCTATAAGTTTGCCTAATGTCAAGTTTCTATCTCATCTGGAAGTGGGTAAACATTAATTAATGTCAGTGAGTGAGTGAGTGAGTGAGTGAGTGAGTGAGTCAGCCATGTGGCTTTATAATAGTGTAATGGTAGTATAATATTAAGTGTTTTTTTTATAGTCTAGACTCAGGAGTCAGCCAACCTTCCGATAATAGAATAGCTAACGTTAAGATCAAGTGGGGTATTGGCCGACCTCCTAGTCTCTACTATACAGGTGTTCAGAAACTCATAGCCCAAACTGAACATATACTTTGTTTGAACCAAAAGTAATACAAAATCCATATACACTTACATCCGAAAAACTATGCTAATACCACTAAATTGTGTTCAAAGTTTTGGTGTACAGCGCCGGGAGAGCAAAGCTGTTCAAGACATGCGTATACAACAGGTTGCATAGGAGCTAGGCGTTTGGCACTACACACCTCTAAATCTTGGAGCACGGCAGCAGGACATACCACAATTAATATTAAACAGCACACCAGTCCATCTATAAACGATAATATATTCTGAGGGTTATCATTAATGGTCCTACATCACAGAAAGTGCTTGCCGTTATTACATTTGCAATACCACGCGCCTAACTCCTATGCAACTTATTTTACACGCACGCTTGACATTTGCTCTCTCGGCGCTGTACGCCGAAGCTTTGAACTCAATTTAATGGTATTAGCATAGTTTTCTATATATAAGTGTATAAGATATTTTATTACTTTTGATTCAAACAAGCTTTGTGTGTAGTTTGGGCTATGAGTTTCCAAACAGCCTGTATATACAACCTTTAAGAGCCCATTTTACGGCCAAGGTAGGCCTATATACAAGATAACGGTCGAATTAAAAATTGTATAAGATTGTGGTTTTTTTGCATTCGATTGACAACAGATGAATTGATAAAAATTAAAGAGTGTTTTTCATTTAAAGATAATTATTTAGTACAATAATATATAATAAATTAAATATGTTATGTATGACTCAGCGTATGAATGTTTTTGAAACGAAGGGAGTGTGCAAGGATAGGGAAGTGTGGACAAAGTTCGGATTAGTTGTTTTTGAACTATTTGCACAGTTTCTTGCCTAACCCCTGTTATTAGGTTTGTATGTATATATACCCTGTTTTTGGTTGGAAGAACAGTAGAGAAAATTAGAGAGTTTTCTACAGCCAACATTAATAACATTTTTCTCTATTATTTGTGTTATTTTATAGGTATCGACAATATTTATCAAAAGTGACAACTGAAGATAATATGAATTGATGTATGAATATATTAAACTTGTTTAAGTAACTTATGTAACTAACTTCTACTGTTCTTCCTACCAAAATTATACTATACTGTGTATGTATGTATGTATGTATGTATGTATTTATGTATGTATGTATGTATGTATGTATGTATGTATGTATGTATGTATGTATGTATGTATGTATGTATGTATGTATGCATGTATGTATGTATGTATGTGTATGTATGTATGTATGTATGTATGTATGTATGTATGTATGTATGTATGTATGTATGTATGTATGTATGTATGTATGTATGTATGTATGTATGTATGTATGTATGTATGTATGTATGTATGTATGTATGTTATTATGTATGTATGTATGTATGTATGTATGTATGTATGTATGTATGTATATATGTTATATTTTTCAAAATATATTAAAAAACTGTTTCACTCATCACAATTCTACTATTTTTTTAAAGTAGAATACAGACATCCACCACGATGTCAAGCCTGGTTCTAGATGTATTCTCTACTCAATCCAAATACTATCCGTGGGGTGAGGAGAGCTTTTATTTAAGTTTTGTAGACCCACCTCCTTGGACAAATAGTTTTAATTTCATTCTCACAAGACATCCGATGACGAAGATATTTGGTTCCTAATTCAGCTTAGGTGTACTTCATGTGATTTTTATTAATAATTTCCCTCCCTGATTCCATTCAAATGTGGACACACTTACATTAAATTCAACCCTCCTCCTTTTCTCTACCACACTAGCGTAATTAGTACATATGCGTATTACCCGAACGTGTAGGGAGATGCGGCGAAAACAATTTTCTTTTTATAAAATTTTAGAACTAGCCAGAACTAATTTAAAACCCAATCCAGTGGGCGGATGGTCCAATACATCACTCTCGTGTTAGACTGGCCTTCTGATGACAGGGAGATCGGAGTTCTGACCCTGGTCGAGTATATTGAGAGTGGTCTTCTTAAATGGTTTCCCACTCTCCTCCATGCAAATACTAGTAGATTACCTCTAAAATGTTTCCTTTCTCATCCCGACCCTATTAGAATAATTATCATGTGAGTTTAACCTGAACAAGTAGTACGACGTGATGAAAAAAAAACTAGTTTAAAATCAAGTATAGACGTAATATTAGACCCGGTGTTAAAGTTTTTTTAGCACCACGTCTTACTGCCCGTTCGGTTTATTCACTTGCGTTCTAATTACGATATTGTTCTAGGGATTAGGAAGGCTATCTTTATAGGAAGTGTACACGCATTTGCCTGGAGTGAGCGTAGAAAACAATTTTGGAAAAACCACCCTCAGTAAGTATACACGCATTTACGTGGATGGAGAGTGGAAAACCATTTTGGAAAAATCACCCTCATTACACCCGACTGAGAGAATAACCTCGATCTCACCATCATCGCTGCGAGAGTACCGCGTTGGATCATGCGGCCACCGAAGTGGATCTGTAAAAGTTAATATTCATGTTAAACCTAATAATCAATTTGTTGTTTGTTTGTAGGGATGATGGTCCAGTTACTTACAGTAACATTATGTTTGACCGGAGAGTCATCCGCGGCAGTACATTTGCTCAGCATCCAATTCCAGTAAGTTGGTATTAGTAAAGTTAATCAGTCAATAGCTTGCCCAGTCAATTCATTCAAATTACTCTTGCACCTATTCAATAAGTAAAAATAGGATTCAAAGTAGATACTTAGAGAAAACAAAATTATAGAATCCAATTTGCTGTAAAGTAAAATATCTGCATGCTTATAAAAAGAGTTTATTTATATAAAAATTAATTATATAGAAAAACAATAAATTTGCAAAACCCTATAATAAGTTTTGGTCAAACAGTAAATGTAGCATTTACCTTTATCCAGGAATTTGATAAAAAATAACATTTTTATCAGTTCTGAAGATAATTGCATTTTTTACTCACAGCTTAATTTACTTAATAATCTCTAACATTTCTTTTTGAAATAAACATTTAAAAAATGTAACGTTGTAAATAGATAGTCAACTTTTTCTGTCAGACATTAAATAAGTTGTTTTCCAAAATTGTATTCATATTCTAAGACACATAAAAGAATAGTTGATATACAATTAATGACATTAAATATTATTTATTTTTATTCAAATGCTGACAGTTGTTTATCATACTATCAACACGTCTAAATTGGCAGCACCTAAGACTTCTTGAACATGTATAACCACAAATTATGGTTAAATTACAACTGTAATTAATACTACTAGTTAAGATGTGACACTTTGAAAAAAATAAGCTTGCTTTTGTAATTCTTACATGATTCACTCAACCTTTTTAAAATTACATTATTTACTAGCTAGGACATATTACAATATATTTATGAATTAGGTCTACTATTGCATGAAATAATTAGTTTGAATGACAGATAACGACACAAAACTTAACTGTAGTTTTAATATTGTATTATCAAGCATAAATAAAATGAAGTTAAATAGTCTCCACTTGTCAATGAAATTGTAGATATATATAATTAAGAATAATTAATATATTTTTAATATGTTAAATATTATAACGATTATAATCTAAAATAAACATTAAGGAGCATGTCAAATAAACAGAATTACAACTATGATCTGGTCCCTTACTGAACAATACCTAAGGAAATGTGCTAGACAACATTACCTTAGCTTTTGAATATACAGAGATGACCTCAAATGACTCTTCACTTTATCATATCCTGGATAATAGAATTATTTATTTTAGAATGACATGTGTAAAAAACACTATTCATAGTATTTAGTTGTTCAAATGTCAGGAAATGTTTTATAAGTAGATAATTACGATTTCATTGACAAAGTGTATCAAATAAATTAACTTATACCTTCCACTGTATATAATTATTTTAGTTAACTTATTTGTTTAGTCTTACATCTTCCTTTGGTTTTTATCATAAAATTTATATGTTAGAATAGAGGTATTCAACCTGGTGTATGCGTACCCCATGGGATACACAAAGACATTCTTGTGGTACGTAGCATTTAAATATATATAATATATATATATTCAGCTCATAATAAGCAATGAATAATCAGGGCAATATTTTGAGCTAGCCACAAGAGACCATGACGTAAGGATATACAATTTGTGAACGCCATTCTCTCTCTCTCTCTCTCTCTTCTTTATGCAATTCTTATCTGAGTGGCTGGTTTTATTTAGTGGATAGAAATTACATATAAATTTACATATAAATTTATATATATAATTTATAAATTATTATATCTAGGGGTACGCAAATACAAAAGGTTGAATACTAATGTGTTAGACGATTAATATTTAAAGTTGTTTTATAAGAGGTTTCCAATTAATCATGGTATAATAAAAAACAAATAAATAACTTGAGTTATTGAACAGTTGTTTAGAGTTAATTCTTTTTAAGCCTTAAAAAATTAGTGTATTAGTAAAGTATTATGTTTGTATTAATGGTAAAGTTAAAAATGTCTAGAGATATAAGATTATTAATAAGTTAATTGAACGCCTCTTATAAAAATAGGTTTAGATGGAAGAAGCTTACCACATTTAAGAAATACTATTTAAATGATATGATTTTTAAAATTCCTTATGATTGTAGTGTACTAAATCTTTATTTGGAATTGGATTTTCATCGGTGGGCACGCAAACTAAATATCTGGCTCATCTAGTGTAGTTTGCAAATGATGGAGAGGTCAGGTTTTGTATCCCTACCAGGTGTACTGAGCGTAATTTTTCCTAAAAGATTTTCACTAATCCTCTAAGGCAATGCTGTTACATTTCTTTCTAAATTATATATTTTACTTCATGAACCCAATGAGTAACTAAGAGGATTATAGCCCGGACTCGTAGTAAAACGTGGTCGCGGACAAATTACGGACGTTTATTTGTAATCACCGCATTTTACCATCTGTTCAGGCTGTACGCAAATATGGAATTGACATTGACAATTATTAATATTTTATTCATTTAGCACCGCATCTTACTACCCGTTAGGTTTATACGCTACATTGATAATTATCTCCAAACAAAGCTATGGTAATTCTTTACCGTCATTTCTACAATAGCACACTTCAAAACAAATAGTTAAACAATTACACTAAAGTGAAACGATCCGCTTCTGTGGAAACATTGTCTAAGGTGTCACTCTTGCAATAGACTAGACTGCCGGTGACAGAGAGATAAGGATTCAAATACCTTTTGTGTGTACTGAGGACGGTTTATCCTAAATAATTCTCCCCTCTCGCCCCCCGAAAATGCGGGTATACCTTCTCTAAACTAAGCATTTCTCATCCCTAACACATTAATGCAGTTAATACATAAGCGCGTAACATGAATGGGTAGTATGACGTGGTGGTAAAAAAAAAAGTGAAAGATACCCCAAACTTCCTTCCCATCAAACATCTTGAATCATCTCCCAAGCATTCCAGGTAGAAAACTGTTAACAGGTAATGATGGTAGTGTGCGGCTGGAGTGGTATATACTCGTAACTGCCTATAATAACGTCTCTCATATTGCCAAAACTAACAGTGTTCACCCAGATCAGTGGCTACCAACCTTTCCAAACCAGTGGCTCAGTAAAACAATTTATTCCGTACGAAAGACTGGAAGAGCTTCTGGCAGGCCTCAATTGTGTCAAATATAGATTAACCCTACTTAAAAACAATGTGCATTTATATTTTTTTGTCAGATTTTTGTGCGTCAATTTCTGTGATTGAGACCTGTGTGAATTATTTATTAAAGTTTTTAATCCCATTAACTGTTTATTACGTGTTTAAGCTTAATTTAATTCTACACATACGCACACAAACAAACAAATGACTAAATATTTGACACAAACACGTAATTGAGGTGAATAGTATTGAAGTGATATATCTTTGAATATAGACTTGTTTGACCCAAATATTTAAACTCATTAATTCTGAGTGAAAAGGCGTAATAGGAAGTGTACTACGGGTTCATAAAATACAAGTACACTAAATTTTGCTTCCCGGCAGTGACGAGCCAATAGACCACTGCCAGTCCGCGGCTCATTGGTTGAGTAGCACTGACCTAGATTGCAAACAAAACATCTGACGACACTTATCGTTTGACATTTTCGGCTTGTTTTGTAAGGATTCACGCTTTGAAAAGGAATTGTATGAATTTATATAGATCCCTACATTACTGAAAGACTTTTCATCAATGACAAGACTCATTAGCACCTCAAATTTTGAATTACTGGCAGCACAAGGGGATTAGTGCGGACGTAGGAGTTTTAAGTTCTGCCAAGTATTTTGGTTGTATTTGTTTTCAAAAAATGTTTTTAAACCTTACTCTAGTAAAAATATTCAACTATTTCTAAAAAAAATTATCTCTTATTTTATTATATTGGATTATATTGTGTAATTTGTGGTTCGCTCTAATGGTCAGAAAGACAAGTGATAAATGCTGTTGTATTCGTATAAATAACAGCAATAATACAATAGAAGAATAAACACGCACACAGATGTAACAAGGATTAATTTTCGAGATAAGTGGGCCATTAGGTTATTTAGTCCACCCCCTACCCCCAACTACAGGAGGCCAACAAAACTTACGAACAAAGAATGCAACTAAAACCAATTTGTTAAGGGTATTTTGCTAAGGTCCATGTTCTAATAAATTATATTCTTTGTCATGTAGAGTAGTGTGATAAACTTATACACTCTACCTTAGTTGGTGAATAAAAGATTTAGAAATGTATTAAAATGTTTAAAAGGCAGATTTAATTTGAAAGCTAGAACTAATTTGATGGAATCTACTATTAGCATATAAAATAGCTTATCACAGTTTCAATCATTATGTAAAGTTATTTTTTATTTGGTTCAATTCAACTAAATGGTGGTGACCTTGACCTGACCTCAGCGTGTCCCCCTTGATGCCAAACCAAATCTTCTTGAAAGATTTATTTCCATCACCAATAGTTTCTGATATATTAATTAGTAAAAATGTATATCACGTAAACGTTTTTCAACACGAAACTCATTCTTCGCTTTTTCTCTAACCATTTATGGTAAGCTTATTCCTAGAAATTAGTGTTTTGTTCAGAATGCAAATATGTATTTAAATTGTACTAGTTGATTCCTTCTTCTAACTGGCAGCCCAAATGGAATCCTTACTTTGGCTACGCTAAGCTACTTTCAAAGGTTAGTTAGCACATTTTTTTAAAACCATTTTTAATCATTACTATAGTTTTAATTGCAAATTCCTTCACTAATGTCATGATGAAATGCATGCTTCTTGCTTATGGCACTATAGATGTTATTAAATTATTTTTGTAAATAGTTGGAGTTATTTATCACCTTTTAGAATCAAGTATTTTACTGTTATCCTTTTATTGATACAGCTTGGGGTTAAAAGTAAAATAAAAATATATTAAATTATTTCAATAAATTTCTTGAACATATAATATGAACTATAAATCTGACAAATCTTTTATTTTAATTTTCTCGCCCCAATGAATAAAAAAGGGTATAACTATTTTATTTTCTGTTCCTAACTTCGTCTAGATTTTACTAATAATTGGAGTACTTTTAATCCACTTGAGCTAGTTCTGAAAAAAAAATACAGCAAAGTTAGTCACAGATTATTTATTATTGATAAAATACCTGATTATTGTACCTAAGACCTCTGAGTTGGTTACTCCTCGCTGTCTGGTGTGTGTTTTTATTCAGCAAATTATTACATACATATTTAATATTGATGTACTAAATAAAATGTATTTCGCCAATATGTGATGGAAGAATGTTTGAACCAAAAGGAAAGTGTAGGTTAAATGTTGTAGATGAATGTGTGAAAAAGAGAAACATTAAGAGTTTTAAGAATATAAGACCATGTATGACTCGGTGTATAGATATTATTGAAGCAAATTGAGTATGCAAGGAAAGTGAAGTGTGGAGAAAGTTAGTGAGGATGGAATACGTACGGAGTTTTTTTTTTAGATATATGCACAGTTTATTATTATTATTATTATTATTATTATTATTATTATTATTATTATTATTATTATTATTATTATTATTATTATTATTATTATTATTATTATTATTATTATTATTATTATTAGCACCGCGTCTTACTACCCATTCGGGTTATACGCACTTACGCTAATGTGCAATGGTAGGGTGATTATGAGATGAAATGGAGGACCTACAGTTTAACGTGGAATCCGAACCACGGTAGAGGCCTGGCATTCCTCACAATCACAAGTTGTGATCAATACCACAGTTTATTGAGCTATATGTACAGTGTTTTGCCTACTCCGAAAGGTAACGCCTTGATTAGGTATGTATGTATGTATGTATGTGTGTATGCATGCATGTATCATAACACTCACCAATTTTAATTTAATGTAATTATCAAGCCTTACTATTGGTATATCATACAATACATAGTTACTAGTGAAAACTCCTTAGGTACACTACAAAATAAAATTGAAAAATGTATTGGGTCATTGAACCAAAATAACTTTTTTGATTTACATTGATGGACTTTAAATATTGTTATTTCTCAGATAAATATATGAGTTATAGTTATTTTATTTACTTTGTCGTTTAGTAATCAACGTATGCAACACTAAAATGAGACCATCTTAAGTACAGTACATATTCATACTTTATTTCTAGATAAGATGTAAGAAAGAAATTAGAATATACTACATATTTTGACATGTGTGTTTCTGTGTGTCAGAAACACAAACCACTGGCTATGCGGATTATATATTAGAGACCACATTGCCAGAAACACTTATTCCAATTAAATGGAAAAAATATTTGAAAGTACACAAAATAAGTGCGTGAGATCACCATTAGTATATAAGATTTTGTTTGTTATCCAAAAGGCTTTTAAAAATAAGCTCTACATTAATTCCATTAGAATATCATAAACCTTAAAGGAAATGGCTATTATATAGTTTATAATATAATTTAATTTTTTAAACTAAAAAAAAATCATATCCATGATAATTTGTCTTATTTTCTTTCCAAGCAACTAAGTAATGAAATCATTTAGTTAAACTAGCAATCTTCACGATTGAAATTTTTAATTATGAATATTAGAAGATATTAGCTATCTTGTTAAGTACCAGGTTTGCACAAATTAATACATGTTTATTTATTAACTATCCTACTACACACTTAAGTAGCACATGGTCTATGGTGTCACATTCACAATAGACTGGACTGCCAATGACGGTAAGATCAAGGTTTTAAACCTAGCATGATGTACTGATGCTGATTTTTCCTAAATGTTTTCCACTATATCGCCTCGAAAATTCGGGAACAATTCATCTAAATTCAAACTTATTCATCCCTATGACATAAGCGTAGCTAGTATCCAAACGGGTAGTAAGATGGGGTTATAAAAATCCGACACAGAAATTAAATTTTAATTAAGGGCATGACTATTGATTAGGTATGCTCTCCTGCATTAAAATAAATACATAATACGAAATTTTTAGTTAAATTTGGGACATCCAAAATCTTGTCAACTAATTGAGGTATGTTAGACCGATACGCGTGGCAGGGTATCGGTTTGGATGTCACTTATTAGATAACTTTTAAATACATAATGTGTTGATACAAGTCAGATGCACTCTCCCCATTACTTTTTAATCTGTATTTGGAGTATGCTATTAGGTTAATGTATGAGAGTAGGGCAGGATTCAGTGGTGTTACCAGGAGGTGCGGGGAGTGCGGACCACACCGGATGACACCATCAGAGGGGGTGACAACAATGTGACTGTTCATACCAATTTTGTTTAGTGTATCAGCAGAATTTTTTTTTATTATTATAAGAACTATACATCCCTGTAGCAACTATACATCCCTGTTAGCAATAATCACAAAAATATATTTCGTAGACAGAGCTAACATGTACTGTATGTATGTATCTATAAAGCCAAATCTATATTAGTTTAATTTTTGAACATTCTAATGGGCATACGCTCCGGGAAGAGTTGTCTATACTTTGCTACCAAATTAAAAAGACGTTTGAATTTATTATGCACGCGCTGTTGATTTTGTTGCTGCTGGTGTTTTAATAGTTGCTGATTTTGTCAAACTTTCAGGTATTTAATCTACAATAACTTGAGTAGATTGCATTATGCTTTTTTCCACAACTTCTACATCATTTGGGGCGTTATTGATTATGCAAACCTTTTTCATTAATGTAGCTCATGCAACGGTAAAGTTTAATGAGTTTAAATTAACATAATTTTAATGTGGTTTTTAATTAAAAACCCTGTTGTTTTCTTATTGAACCCAATGAAAAAATATATATGTAAATATACTTAAGTTATGCATATGATATTGTTATTTTAAGGTGTAATTTTAATTTTGAAAGTTGTTTATGTCACTATTACTGCCATTACTTTTAGTGATATACGGGAATTAAGATTTACGAGTAACATTAGTACGAAAAACATTGCTAAGAATTTTGTGTGGTCTGTTAAGGGAGGAGGTCTATGGGAGTGACACCAGCCCTAGCTACGCCACTGGAAGGGTTAACATTAAATGGGGGCTATTGTGATACGCAGATGATTTAGATTTGTTGTGCAATAGTAAGGAAACTGTTTCTAGAAATGCTGGAATTTTTATAGAGGCTAGTGAGGAAATAGGATTAAAATTGAACGCCTAAAATACTAAGGGCCAGTTTCATAGTCAGACTTAGTGAGCCTAAAGTGCGAGTCGATACTAAATACAGGATGACACCTACCTAGACCAAAATGGAATGGGCCAGTTTCGCATATGAAACTGGCCCATTCCATTCAATTTCAGGTAGGTGACTTCTTGTATTTAGTATAGCACCGCACTTGAGGCGTACTAAATCTGACTATGAAACTGGCCCTAAGTATATGATCATAGAGAGAACACAGATTAGGGTTGATGATTTAAATTTCACTACGAAAAACATGTCTATTGACAGGGTCAATGAGTTTAAATATTTAGGAAAAAATTAAATAACAATAATGATATTAGATTGGAAATTAAGAAAAGAATACAGTTGGGACTGAAATTACTCAATCAATAAGTTATTAACATCTCGCCCACTGTCAAGGAATATAAAATTCAATATATAAAAAACAATAATCTTACCGGTTGTTCTCTATGGGTGTTATCCGTGATCTCTTGCCTTATATGATGAAAACAAATTTAGGGTGTTCGAAAATAAGGTGCTTAAGAAGAAATTTGATTCAAAAAGGGATGAAGATACTGGGCAGTGGAGGAGGTCACATAATTATGAGGTACATACTCTGTACTTATCACAAGACATTGTTAGGATAATAAAGTGTCACAGACTACGGTGGGTAGGACATACAGCGTGAATGGTAGAATCTAGAACCGTGTTTGGGTTACTGACTGGCAAAATCAATGGGAAGATACCATTAGGAGGACCCAGACGCAGATGGGAGGATAACATTAGAATGTACTTGAAAGAGATAGAGCGTAATATGGTGGACTGAATAGAGCTAGCTCAAGATAGGAATACGGTGTAATCAGGTTGATTGGATAGAACTAGCGCAAGATAGGGATAGGTGGCGTACTTCTGTAATTATGGCAATAAACTTTGGAGTTCTTAATGCCATAGATTATGTAAGCAAGTTGTTTGTATGATTTATAGACTTGTAAATACATATTTAAACTTAGATTCTAATATGATAGTAACAATAATTTAAACTGTTAATTTTTCTCCATTGTGGGTAACGATGAATTTGTCAAATTTAGATACATTACACAGCCCGTATATTTTACCATAGGCCTAATGTATCTCTAAATCTTTAAATTATTTAATGAATTTTAAATATTCAGATTATATAAATATATATATGTAAATATATATATGTAGATATATATATATATATGTAAATATATGTTTTAAGTAGTTATAAAGCATCGATACCAATGTTGTATATTTTTAATTTATAAAAATCTAAACATTGTACATTGCTATAGATGAATAACTAATAAATTGATTGACTTCAGAATCAACATTTTTAAATCGTTTTGAGAACTTATATTTTCCGTGATTATATTGAATTAGATTTCATATAATTATTATAAATGATGAAAATCTTTGGGTAGTCAGTCACTTTAAAACTTGTACAGGTGGTCCTCATATAAAACGGTACTTATTTAACACGATTTCGCTACAACATGATCGATAAAATGTGACAAGCCTGGTTTAATAAGGTACTTCAATAGTATTGTTAAACTGAAAAAACCGGAAATTGATTCCCTTTTTGTTTCGCTCAACGCTCTGTGACAACCAGTAGTCTACAGTCCATCCAATAGCTATAAAAGTTAGTAAATATAATTTTACGTATTCATACTTCAGGTAATGTTCCATGCAGCTCTCGCTGTTGACATATAATCAATACCTATAAAACAACACTAATAGACAAGAAAAATGGTATCAATTTTGGCAGCAAAAATATGTTAGTCTTTTCTAAAACGGATTTCTTTTTAAAATTGGATTATAGCATTTCCCTTTTTTGTGTGTTTAAGATAATTGCGGCCAGCAATTGACGTAGCAAGTCATTCGATAGAGAATAATTTTGATGTAATACGGAAATAACGTGTAACCCGAACAAGTAGTAAGACACGGAGCTAAAAAAATAAAGAATAAACTCTTGTTATTTTAATTAAATAGAGTAAAATTTGTTACAAACATATGTTGAGGACAAGCAGACTGTGGTAGAAAAACATTATTGATGAGTAATGACATATATCTTCTACGAGTAGTGAAGAATTAACCAATTAGGTTCCTTTTAACTTTCTGGTTGGCAAAGTATTCTAATCGATAACTTATAATAGGTCGTGTTTTTTTAATAGAGCTTGACATTTTGTACTCCCCAAAACTCGAAAAAGGATTTTTTACATATATATTGATCCTTCTATCTGTTTTTTACATGGGAATACAACCGAAACAGATTCTTTTAAATGTTCACATTATATAACATTTTTAAATGTTAAAGATACAATGCTTAATTGTTAATGAATCGGCCACATTTAATAATTCTCAGATTGTATATTCCGCCCACCCTGAAGGGGTGAAGCTTATCTTTCTTGGCTTCATTATACAGCTTATAAGCTAGAGCCATACTGTGATCGGTAAAGGCAAGATTGCTACCTTCCAGGGTAGACGGAATATTAGTGTGTGTGTGTGTGTGTGTGTGTGTGTGTGTGTATATATATATATATATATAAATAGGAAATTGATGCAATAGTTATTTTAAGAATCCATCTCACGACCGCTTAATTGGGATATTATTATATACAAGACTATTCTCGAACCAGAAAACATTAAAACGTTTGTTTATTTTGCATCATGCATTTGACAACTGAAAAACAGAGAATATCATAGTAGTAAAATCACCCTTTTTAAATATAGTCAACTTTTTAAAAAATAGGATGACATGGTTTCATTGGTTTAAAATTCACTGTTCTCTTAAGTAGAATGCAAAATACCGCATAACGATGTGATGTCTGGTTATAGCTGTATTACCCACCCAAGCTAGATGTTATCTGGGGGCTAGATGGTCTCTTAAGACGACTTGTTAGACCTGTATTATCTGTTAGGTGTTATCCGGGGAGTGAGACGGGTTCTTAAGATGTCTTGTTAGATCTGTATTACCTAAGTTAGGTGTTTTCCGTGGAGTAAGACGGGCTCTTAATAATATTTATATCTTCAGAGATCATATTTAAAAGTTAATCATATGGCAGAGTAAATATTGTGATTGTTGACGTGACCATGTTCTGGTCGATGGTTGCAGACGGATGAAGGAGAGACTCAAGCAGCAAGACAGCATGAGGCTAGACGCCGAGCATTAGCTAGACGGAGGGCCCAGGCTGACCAATACAAAAACAAGGGCAGAGGGACACCACCACCAGTGACTGGAAGGAGACACGAGAACGTTCAAACCGAGAAGTTTCTCGAGGAGGTATTTAACACTGGCTAACAACGTCTAGGTCCTTAAATTACTTGATACTATCTGTATTGAAATCAATGGATGAGTAAAGTTTACTGGCATAAAAGAAAATCACAATTTGTCATCTTAATTTACACTAGAGTTTTTAAACCAGTGTGACGTGAAGGGTTTGCTGGTATGACGTGGAAGTTTGGGGGAAGATAAAAGAAAATAAAGAAAAAAATTGTGGTTAAAAGAAAGAAATTTTTAATTTAAAATCTATGATCAACATTATTTTTATAAATAACCAATTTATTAGAATTTTAGCCATTGTACTTTTAAACACAATCTTAAAACTCGTTATTTTAATGATACAATCTTTCCTTAAAAAAATTAATGATGTGTCTTGATGAATAAATACCCTTGTTAAAAGTGCCATGAGTTGAAATAGGTTGAAATAAGATGGTTTAAATTAATCAAAAAGGCCATAAATTATATTTTTTCAGAAAAAGTTCTCAACGCTTCTCTATAGAGAAGTCGTTGTAAGACAAAGAATATAAAAGTAGACCACTAGGGGTCTTTATTTGGCCCACACCCAAATATGTAAAACCTAACAGTGTTAACTCACAGTAAATTAAAGTATTCAACTATTCAAGTTAAGGAGGTTAGGGTTTGATTTATGCAAATAATTAACAAATGAAGGCCGTTTTACTATCAGATATAATGATCAAAAGGTTAACAATCTTAATTTTATTGATTGCGGACAGTGCACAATAACAAATAACCCAACAATATTTATCGGGAAGCGAAAACATGTACTTAAGTAAAAAAAATATAAGGCTACAGAGTACTTAATGCATATATCTAGATTAAAGAACATTCATAATAAGTTAACAGAACCAATTCAAAAGTAAACAAAGTTAATTATTGCGAATAATAATAAAAACGAAATGAAATCTGGAATACACCCTATCATCAAATCAACATGGCTAAGCCAATCAAAAGATACCAATGAATATCTGAAATTAAGCTGGTCAGAAAATCTATACATATCGTATCTCATAATTTATACATACCAACTAATAAATTTCTGCTCATAACCATACCCCTGGCTACAATAATTACAAGTAAAGTCATTATTCTCATCTAACAACCCATGAGGCGGGGGTAGCCTACACACCAAAATCTTAATATCCTTATAACTTATTTACTTAGTCCATAATAAAATTTGAACAAATTAGAATCATTTACCGAATCTCCCACTCGCGTAGAAATTGAAAATATGATACCAAACCATATTAGTTTTATCTAGACACACTACAACTGTAAGAATATAGCCAAACAAAATATAGTGCAAAATAGCGCACACATCTTAAATTTCTTAATTTGATTTGCGAATAATATAACCTAACCAGCACTAAAAGGCATAAGACTGTAACATGCCCGTAACCAAAAAAATCCCATTATCAGGAAAATTAATTTAGTACAAAATTAATAAATAAATATTCCGAAGCATGATCAAATTGGATCCCTATATAATTTAGGAAGAGTTTAGTCGCTCTTCATTTTTCCAGTTAAAAAAATTATAAAATACCTTTCCAAAACAATTCACATTTACATGGTGTAAGTTCCTAAATCCTAATTGCATCAAAGAGTGATCGTTCCAGTCTGGGCATCAGCTTATATTTCATTTAGAACAGTGGGAAAAAATGGTAGGGATATATTCCATGACCGATGAAGTCATATTTGGCTAGTCAGGAAACAGCTCACGCATCGACGCCTGCACACAACGTCGAGATGAAGATTAATAGGGAATAGGGCGACACACGTGATAGCACTTGTCGCTTGCTTCCCCAAGCTTTGGCGCCTGCGCAGCGTCTTCAACTCGGGGGCTAGCGAACGGGATCATATGGAATTCCGAGTCTTCTTTCTAGTTTTCTCGCCAACTTGAACGATGAACAGTGTTCTGTGTTGACTTGCGTTGAGGATCCATACCAAGAGCTAATTTCCCGATAAAATGGGGTGTGTATACACCTTTTTTAGGTGGTGGCGAAGATAGTTTGTAGCCACGGTACAGTCCCCTTCTTTCATTCCTAAGGAGTTCCTTCCTTTACCTTTAAAATATAAAATTCATTCTTTTTCTTCTATTTTAAGGTGGAAATTTGAATGATATTTACCATGTGACTTTTTTTTAACATAAATGCACTACAAAGTGTAAGTGTATAGTCATAGACTCATCTAGAAGTCAAAGTTAAGCAATTAGAGTTCATTTACATTTGACAGCCTGTAAGGTAGGTAGGAAGGGAATGCAAATTAAAGTAGGCCTACGTATTGTTAGTTTTGTAGAAACAGCTTTTTTGGTCAGATTAATTTAGAATATTTCTTCAATAGTTCATTGGCATAGTTTAATTTTCTATATAATCAACTTCATAAACGGTTGTGGAATATTTGGTCATAGTCAACGCGAATTTTTAATTGAACATTTTCCCCTTATTTAAAACGTAAAATTCCACAATTCCCATAAAAAGTATTCAAAATCTGTTAAAAAATCCTTTAAACTTAAACTAAATTTATTTTCTGAAGCAATATTTTATTTAGTTTGGCAAAAAGGTTTTTTATCAATTCAAACTAAAAATACGTACCTTAACTCTGTCTGCCTTTCATATCATCCTATCTTATTTAAGGCTACATCTAACTAGTCTGGTTCACCACCTTAGCTCATTTGGTAGCCTGTCTGCCTAATGAGCTGATTGTCCCGGTGTTGGTTCCTGGTATGGCTGAAAAATATATCTTTGGTGAAATGGGGTTTATTCTATCACAATTATTAAAGAGATAAATAAACGGACGGGGGCTGGATGTTGTGTCTGTTATAGATTTAAGTTAGTTCATAAGTCGTGTGCTGATATATAAATCAATTCAGAAAGAGCATGTTTAATACCGAAATAAAGGAAAATGATTTAATTTATACCGACTATTTTGATATTTATATTATATTGGTTGTGGTGGCTTGTTTGCTAGAGATTATTACGTTTGTATTTTAAACATTTTAAATTTAAATCTACTGAAAAAAAATATAATAAAAGGACTAAAATGAAATATATTTTTTTACGTTAAAAAACCTAGCTTTCAGTTTTTAAAACAAGCTAAATCTCAAAGTTAGATGTTAAGATCATATTTTAATTATATTTATTGTAGATTTTCCTTCTTTGATATTCAAGGAATCCAAAAATAAACGTATTATAAAAAAATATGAGATTAGCGTAAAGGGAGTTGTTTTAAGAAAATAATGTTTTAAGATTTTCATTTTCTAAAATATGATCGCCCCACTTTGTTATGAAGCCAGTTTGTAATTTTAAATTTTGAGAACTTGGATCTTGCTTGAATAACATCACTTAAATTAGTATATAAAGTGGAAAAAGAATAGTTATTATAAATGTTTTTCTTCACTCACTCAATTTCTAATTTATTTTCTCCTCATTCTTATAGTCTTATAGTCACAAACACATCTTATTATTAATCACAATAAATATTTTTTTATATAAACTTTAAGCCAAATTGTTCAAATATTTTTAACAAATTTTAAATGGTCAAAAACAAGTCATTTGTAAACAACTTTATAGTTATTTTTAATTTGTAAAAATAACATATTCCTATTTATCATGAAAAACTTTTTACAGATATCCATTTTAAAATCAATATTCAAGAAAATTTTGAAAGATTTCAATTTAGATTGTCGTAGCTTAACTCCCTTGAATTAAAGGATATATTAATATTTAACCCGTTAAATAGTCCCCCAATACCAATATTGAACAAAATCGTTAAAGCTATTGTCAAAAATATTCAAGTTTATCAAATTTAATCATTTTTAGAAAAAAGAATATAAAAAATTATCATAATGTAAAAAACTTAAGATACCACTTTGATCCTAATTACTTTTCGTTTGAAACACCCCCAGATATACACTTTTAAACAAAATAATTTGAGTAATTTTCAAAATACATAAAATTTTCTTAAACAACTCAGCGGTAAACTACCTTAATGAATTTTTACCCAAAAACCAAGTATACGGTGTTATTTGGGAGCTCTAACACTCCTTATATTTACATTTTAAAGGAAGCTTGATTATGACTGATACTTAAGTCTTAAAAACTATTTGAAAGAATTTCAAATACTATTTTCTAAATGATATTTGGAAATTTTATACATAAAAATTAAAATTTTATTTTTATTTTTGTAAGAAAATCATTTAAGGCTTGGTTATTAATAATTGATCTTTGATAATTTTAAATAAAATAAATGGCTTTGACAATTTGGTTCAAAATTTATATCTTAAGAAGATTTCATATGATTAACAAAATATCATGTTTGTTTTTAAGGGGAAGATTTATTTAAAGGATGGTTTAGTAAAAGTCAATTTTTGAAAATTTTATTTAAAGCTATAAAAGATTATCCTAGAATATATTTACGTGTGTGTCTTACCATTTACTTTAATAACTCAGATTTTCTTGTATGGCTTCCTGATAACAATGTATTTTAGCCAGGAAGCATTATTTATTAAGAGTTCTAGAATTTCTTGGAAAAAACAGTCATAATCACTATTAATATTCTTTACTAAAAACAGTTAATCAAATTTTTTTTAAACTTATATTATTCTAATAATATTGTTAATATAAATACTGTTTATGAACAACATAAAAATGTTTTTGATAAACACGTTCGGATAAAAAGTTAAATTAATTTAATACCATTATAAAATATTCATCCCTTCATTCTTTAATTTCTTCAGGAACAATTACTGGAGAGAAATTTCTGCCAAAATCAACCACCTAGCTTGAACTGTTTCCATATTTGATTGAAATCGCACTTGTCAAAATACCAGTCTTATGCACTAACAAATACCATTATTCTACTGTAAAATAACCTTGCATCCCTTATAGCTCAGAGATTGTCTCAGCATGTTGTTCACACAACGTTATATACTTAAAGAAAAGTTCATTTAACTGGCATAGAGATTATGTTGTAAATCTTTGTGCATTCTTTCAAAACAACTATTAAATAATGTTAGATAAAAAGGAAACACAATTCTGACCCTCTTCAGTGACGTTTTTGTAGCATAGCCATAAGCTACAATTAATTAAATTTACCAAACTGGTGGTGGGAGGTGTTTATGATTATTAATTAAATTTTCGCTTTTGCATGATAATAATTGGCATATTAATTTCCCATCTAGAACCACGCGCTATGTATATTAATTAAACGATGATTAAAAATATTTTTATAGAAGTGTTTTTAATGTCGTTGGGAAATATTTAGAGCGAGGGGGCTCAAATTTGTCCCAGCCTCTTTCAACCGCCCGGTTTTGGAACACCTGATTTTGGGAGGTGTTTGAGGCCCTGAAACACCAGCCCTTTGGTACGGCTCTAGCCTAGAGTTTATTAGGACAAAGTGAACATGCTGTAATTCCAGTGTATAATTATATGTTGTGTTTGTAGCTGCTTGAACGCCCTAGTGAAACGGAAGCTAGCTGTCAGACTGACCCGTTCCTCGACAGACCGGTGTCACCACCCTTCATTCCAGCTGTTGTTACTGCTGAAGCTGAGACACAGGTCTACCCTGGGGAGGTAGGCTATTTTCAGTGCACACTATTATAATTATTATTTCTTAGCATCACGTCTTACTACTCGTTCGGGTTTCACGCATATGGACTAATTACGCTAATTTGTTAGGGATGAGAAAGGTAGAATTTTGAGCAAGTGTAACCACATCTGCGTGGAGGGAAAGTGAAAAACAATTTAGGAAAACACCTCAGTGCACTCAAACTGGATTCTAATCCCGATCTCCTCGTCTTCCACAGTTTAGTCCGTTGCCGGGGTGCCGCATGTGACCACCGAGGCTGGTAGGGCACAGTTATAGAAAAATTAAGAAAAAATATTTGAAAAGAAAAATTACAATATTGATAAGGAACGTACGTATACATCACTTGTTGGCGATGCAGAACCGGGTGCACAAACAAAAGAATACCCCTGAAAATAAAAATTGGGACACATTGAAATACTTATCCATCACTGGGGCGAGGTCAAATTAAAGACTAAAAGTGGGACTTAATGCCAAGGATTAGTGAGTTTAAGTATGAGGTATATCCTTAAAAACTTAATTAGCTAAGGTTTTGAGTGCTAGACTGATTTAAACTAGCTCTATTCTACAATAGTTTGGTAAAAAAAACTTAAAACACCTGTCAAAGTAGAAGTTGGTATGAAATAAAAGGTTATTCAGGGGGTCAAAGAAGAGCTTGTTAAGAAATAAAGGGGTCTTCAGGAGGATAAATAAAAGGTTGTTAGAAAAGAAAGGGGTATTCAGGGAATGTATTCCTGAACACTTCCATATCCATCTTAAATGGCCTATCCCATTTTACTTTGCAGAAAAACAACTGGATATTCTCAAAAATGCTCTCAGGAATACAAGGGTTTGGAGGAAAGATAAGAGATTGGTAGGGAGTAAAGGGTTGTCTAGGGGTTCAAAGACGAGATTGGTACGAAAAATGGTGTTCAGAGGGGTGAAGAAGAAAACTGGTAGGAAAGAAAGGGTCTTCAGTTGATTTAAGATGAGGTTGGTATCAAAGAAAATGGTGTTCGGGTCGTGTAAGAGGTTGTTACGAAAGAAAATAGTTTTCAGGTGTTCAAAGAAGAGGTTGGTACTAAATAAAGGGGTCTACAGGTGATTGAAGAAGAAGCTGGCAGGAAATAAATGGGTGTTCGGTTCGAAGAAGAGTTTGGTAGGAAAGAGAGTGGTTTCCACGAGGCTTAAGAAGATGTTTGTAGAAAATAAAGGGGTGTACAAGTGGCCAAAGAAGAGGTTGGTAGGAAAGAAAGAGGTGCACAGATTCATGGTAGAGTCTGACGTATAGGGAATGATTGAAAGTAGACATTGGTTGGTATGAGCTGGAGACAGCTGTGACCGAACTTTCATTGAAGCCCTTGGCTCTAACCTTATCCAGCATTTTATTTGAGGGCCCTAATAACGCACCCAGTAGTGTGTTCTACAAATAACTGTTGATAGCTTAAAATGTGTATCTGTATTCTGTAAAATCACTCGCTGCACTGCACAAGTGGAAAACCTCATCTAATAGTACATTGCTGATAGCTGTCATCCATGTCCAGGTATTGGTACATCAAGACCAGTTTAAAACTATTTCTCAGAATTTAGTTAAAGATCAACTCTGTCTGCCAAAATGTACAAGTCATTGCCTACACAAATGACCACCCATGTGTCAGAGCAGCCCTGTCCATCAATGATTTAAATCCACGGCTTATAAATCATAATTATAACAAACAGAAGAATGATAAGAAATATTTAATTTTTGAGTTCGCAAAAACCGTTCTTTAGACGAGATTGGCAAAGCCCCTACAAATATTCACACCACACCACCAACCAGCTCTGGCCCAGAGGGTTAAATTTCCGTCAAACCAAAGAGCTAAGCCCTAATATAACAGCTTTGCCCCAAAGGTTCAAGCCCTCGGTCTTAAAAAAATGCAGGAGGGATTTTAGACCATAATCACAAATTGAAGTAATATAAAACAATTAAATAAGGACCAATTAAAAAATGAAATTAAAAACCATAACGATTGGTTGGCACCCCATTATAGAGGTAAAAATAAAAAAATTGGTGTGAAAATTTCACAGCTGATTATAATCCCTGAACTCTACTGGAATCATCTGCACTATCCAGAATAATGATTAAAAAACCAGGCACTTTGAAATTAACTCGCTTTTTTTAATTAAAAATAATGTGTTTAATGAATAATTTTTAATGCTTACTTGAAAAATGACTCTATTCTGTTTCTATCATATCAGGTATTTCTTAAAAAACACATTTTTTTTTCACAGTTTTAAAATAACTTTGACAGAATTTGTGCATTGACATTATATCTAAATGCCACTCATATAAGACTTATTTTATTTACATACGCGTTTAAAATACTATTAAAAATAATTTGTTCTAGTTTGTCATATTAACTTGATAAACAAACTAAGCTCACAGTGTTAGCACTGTTGTCTGGTGCTCTCAAGGCCAAGAAACAAATGACTTAGGGAAGTGTTGACAAAATGGAAAGATTTAGTTTACAAATTCCCAGTATTTAATCTTAGCTGAATGCAATCATGGGCTATAGCAAGTTGTTACTTTCATTGATCTTTCAATCTCAATTATGACTCTGACATTCATGAAAGTGACAGAGGTATTAACGATACTAGTGATAACATTCAATACACAGCTAGTATCTTGATGAATGGAGTGACG